>SNVD02005761.1:600000-1042413 GCA_013180625.2 Boswellia sacra
ACATTACACCATTGACCTCAAACAAAGCACAAGAAGTGTTAGTGACGAATGACATATTGCAACCATGAACTTCACTTTCCAGAACCCTCCTATAAATTTGATTTACAAATCAGGCATCATGAATAACTAATCCTATTCCATACTTAACCCCAGTCTTCAAATTTAAATTGAAATAACTAATTCATGAATAACATCACCTCTTACATAAGAAGCAAAATTCTTGCATAAATGTTAACATCAACTTCATACATAAGTACACTGTATATAGTTTGACAGGGAATTTTATAAATTGATTCGATAAACTCCTGTGTCAATTTCCTCGACACATATGAAAGCAAGTTCTGTTGAAACAGAAGTCAAACCACGCTAAGAAAAGAATCAACTTTAACCCGTAGCATAGCAGAAAAAACTAAGATCCAACTTTAAATTTTGAGGACCAACAAGATGCTGCCTACACAATCAAGCCAACTGATAGCTTATATTCATGAATAGAAAGCCTAAATTTCTCCAAGTCAAATATTTTCACAGCTCAATCTATTTAAATATCTTATCCAATCAGCTTCAATGGTTACATATACATACGTACATACACACACACGAATGCGCGTGCACACACACGCGCGCGCGCGCACACACACACAAAAGCAAGCAAGCGCACATGAATACCTTAAATTGTATGAGATCCAACTGAAATTCATTACTTTTTTTCAAATATCTCACCTACAAATTCATGCAATGCATGAAGGCCCTCAAACCCCTCCCTTGCATGGCCAATTAGAGTTTTGATGATGACAAGAGAGAGACTAGCTCCCTATTTTCTTTGATTCTAGCCCAATACTTCTTCTCCCCAAAAATTGCCTTCATTTTCTCTCTATATCTTTAGTTCCTATGTCTAAGTTTATGCCAGATTGACACGGCAGTAGTGGAGTCCACCTAAGTGAAGTTTTTAGTATAAAGATATTTGTGGGCAAATTGATGGCAGTCATGAAGAATATCTCTTAATGCTCCAACACTCTTTCTAATAATAATTAGCTGGAGATACTTAGAAGACATTTACATAAGCATTTCCATAAGCAATTCTTAGTAGTTGAACAAAAAGTTTGGAATACGGGGGAGAGAGTGAGTAGGTGCAGTCAGGTTAAAATTCTCGGTGAGGATACTGAGCTTGAGTTTGGAGTTAAAAGTAGAAAAGGAATAAAGCGAAATTCATTGAATTCAAATTGATAACGACATAAAACAATAAGACTATAATCAGCTACTATTGGCATATAAACAAATAAACAAAAATAAAACTGGGATGGTAACCCCAGTTTAAATCGATTAGTGAAACTAGAAATCCCATGATAATTAACCCAAAAAACAAAAAAAAAACCTGCAACCGGATGTTCCGAAATCTCTCCTGCGCATCGGTCATGGTGAAAGCACGGTCACGTTTGGAACTGATTTCGCGTCTTTGAAGCTTCTTAACGCTGTTAACGAAGCCATCAAAGCCAGCCCAACCACGACCTCGTTTTTTGGCTACCACCCTTCTTCCACTGCAAGGCCTTGGGCTCACCGTTATCCTCCTTGCTCCTCCCTCCATCACAACCCTCCTACCTTCAACAAAATTCAGCTCCCACTCGATTTCATATTTAGCTTGAAATTAACTATCAACCAATCAATCTTTTCCGATGAAGCTTAGCTGATCGAGTTCGAGCATGAGAGTTACTGAGGGTTTTCTATTTATTTCCTTTCTGCCGCACTCTCTCTTATTTTCACAGTGTCTGTCTGTCCTCCGACAGATTTCTTTTCAAATAGTTTGTTTGAAAATTGAAATTGAAATTTACCCAGCTAAGCTCAGCTAAGCTTTAGCAAATATCTATTGAATTCCGCCCCCCTCCCCTCCCCTCCCCTCCCTTCTCACGAGTTTGTATGGGCTTCTACTGTCGTGTGATTTGGGCTGGGCCCATCGAACTGGGCTGGACAATCTACGATTCACACTTAATAATTAGAGTCTTGTTATTAAAACTCCACCAACTCTCTTTTGAAGCCCTCATTGAAACATATCATACAAAATTTCAAATTTACCCTTTCTTTTTTCTTTTCTTTTCTTTTCTTTTTTCTCCACAATGCCAGTTTCTTACTTTACATGATCAATAAAATAATCATCTTACAAATCTTTGAATTGCAAACCACAATTTTTATTCCAATTAGTCTATAGAATTTAAGCTTATGAAGTTTGAGACCTCTCTATTCATGGGTCTCCACCAATTACCAATATATATGTATAATAAGGCAAAAACGAGATCTAAAATTCTTTTAAAAGTTTGAAAATCAAATATAACACAAAAATTATATTTCTTATAACTCTAAACAAGTGAAGAAAAAAAATGCCAATACTATGTTTTGATTTTACTAGTAAATCTAAAACATAAAAAAGTTTCTTGGTTTTGAATTTCTTATTTTAATGGATACAAGTTCAAGTTGGAGATTTGTTTGAAACTGATGAGAAAATTGAGCATAAAAACATGTATGGATCTGTAGTTTAAAGTAAGATTTGAAAAATAATAAGAAGAAAGAAAAAAGAAAATGGGTCTATTGGGTGAATTTATTGAATATTATACATTCAAGAAGGGTAATTATGACATTATTTAATTTAGAAAATGGGCTTAAAAAGATATTTTGAGGGACTTGAATAATAACGCTGATTAAACAATGCAATTTAATTATTCAACAAGCAATAAAAGTACTAGTGATACTACTTCTTCCATGAACTAAAAAGCCCCATTTCCTTTATAAACGAGGATAAAATTGTCTTATAAAAATTTGCCTCTTCATAGTAAATTCATGTTTAATTAAAAATTTATTGGAAATATACAGTTGACAAATCTAAAGATAACACAAAAACACAAAAATAGAATGATTTATCATTGAAAAATCTTCTATATTTTTATAAAGTTATCATCAAACATCAATTTATTTATGTTATTTCAATGAGTTCCACTAATTTTATAATCAACCTTTACATAATCAAGCCAGAGATCTCAGACTGTTGGTGTTAACGTGATATTGCATATGCCATGCACATGTTGAGTTTTTGTTTAACTTGTGATAAAAATAGAATAGTATTTTGATTCCTATTTCACTGTTTCTAGATGATCATTATAGGAAGTATTTGATTCACAATAAATATCTCTTCATATTAGGATAATATTTCTTGTATCATAATAAAAATAGGAGGATATTTAATTGTATCAAAATTCTTTTTGGAGTTTAATTATAACACTTCCTATTTTATTTTATCCTAATCCTAATGTGATTTTGATTAAGATATTTACAGGATTTTTAGGAAGATTTCGACCAGACCTCTCAATATATATCGAGTTATGACATAGTCAGCAAAGAGACAGTTTTGCGAATTGGAAACTTGATTGTGTTTTTGAGAGTATAGGTCACGGCATTCCATGAATTCATAGAAGAGAACTTCAATGCAAAAGAAATGTCTTTATTACTTTAATTCATTGAGTTTTTGATTCATGAATGAGAGTTAAAAATCATACATGAGTTGTTGATTAAGTCTGTGAGAGTTAGTAAACACTTGGGATAACTTGAGGGTTGAGTGTTTATGTAATTCTGTGTCAGACATAGGGTGTTATGTATAACTTAACAGTGTATTGTTAAGTTATCTGTGACAGAGAGTGGGCAGTGTTACTAGAGTTTAGGATCTTTGCGAAGATTTTGTTTGTCAAAGATTAGGTCAGTGTGTGAAAATGAGTCAGCACTGTAAAAGGTCCTAAAGAATGTACAAACAAGAACTTAGTGAATTGCAGCTCTATAGCTGTCCGTGAACGTAGGTTTTATAACCGAACCATGTAAAAATCCTCCAGTGCCAATTTACATTACAGTTTACTGTGTTGTTATTTATAACTGTATACCTCCAGAACTCTCACAGACAATATGAATAACGAATTGCTTCTTTTCAAGTACATAGTTCATATTATAATGGTATAAGCTTTCTTATGATTTGATTTAAGAAATATTATGTAGGCTTGGAAAGTAGAGGACAAACTACTCTCCTGTTGGTGAACAAGAGCACAACAAAAATTGTTGTTAAAAGTAACTTCTACCTAGATATATGTTTAATGACCCATTACATTATGAAACTTAATTTTAAGAATATGACTTGACTAAAATTTGTGAGGCAAGGATTCATGGTCTTCAATGAATGTTTGGTTTTTTTTTTTTTTTCAATTTGGTGGAAGGTATACGGTAATGGAGTTTGGGGAAGTTGATTAATGGTTGGAGAAGAGTCTTTGAGAAGATAGAGGAAAACAGAGACAATGATAAAGGAAGTCCTAAATATATCTTATATGTATAATTTATTATTATTATTTTTTTTACAGTATACCCTGAGACCCTTTAATTCATAAGTGAGATCCAAATACAATAACTTTAAAAGTATTTAAGGTTAAGGTCCAATCCTCTTTATAATGGGCAAATGGACTCTAGCTTTGAGGATTGCCTACCATTCCCATTATAAACCCTTTGTTCAACCTTTGGAAGTCAACCCATCACATTTGAGGATTGTACTATTCACTATTGTACTTTTCTCTATAAGATTTTCTCATATTTAGATTTCTTTGATCTATAAATTTTAGTAAATCTAATATGAACACAATGTTGGCTGTTTCAAGAGAATCACTCTCCAAATAAAACAAATACTAAATTTTAAGAAGCTCTTCAATTCTGTATTTTATTAAACTACTAATGAGTTTAAATAGAAAATAAAAAAATAATATAACTACAAATTAAATAAATTTTAAAATTTAAAGAAATCTTATTAGAACAAATTATTCTTAATAACTAACTAATCCTAATAAACTACTAATATCATTACTAAAAATCCTAATTTAAAATCAACAAATAAACTGATCATCCATAACGTTTCTCTTTCCTTTAAACAATCTTTGGGGAAGGATAAAATTATCTTGGTATCATTGGGCATTTGGCTGAGAAGTAATTATAAAAATATAATCACTAATGTTAACCTGCACAAAATGAGGTAACCATGATTGAATGGACCAAATTGGTAAAAAGATGAGTTTGCTTTGGACTTTTGGTTGGTTTAGTTGATATGAGTTTGGATTTATTTAGAGTTGGTATGAGTTGATGGCAACAATGATGAAAATTTGGTTGAGGCACTTCACAAGCTTTGAGAGAAGATTGGGAAACTTAGATTGCAGCACCGTTGGTAGGGGCATTTGGCATTTCTTCACTTACGGTAGATTGAACTATTAGTTGATCCATTTTAACAATGAGTTTATTTTAACAATTCAATCATTCTGTTTATAATCTCATGTTGACCATTTGATAGGATTATGATGGATTGTTCGAGTTAATGAACTCGTTTATCCATGTTTGTCATCTGATACTAAATACGAACATAAATATTAGTTGTTTCAAGATAGCCACTTTCTAGAGAAAACAAATGCTAAACCTTAAAAAACTCTTCAATTCTTTATTTTATTGAAATACTAATGAGTTTAAATAAAACATAAAAAATAAGATAACTACAAATTAAATAATTTAAAATTCAAAGAAAACTTATCCTAACGAATTATTCTTAATAACTAACTAATCCAAATACAACTTCTGGTGTTGTTACTAAAAATCCTAGTTTAAAATCAACAAATAAATTGATCACCATCAATCTTCTTGCGTATGTAACAAAATCATAGATTTAGTTTGAGTATCGGAGTGTTAATGTTGACATCTCTAACTTTGATTTCTTTTTCATAACCAAATCCTTGATGATGATCAATCAACCATCGTATAATAGTCTAATTTAGATTGTCGATCTCTAAACATCAAAAATTAAAATTAAAATGGTCATATTATTTTAATTTATGACCAATAGTATAATTACGACTAACCTAATGGAAAAGACTATGCACATTTGGCCCTGCGGTTCAACCACTAAAATCAACTTCTGCTAGTAGCTACAGCGGTTACTATGTTTGCTAAGACTATCAAAAATCGCTTTTTGAAGTAGCTAAAGTTGCCATAACTTGATTTCAGAAAGTTGGTATTCACCAACTTTCAAAAATTGATTTTAAAAAAATTATGTTATAATTATCTAATATACCCTTATGGATTTAATAAAATGACAAACTTCTCTCTCTCTCTCTCTCTCTCTCTCTCTCTCTCTCTCTGTGTAAATCATGATTCTAGAAGCGCTAAAACTCTCTTGTCTCTTAACTCCAATATGTCGTTCACGACAAAGCTCGACATCGGAGGCATTAATGAGCTACCAATATCAAGTAATCGCTTCATCTAACTAGGCAATGGAAAGCTATTTGATAGATTTTGTTTTTTATTTTTTTAAAAGAAATTTTCTTATTTTATGATTATTCGACTTAGATTTCGACGACGGCAACATTTTTCGACGACGATATGTTTCAAAGATGTCATAACCAATTAATTTCAAGGAATCCCAGGTTTGAAACCTCCCAGTCTCTCTCTTTCTCTCTCTCTCTCTATCTATCTATGTTGTATGGAGAGGAATATTAGTTCATAAAAGTTGAACCAGTTGTCTAGGCAGCTAGTTAGCTTGCTTTTTCAAATGGGCATTTAATTTCATGAATAGTTTAATTGATTTTGGGATTGAATCAAGCCATAGTTGTCCCTATCATTTTCTATTCGGTTGATTCAGATAACCTATTTTTTATTCAACAAAAAAAATACTATTTGAATTTGATTGATTCAGGATAACCACAAATATATTTAAGTCCGTGCAAATGTACTAGATTTCTTTGATCTATAAATTCTAGTAAATCTAATATGAACACAAATGTTGGTTGTTTCAAGAGAATCACTCTCCAAATAAAACAAATACTAAATTTTAAGAAACTCTTCACTTCTATATTTTATTAAACTACTAATGAGTTTAAATAGAAAATAGAAAGATAATATAACTACAAATTAAATAAATTTTAAAATTAAAGAAATCTTATCTGAACAAATTATTCTTAATAACTAACTAATCCTAATAAAACTACTAATATCATTACTAAAAATCCTAATTTAAAATCAATAAATAAACTGATCATCCATAACGTTTTCTTCCCTTTAAACAATCATTGGGGAAGGATAAAATGATCTTGGTAACAAAAGGATAAGATTATATTGGTATCATTGGGTATTTGGCCAGGAAGTAATTATAAAAATATTATCACTAATGTTAACCTGAACAAATTGGTAAAAAGATGAGTTTGCTTTGGACTTTTGGTTGGTTTATTTGATATGAGTTTGGACTTATTTAGAGTTGGCATGAGTTGATGGCAGGAATGATGAAAATTTGGTTGAGCCAGCTCACAAGCTTTGAGAGAAGATTGGGAAACTTAGAGCCTATTTGCTTTGTCCACTGAAATTTGAATCTATTCAGATTTAAGTGGTTGATTAATTTTTTATTGTTTGTTTTGTCGGTTGAACACTTATTTTTACACAAAATTGTCTGAATAGAAAAAGTGAAAATTTTTTCACTTTTTTTTTCCAGAATATTTGAACTATTAAAATACCTCAACTGCCCTTCTATAATCTATCATCCTAACGTCTCCCCTTCTTACTCTGGCCGCCACCCTTCTTAACATCACTTTGTTCGCCCATCATGTCATCTTCTCAACATCACTGCTATCATCACTTTGTTCGCTGTTGGAACATCTGAACTATAATTTATTATTGATTATATTTGAAATTTTCAAATGTTTAAAACAATTATATTGCAAATATATTTATATGTTTTATTATAAGGATAAGGATAAATATGTGAAAGATAATTTAAATTAAGAACACAATATTATTTATATTTATTTGGATTTGGATTCCAAATTTTAATTATTTTATATTTAATTAAATTCGAATTTTTCAAATAATATTTATTATATATTATAATAAATTATTGTAAATAAATAAAATAATTAGTATACTATAATTATTTTAATAATTAGAATTTTGGTTTCATTTTATTAAATATTTATTTTTTAAATGATTGTAATAAATATAATATTGACTATTTAAATGACAATATAATACAAACATCTCACATTTCAACAAGGGTAAAAAAGTCACATTAAAGTAAAGATATTCCCTTACCACTTTTTTTAAACGATATGCAAAAGAGTAAACAAATATCTTATTAAGTTGTATAAATTAAGTCCTAAAAAGTGTTAAGTGATTAAAACAAACACCACCTTAGATTACAGCTGTAACGAACTGGGCCAGGGACTCAAACCCCGTCCCGGGACTCAAACTCGATCGAACCTATTCACACAAGTCCAATGTATTGTCCGCTTTTGACCGAATGGTACTTATGATGAACTTTGGGTGCTATAAGGTCTCGGGTTCGAGTAAGGGACGCGTCCACTTAGTGGAACAAAGCCGTGCGGGACCTACGGGTGCCCAAAGCGGACAATACGTTGGACTTGTGTGAATGGGTTCGACCAGGTTTGAGTCCCGAGACGAGGTTTGAGTCCCTGGCCCAGTTCATCACAGCAACACGTTGGCAGGAGCATTTGGCGTTTCTTCACTTATGGTGATTGAACTACTAGTTGACCCATTTTAACAATGAGTTTATTTTAACAATTCAATCATTTTGTTCATAATCTCATGTTGACCATTTGATAGAATTGTGATGGATTATTCAAGTTGATGAACCCGTTTATCCATGTTTGTCCTCCGATACCAATTGCGAACTCAAATATTGGTTATTTCAAGAGAGCTACTTTCTAGAGAAAACAAATGCTAAGCTTTAAAAAACTATTCAATTCTTTATTTTATTAAAATACTGATGGGTTTAAATAAAAAATAAAAAAATAAGATAACTACAAACTAAATAATTTAAAATTCAATGAAAACTTATCCTAACAAATTATTCTTAATAGCTTACTAATCCTAATAAAACTCCTAGTATCATTACTAAAAATCCTAATTTAAAATCAACAAATAAACTGATCATCATCAATCTTCTAGCGTACGTAACAAAATCATAGATTTAATTTGAGTATCGGAATATTAATGTTGACACCTCTAACTTGGATTTCTTTTTTATAGCCAAATCCTTGATGATGATCAATCAACCGTCGTACAATAGTCTAATTTAAGTTGTTGATATTTGAACATCAAAAATTAAAATTAAAATGGTCATATTATTTTAATGTATGACCAATATTATAATCATGACTGACATAATGGAAAAGACTATGTGTTCAGCCACTAAAATCAACTTCTATTAGTAGCTACACCAGTTATTATGTTTGCTAAGACTGTCAAAAATAACTTTTGGAAGTAGCTAAAGTTGCCACACCTCGATTTTGGAAAGTTCGTATTCACCAACTTTTAAAAATTGATTTTAAAAAAATTATGTTGTAATTATCTAATATAGCCTCGTGGATTTAACAAAATGACAAACTTGCCCCTCTCTCTTTTTTTTTTTTGAAATCATGATTCCAGAAATGCTAAAACTAAACTCTCTTGTCTCTCAACTCCAGTCCATCGTTCACGACAAAGTTCAACATTGGAGGATCTGATAAGCTACCAATATCAAGTTATCCTTTCATTTAAAGAGGTAATGGAAAGCTATTTGATAGATTTTGTTCTTCATTTTTTTAAGAAATTTTCTTATTTTCTTATTATTTTATTTAGATTTCGACGACGGCGACATTTTTCGAGGACGATATATTTCGAGGATGTAATAACCAATTAGTTTCAAGGGATCCTAGGTTTGAAACCTCTCTCTATCTATCTCTCTCTATCTGTGTTGCGTGGAGAGGAATATTAATTCGTAGAAGGTGACCAGTTATCTAGGCAGCTAATTAGCCTGCTTTTTTCAAATGGGTATTTCATGATTAGTTTAATTGATTTTGGGATTGAATCAAGCCATAGTTGTCACTATCTTTTTCTATTTGTTTGATTCAAATAACATACTTTTTGTTGAATATAAAAATACTATTTGATTGATTCAGAATAACCACAAATGAGAGGATATTTGGGTATGTGCAATTGTACTAGTATCACCTTCTTGTATTTCATCGTGGTAGTCAACCAACAAGTCACATAGAAGTGTTCATTTGCATGCATTCTTCTCTTAGAAGTGTTATTGAACGTACTTTCGGAATATGGTAACAAAAATGGAGGATCTTAAAGAATATGCCAAACTAATCATTCAAGAAACAAGTGAAGATAGTTATTGCAACCATGGCATTGGATAATTATATCAGAAGGTATGCTCAACATGATCATCATTTTGAAGTGAGAATTGTTCTGATTCTTTGGGTGATGAAGAGGAAGAAAATGATGTTGGAGTTGAAGATATAAATCATATTATCAATATTTTTAAAACACGAGAAATGGAAGATGTGAGAAACAAAATTGTTTCAAATTTAATGAGTACGTGAAATGATATATTTTGTATACTTAAATGTATTTATTTATTCACTTTAAAACACCTCAAGTTATAATTAATTAAAATTTATGAAAAAATATATTTTAGTTGTTTAATTAATATATTATATATTCACTTCATTTAATATTTATTTTGGTATGTGAAAAATATGTTTTGGTTGTTTAATTGATATATTACATAATCATTTTATTTAATATTTATTTAGGTAAACTGAAAAAAAAATAAAATATGAAAAAAAATATATTTTAGTTATTTAATTGATATGATATATATATTTAGTTTTTTAATATTTATTTAGGTACATGAAAAAAAGATGTGAAAGAATATATTTTTTGAACATTAATTGAAAAGTATTAAAAATATATTTTTGTTGTTTTATTGACATATATATTCACTTTATACAATATTTATTTACAAATTTACAATTAAAAAACATATTTTCATAAATTTTGTTACCTATACCTATCATGTCTATTTGGGTCATTATTGATAATTTAAAAAATCTAAAAGCTCATTTTATCAAACACCCTTTTATAACTTTTCAATGGCATTGCAGTTTTGAAGGCAAAGTTTATCCAACACCTTCGACATCTCTTCACAGCTACTTCTTCTCACAGCACAGCGCTTCAGTAGAGATTTTGAACAGCTAGCCCAAATACACCCTTGACAAAAGACCAAATGGTGCATTGACAGTCCTGTTTTTTGACTTTCGTGGTCCGCGCCATCACCTTTCATCTTGTGCAAACGCACTGGTTACTCTCCAGTCTTTTTTGAGCAGTGCTGAACAAACTTGAGCTTCAATTCGTGAAGCAGCCAAGTGGCCACTAAACACTGCCATGTGACTTGCCTAGTAACGAATAAGCTTGAGCTTTGTTGAGAAGTAAGCCTAGCACCACTGGCATGTGGCTTTCTGAGGGTAGTAGAGAATATTAAGTTTGACACATCACAAAATACAAACACGCAGATTTTTTAGAAGCTCATGGATGTGGTCCTCCTCTAGACTCTTCCAATTAACGAAAACGTGGTCCTTCTCTCCTTCGGCTTAATTAGAGCATCGAGGATCTTAACTCTTGACTGCGGACCACCCAAATTTCATTAACCATCAATTAGACGAAGGCAGAAATTGGATTGACTTCATTAAAAGACTTTGACCCAAATTGTCGGCATTGAATTATTGCATGTGGGAGAATTTCTGAGTGATCTTTGCAAGCAGTTTGGACGAGCATGAAACTGAGACCGACAAGTCTCATAAACCAACAACTTTTAATTGTATAACAAAGAATCAATGCTTTGAGTGGAAGAGTGATTTTTTGTCCTAACTTATTATATACATTCAAAATTTTCTGGTGGTTGCGTATTATTGATACCATATTAAAGTACTAATATCGCTATCTCCCGTTAAACATGATGGAGAGGTCAATTCATTGGGTCCAATCATCTCATGAGAATAACAAAAATAAAAGTAATCAGGGGTGCCTATGTCATGCGTGACTCCTCATCTTTGGTTTATGTCTACCTGCTTTTATGCTAATCTGCTCGCACTTAAATGACTAATGTAACCCTCCCCCTCCGTAATCATTTAATAAATACGAAAAGGGAGAGCAGCTAGCTTTCACACACACACACACTGTAATATATATACATATCATATGCGAAGCAAAGTGCAATATATATTAAGAGTTAGAGGCTAGAGCTAGTCAATAGATAGACATTTGCAAGTTAAGTTAATTATTATAGATAGAAACAGAAGAGGATACAAAAGGGAAAGGATCAGTGTGCATAAGAGGAAGAAATGGAGGTAAGTCTTCTTTTGATGAGAGTGATTTCGTCTGTTGCCCTTCTAGGACTGTCCTGCTTCTTGGTTCATCTCTACCATACCTTTTGGTTGAAGTCGGAAAGAGTGAGGAGAAAGCTCCGAATGCAAGGCATAAGAGGGCCTCCACCTTCAATTATATATGGAAATCTGCCCGAGATGCAGAAGATCCAATTAAAGGCTATGAAATCATCCAATTGCAATCATACTGCTGCGGCTGCTCGTGACATGGTTGCCCACGACTATACTTCTACGCTCTTCCCATATTTCGAACAGTGGAGAAAAGAATACGGTACACTTCCTGCTCTTTCTTGTCTATTTCTATTTCTATTTATACCGTAGCTGTTCATAATCTTAAACTCTACGCATGCTTGTCATGTCATGTATCAATGTTTGCTTTTTATTGGCTTCAAACCTGAATATGAAGGCAAACACATGTTTCCCCCCGGTGCCATTCTTTGGGCCATACATGCATACACATGCAAACAAAGTCAGTGCAGTGTGAATATACAGTATTATTAGTGATCAGGATTAGTATGCATTTATTCAAAGGAAATCCTTTTCAATTCATTGGCAGCCAATAACATTTTGAGAGAATCAGAAAGCTTAAGCTTGCCAGGCTGTCCGCAGCTCAACTTTCTCCAGGAATGGAATGATGTATCATGAATTCATGATTCATGCATGGCTGATGGCTTTGCCTTGGGTCACTCGTCGACTTTGACCAAGGCACAGTTACTGGCACAGCCATGGGATCGATTTAATTAGGGTGGTCGGCGCTTTGCTATTTATTATTATTTTTTATTTTGTTAACAGTGCTCCCATGTACAATACTTTTATAGATACTGTTTGGCGGTGACAAAGACTTCAATCATAATTTAAGAAAGACTGGGCTGGGTCACCGTGACTCCAAATTAATATTATTTTATCTACAACTTAATGGTGATGGGCAATTAATATTATTTTATCCCTGAACTTAAATGATTGTGTAATATTTTATGTGAAATGTCTATAATGGTATGTTATAGGATCCGACTGCGACGTATGATAGCAGCTAAGGTCGGATATGTTTCTCAAGGTGATTGGAAATAAATAAAATTGAAAGAAAAAAATAACAAGGGAAAAAGAAAGAAAGAACGAGAAGAGTTACCATCAAGTCAAAGCCCAAGCTCAATAACACTTGGGTCTAAGTCTAACATGGAACATGAAAAATTAAATTTAGAGAACAGTTGAAATCTTTATCTACACTTATAAGAAGTTCATATGTGAATGCAGGTCCAATATACACGTATTCAACGGGAATGAGGCAACACTTGTACGTGAACAAGCCGGAGCTTGTTAAAGAAATGAACCAAAGCAGTACCCTTGACTTAGGTAAGCCTTCTTATGTAACTAAGAGGCTTGCGCCCATGCTGGGAAATGGCATCTTGAGGTCCAATGGGCATATTTGGGCCCAACAGAGGAAGATTGTTGCACCCGAATTCTTTTTGGACAAGGTCAAGGTAAACTAAATTAACAAATTACATGAGTTCTTATTATTATAAGAATATATTTCCATGAACTGAACATAATATTTGCAGGGCATGGTAGGGCTTATGGTGGAGTCGACACTTCCATTGCTGAGAAAATGGGCAGACTGCATCGCGGCACAAGGTGGTGTGACAGCAGACATAAAAGTGGATGAAGATCTAAGGGGTATGTCAGCAGATGTCATCTCAAGGGCTTGTTTTGGGAGCTCTTATTCCAAAGGCAAACAGATTTTCTCAAAGCTCAGGAGTCTTCAGAAGGCCATTTCCGAGCAGAGCTTCCTTTTCGGGGTTACTAGTTTTGCATTCTCGTACGTTTTACTTGCACATTCAAATGGGATTTTACTTTAGGAGAATTTGGTGTCTCCAGTTAATTAATATGCAAATGCTATGGCAGCGGTAGATTTCTGGCAATCAAGAAGGACAACATGATTGCAAGTCTGGAGAGAGAAATAGAGTCGTTGATATGGGATGCAGTGAAGGAGCGTAAACAAGAATGCTTAGAGACGTTGTCATCAGAGAAGGATCTAATGCAGTTGATACTGGAAGGGGCTGTCAATGATGAAAATCTAGGAACGGATTCGTCCAAGCGATTCATAGTTGATAACTGTAAGAGCATATATTTTGCAGGCCATGAATCCACTGCTGTTGCTACCTCCTGGACTTTAATGCTACTTGCTCTACATCCAGAGTGGCAAGCCAAAATTCGCACAGAGCTCAGTCAAGTTTGTGGTGATAAAATGCCAGATGCGGATTCACTCCTCCGCTTGAAAACGGTAGAGTGCTGCTCCCTGTGACTGCATGTTTCAGAAATATTTATTCCTCAAATATTTATTTATTATCCAAAATTGCATCAGGTGAGCATGGTGATTCAGGAATCGCTGCGTCTATATCCACCAGCGGCATTCGTGTCAAGGGAGGCACTTGAAGAAACTCAAGTCGGAAATATTATTATTCCCAAGGGCGTATGCTTATGGACTCTTATTCCAACTCTGCACCGGGATCCTGACGTTTGGGGAGCCGATGCGAACGAATTTAAACCCCTGAGGTTCGCTGACGGCGTCTCAAAAGCTTGCAAATTTCCTCAAGCATACATTCCCTTTGGACTGGGCCCTCGCCTGTGTTTGGGAAGAAACTTTGCAATGGCTCAATTGAAGATTGTCCTCTCCCTTATCATCTCCAACTTTACTATCTCCTTATCTCCCAAATATCGGCACTCTCCAGCCTACAGAATGATTGTAGAGCCTCGGCATGGTGTACATATACTTTTACAAAAGATCTAAAACTGGCCTTGCATGTTGTCTAGTCTTGCTTCTTAGCTACTGTTACAAGTATCAGAATGCAGATTTGATGCCATCTGGAGTTTCTTTCTTGGCATGGCATGGCATGTAGCTCTCACTTTTTCAATTTCAAAGTATAACATTCTTCAACCCTATACATACAGGATTTGGAGTGAAACATTTTTAATAATTATTTCATATATATAGATTTTTTTTTGGGTTATTCATCATTATCAGTAACTACTCAAGAATCCTATAGCCGCATAATATAATCATGACTCTGTTTTCAGTCTTTTGAATTTTTAACCCTCCCTGAAAGTGGTTATGCTTCGACAAACAATAACATTAAGGTTGCATTTGGTGCGCCAGATAGATTATATAATTATCACTGTAGTAAAATAACATTGTATTAGATTGGATAGCATAAAAAATAAGTAAGTTTTATATTGTGTTTGGTTTGTTTTTGTATTAGATAAATTTAGAGGTGGTAATTTGGGTTACGACACGCGAAGACGATATGAATAGAATACGAATACGATACATGATTAATAAATAGGTCGAATTCATGTTGAGTGTGTTCAACACTCCAACACATTTAATGACACAAATAGTTAAACATATTTTATCTATCCTTAACATACAAGCTCATTTAATGATATAAATTGTTGCTTACTTATAACATATATACTATAAAACTGAAAATTTTATATTATAAAGTAAATTAATTTACAAAATAATAAATTATAATGATTTAACAATATTTTATACTAACAATGGTTTATATTTTAAAAATAACTTTAATTGATATAAATATATAGAATATTATATATTATGCATAACTAGATTAAACAATTAATTTTAATAACTGTATCGTATCTGTGCTTCATGTCTTAACATAAATAATTAAATGGGTCAACACGCATAACACGAATTGTCACTCCTAGAATAAATGTTACAAAATACTATGTTTGATACAAGACTTAATTAGATTGTATTAATTTTTTTTGCATATTAAATTAAAATAATAAAAAATTAAATTAAAATAATAAGAGAAATTCTTTCTTGATTTAAAACTTTTTCCAAAAACCAAAATTTGAGACCTCGGTTGATTCACCCAACAAACATTTTTCTTAAAAATGTAATTTTGATTAAAACAATTAAAAATAAAATAAAATAAAACATTTGTGAAATCATCCTTTAACATCATCATTCAAAATGAAAACTATTTTTTTTTTTGAAAAACAAATATTCAACAATCTGAAAATGAAAACTAAAATTGTTGATGAAGAATTTAAAATTAACATCAAGAATAAAATCAACTCAAATGAAGAATTTTTTGCATTGCATTTCAATTCAAAAATACAAGTATTGGAAACAAAATCTTCAAATAAGAACAAAAATGAGTTTATCCCCAGAAAATAAAATCAAAATGATAAAATGTGAAAACTTAAGAGAATCTGCAAAGAAGATCATCACTCTGCGAACCCAAAAAATCATAACACACAAACCCAAATAAGATCTGTACAGATACGAGGGTGCTATAAGCTCAATTTCTCAGACCAATAAGCTCTCTCCCATATCCTCTACAGTGATCTCAGGTAAAAGGAGAGAAGATTAATTTAAACTAATTAAATTTTCCAGACCCATCCCTATCGCTATCTGTGAACCCATCCAGATCGTCGCCTGAAATAAAGTTTTATTGTTGTTGGTTGGTTTTAAACTACACATGAGAGGGAGGAGAAAAGGGAGGATAGAGTGAAGAAGATGAGGGGGGCGATAGAAGAGAAGGAGAGGAGGAAGGTAGATGTGGTGGCAGAGGAGGCAGCGGTGACAACAGTTGTAGTGTAGGAGCGGCGTGAGGAGGTGGGGCTCTGGTAGAAAGAGAGATAAATGATGAGAGGAGAGGCAAGAGATTGATATAATGCGAACAGTGCTTGTACAACCTTAACCCCTAGTCTCCCTGGAATATCATATCCAATGCTTATACGGTTTTTATGCAATATATTACTATCTTATCCCCACATAAAATTCCACCAAACGTGTGTTTATTTTTACTATTGTCTTAATTGCCCCTTTGTACTATCCAATCTGGCATACCAAACAGGTCCCAAGCGCCCGTTAGGGAGGTAGGCTTATCACGAGACTAGACTAAAAATAAGGACTAATTATCTTAGACTCGTGTTTGATGATTTATATGGATTAGGATTAATAGACTTAACAGTAAATTAAGTCCAAATTATCATGATTATTCAATCTCATTCTTCACCATGGAACAGCTTGGGACAGGGATTAATTAAGGCACAGACGGCTTGATGGTTCTCTCTCCCTTCTTGCTCTCAACTTCTTCTAAGCAAGAAAAGTTTCTTCTCTCTAAACCAAACCTTAGGTAAATAATCAGAAATCTTGCTCTTTTTTTTTGTTTCTCAATTTTCTTCCACCTACTAGATTACGTCCATTATCTAAATAATTCCTTTATTTTTTTATTCTATTTTAGGTTTTTGGTTGTGTAATCTCTATTACTTGACAAAACTCATCTCAAGTAGATCTATCATTCTCTTTTATGATTCCATTAATGGGTTTTATTTTTTCCTTGATTTTGAGCAAAAAAAAAAAAAATTGAAACTTTGTACTTGAATCATGCTTTAAGACTAAAATTGAGTGATGGGTGTTGAAATGAAATTTTGATAGAGGGTTGTGATAATCTTTTTTGGACTACATACATTAAATGCTAGGTGAAAAAAGTTAGATTTGACATTTTTTAATCCTTCTCTTATGTAAGTAGAAAATATCAATACATATATTTTAATTGATTTTGAATCAAAATATGAAATATAAATGGATACGTTTTGTTTTTATTGATTTTGCATCAAAATATATGTATATAAATTGTATAATTTTGAAGCTAATTGTCTGACTGGAATTTTATTAAAATTAATTAATAAACCAAAAATGTGTATATTCTAATCCACGTAAATTGTGTATGAAAAACATTAAAGTATAAATTAATATCATAAAGTTCAAATATAGGCTAACATGGCAACAATATGATAAAAGTTTTATATAACTACAACTAACTACATGACATGAAAGATCATCAAATCCTATAAACAATTTGATATGGCGTAAGATTCATAGTGCTCCATTATCAATAATAATTAAAAAAATCGAAGTTATGATTAAGAAACTGAACCAAAAGAGTAACTAACTTAAATGTTGAATCAATGAAATATAAATCCTATGAAAAGTTATTGAATGGTCTAAGTTTCATAGCTAGTGAAACAAATTGAGATAACATTATAATTACTTTATACTCACTCTAGAATGGTGTGAGCTATAAAATTGACTATTAGGACTTTAAAAAAAAAAATTCTCATTTTCTGCTCCCATATCTTTATGTAATTTTCTATTTTTGATACTAATAACTCGTATATTTGTTTTTATGATTATAATTTTTTTTAGAGACTTTTGATTATCAAATATGGATAACAAACGTATTCTATTGTTCCAACTCGCGAATGAGTTGCGTTATACAAAAATTGGCTATGTGCATGGCAACGGTTATCCTCTTGCGTACTTTTGTTACACGGTTTCATAAGAAATATTGCTTAAAAATTGGATATTTCTTAGGCACCAAACTCGTGTTAGTGCTCTAGACGACATGATAGATAGTGGTGACATAGAATGTGTGAATCAACTAAGAATGGATACAAGAACTTTTGGGATATTATGTGAACTACTTTGTGCTGGTGAGAGGTTAAAGATGAATAGTATAGTTTCTGTAGAGGAGCAAGTTTGTATATTCTTACATATACTTGCACATCATGTAAATATTCAAACAATTCATAATAACTTTAAGCGATCTGAAGAGACAATTAGTAGATTCTTTAATTCTATCCTAAATGGGTTTTTACGATTACAAGATGTTTTATTGAAGTTGCCAGAGCCTGTGCCTGAGCATTGTACAGATTGTAGATGGAAATGGTTTAAGGTATGATGTACATAAGCTTAAGATGTTACATGTATTTAGTTTCCAGTATATATTTTAAACCATCATGACTCAACATATATATACATCATCTGTACATCATAGAATTGTTTAGGAGCATTAGATGGGACTTATATCAAAGTTACATGTATTTAGTTTCTAGTATATATTTTAAACCATCATATATATATATATATATATGTTTTTTTTTTTTTGTATAGAATTGTTTAGGAGCATTAGATGGGACTTATATCGGAGTGCATGTTCCTGAGCATGACAAACTAGGGATGGCAAAAACCCGAGGCCGGGCCGGGGACCTCAATCCTGACCCCGACCCCGGGAGGGATTTTTGATCACCGTCCCCGGAAATTTCGGGGCCGAGGCCGAGGCCTAAGAATTTAATCCCGGGTCCGAGTATATTAATTCTCCGAAATGATCCTTGGATTTTTTAATTCTATTTTTTTTTAAATTGTACTTATATTTGTTTTTGCGAGTACAATTCACTTACCATTTGTTTCAACCTGCAAATACAAGGCCGTTATAGTTAATATGATGCAAAAATAAAAAAAAAAACAAAGCTAAAACAAGCAACCTGCCAAAACGCTCGACAAAACTCGACGCGTTCGATATAACTCGACACGACTCAATATGTAAGTGTCGAGTGTCGGATGATGCATCTGACACTCGATATCTTCAAAAATATACTGATATCGAGTGTCGATTGTGAATCTGACACGACTCGACATGTAAGTGTCGAGTGTTGGATGATGCATCCGATACTTGATGTCTTCTAAAATAGACTGATATCAAGTGCCGGTTGTGAATCCGTTTTAGAAGACATCGAGTGCCGGATGCATCATCCGACACGACTCGACATATAAGTGTCGAGTGTCGGATGATGCATCCGACACTCGATGTGTTCTAAAATAGACTGATATCGAGTGTCGGTTGTGAATCCGACACGACTCGACATGTAAGTGTCGAGTGTTGGATTAAAATAGACTGATATCGAGTGTTGGTGTGAATATGACACGACTCGACAACTACATGTAGAGTTGTGTCGAGCTATATCGAGCGCGTCGAGTTTTATCCAACGTTTTAACAGGTTGCTTTTCAGCTTCGTTTTTATATTTATTCTAGGCTGGGGCCGGGCTGAGAAGCCTAGTCCCTGGCCCTGCCTGGCCCCGGGCGTTCCTCGGGATTCCTCTCCCCGTCCCCGGCCAATCTCCCCAGAAATCCCAGCGATTCCCCAGCCCAGCAATGTCGGGGAATCCGGGTACCCGACCCTGCCCGAGTAATTTTGCCATCCCTATGACAAACCAAGATATAGAACTAGAAAATGTGAAATTACAACAAACGTCTTAGGAGTTTGTTCATGAGACATGTTATTCACTTTTGTATTTCCGGGATGGGAGGGTTCAGCTAAAGATTCAAGAGTACTTTGAGATGCTATATCTAGGCCTAATGGGTTAAAAGTTCCTACTGGTAAGTTTATGTTTAAGGAATATAAACAAATAAATTTAACTAATTTAATTTATTACATCCGAGTATAAATTCCTTTTTTACATCTTTAAATGTTAGGTTGTTATTATCTTATGGATGCCAGATACACAAATGGTGAAGACTTTGATGCACTTTATAAAGGAACAAGTTATCATTTATCATAATGGCAAGATGGATATACACCGGTCAACTATCAAGAATACTTCAACATGAAGCATGTGTCTGCAAGAAATGTGATAGAATGTTGTTTTGGACTTTTAAAGATACGTTGGGCAATCTTACGTAGTCCATCTTTTTAAAAACACAATGTCGATAGATGTCAATACATCCCATGGAGTTTGAATTAGATAACTTGTTTTCTAATGAAACCACTAGTGATCATAAAAGTATTAGTGAAGTTGCTTCATCTAATCAATTGACTGTTTGGGTGGGGGGTGTAATTTAGCATCACAGATGTTCAATGAGTGGAGGGGAAATAGGTCTACCTAGTATTTAAGTTTGTGTAATGATGTGTGTTTTATTCTTTCCTTGTATTTGAATAATTTATTTCAATGTTACAACACAATATTTGATTTCTTATATGCTGATATAATGGTATTTTTGTTATAGTTAAACGTTAATTTTAAGCATTGATGTTTAATACCCATTTGTGAATAAATATTTCTTATATTGATATTTATAACTGTAATTCTTTATGCTTAGGTATGGATGTTAGGGGTGATTCTCAAGTAAATGAAAATGACAATAAAGGAGTAAGACGTATATGGACATATGAAGAAGAGGAAGCTTTGCTTGTTGAATTGGAAGGAACAAGGGCAACTAGGGGTCAAGCTGATTGTGTTCAATTCAAACCTGGTTATTAAAAAACTGTAGAGCAAAAATTAGCTCAAGTTCTTCCTAATGCTGGATTAAGAGCTAGCCCCTATATTGAGTCTAAAATGAAGAAATGAAAGAAAAACATATGGAGTAATATTTGATATGCTCAACACTATTGGTTTTGGTTGGACTGATGAGAAAAAATGTGTGCAAATTGATAGTGATAAGCCATGGCAAACTTATGTGCAGGTATAAAAGCAAAGTTTCTATATTATGTGATTTCATTTATTTTTATAATAACTCATTATAAATATTCCTTCTTATTATAGCATCATAAAGCTGCTGAGGGATAACGGGGTAAACCATTTCCTTTATATAAAGTCTTGCTTGTATATTTGGAAATGATCGTGCTACAAGAAAAGCAGCTGAGACACCTGCTGAAATGGCAGAAAATAAAAATGAAGAAAATATTGACAATGCATTTGGCATAGATGATGACTTATCTCCCAGGTCCATAAACCAAACCCAAAGCACCCAATATGCAAGTGAGGTTCAATTAAACACCCCCAAGAGAAAAAAGGTAAAATCTTCTGGTGCACTTGTTGGAAGTTTGGACAAATTTACTATGGTGTTTCAAGATATGATGGAGAAATCAAATGAAAATGTGAATGAACTTCTTGAACAGTTGGCGAAGAAAAATGCTAAAGATTCTAAAATCATAGCTGATATTTTGATTAAAATGGGCATTCCTCTTCATCAACGAGTTCTCATACTGAAGATTCTTTTGAAACAATCAAAATATGCTGAAATGTTCAAGACATTAGAACATGATCAAGAGAGGATGGAGTTTGTTGAATCGTTCCTTCTAGGTATATATGATGACTAAAATATGTGAGTGGAAGCATCCTTTTTGTGGTACACTAACTCGTACATAGTGGATTAACAAAGTCAAAAGGTGAAGGAAATGATGTCTATTTGTTTTGTAACTAACCATAGGTTAGCTTCATTCTTTTGAATCCAATCATAGGGATAGACCTTATGGATGGATGATGTATGTAATCGCTGTTGATTATGCTTTTTGTTTTTTGTATGCGACTAACCGAAAGGTAGTTTCCTATTACTCGGTTGTTACAATTAGTTAGTGTATCAAGTAATACTTGAATATACTATTATACCTAATACAAATATATTATTGGCTATCATATAACATATGATGTTAATATTCTTAAGAATTTTGAGTCTTTATATATTTTATTTTAGATTTTAAATATGATAATGATAGGTGACAAGTTGAATTGTTATTATCCCAATGAAATGTTAAGTAAATAGACGAGTTCTTATCATTGAAAATTTTAAATAAAAAATTCTCTAGTAATCTTGTTTTTTTTATTTATATAATTTAAAAATAGACATAAAATATTTTGCTTTAAATTTATATTTTATAAATTGAGTTTGTATAATTTGAATTTATATTTTAATAATTCATATTATGTTTGTGTTTTATGCTATTTGTATAATTTTTTTATATATAATAAAGTAAAAGAAAAAAAATTCAAAGGTGTCAATAATAAAAGTTTTATTATTTGAACATAAATTCATTCAATAATATAATCTAGTCACAAATTACACCAAATATAGGATATGATTATAAATAGTTTAATCCAGTCCAGTCCAGTTTAATCTTAATCTCAATCTCAGTCCAGTCCAGTTTAATCCTAATCCCAATCTCAGTCCAGTCCAGTTAAATCCTGACTCTCAAACAAAGCACTTCACACAACGATATCAAGTAAGCGAAAGAAAAACTTCTGGCCATTAGTATTTGATCCTTGAACAAATGGAAGATTATACAAATAACCAGCACTTAATCTCTTTTACCAACACAGCCACACTTTCAAACAAATGTTCTGGAATACCCCTCCTTTCTTTTCCGCATTTCAAACGCTGTTGAGCGCCTTTGGACAAAGCCACAAGACAAGACAAGCTCAATGATGCTCCAAGGCAAGTATCTACACTATTCCTTAATTTAGACTTTTTCTTAACACTATTCAGTCTGTCTTAGAAGCTTCATTTTTTATTGAATTCACAAATATGTACACTTTTTTTTTTATTGAGTTGGATGATAAGAAGTAAAATCAATAAATAAATAGTCAAGCAGAATAAGCAGATAAAAGGAGGTATTTTTTTTTCTCGATAAGAAATAAAATCAATAAACAAATAGTCAAGCAGAATAAGCGGATAAAAGGAGGTATTTTTTTTCTAGCTACCTATTTGCTTGGTTATATTGGGAACACATTTTGAGTTTTGCTATTTTTCATAAAAGCCAACAAATGTCCTTTTTTGTGCTAATTTTCGCTCACAAATCCCTTAAGGTTTACAAACTCCATCTATTACCAGAACAATATATGATAAAATATTACTAATAAGAAGCTTAACAGAAAATCTTACCAACAGTTTCTATGAGTGGACCCTTTACTGATAATGGATATAACCCAAACTTTAATCATTTCTCCCTTCCTGAATCAAACTCAAGCTGCAAAGGGAGATTTAGAGATATTAATACCAAAAATTGTAAACTTTAATGCTTATGATAGGGTTAGCTTGTCATTGCTCAGTACAAATTTCGGCACTGTACACATTCTTTCACCAGCCAAATTTCTTTAATCAAATTAATCCAGCCTATGAAATATTTCTCAAAAATGTGGATTATATTTTAAAATGTAGATTTTCTGGCCTATGTCAAAAGCAGAAAAGAAAAGTCTGAAATGATAAAAATATCAATACAGCAGGCACAAATCATCATGTTTCTACTAGAGAATTGCCTAACATCATTTTGAATAGAGAACGTTTTAAGAATATAAGAAAAAAATAAGAAATATTACATGACAAAAGCCAAAAAGTCTCAAAGATTAGGAAGACATAAGTGGTAATTTCAGTAGAAAAACAAACAGAAAGTCTACCTTACTGGGCCAGTTTGCAAGCGTCTCTTTAAGGGATTGGAGATTTGGGAACACTGTGTCTGCATGTGGTCCATAATAGCGCAAAAATATTGCATTCAGTCGATTTATGCTGTCCACAGAATTGTAGTCACCCATGGATATCTGAATGGATGAAAGCTTCACCAGTTCATATCCGATGGCGATGTGGTTATAACCATAAAGCTTTTCTAATATCTGTCAACACATACAAAACCATGAAAGTCTGATCTAATCAGATGCTTGGAAAATTAGGCAACCACATCATCAAATAAAACTTCAAAGCTTATGAAGTCTCTTTTATTCTCTATATCCTTAAGATTGGTAGTGTTGAAGATTTTGTGAACTTTCTCATTGTGAGATTTCTTATTTTAGCAGATTTGATTTATTTTATTTCCCGATTTCACGTAATTACTTTTATTTTACTTTCAGAATGGCAATAATGGGAAGAGAACAGTGGCAATGAAAGGCATGAAGAGTGGGGCAGTGAACTAAAGCACAAAATCCACCCAAAAAAAAAAACTGCAAGGAAATGTAAAACAGATTGCACACACTGACACAAAATTAGCACAAAATAATGCCTATTGCACAATTAACTCAAAACTCTTCCTAATTTTAAGTGAAAAACAAAAAAACAAGGCTTTTGAGACTAATGCCCAAAGACAAGTAAACAAAGCCAAAATATTAGTGTTTTTTCTCAAATCTACATTTAAAAAATCCTCATCTTTTATTTTTGTCAAATTACCCACAAGATAGCCAAAATAGCACAACTCTATATGATTTTTCCTTATCTTGTCAATTAGCCATAAATTTTTTCTAAAAGAAAGTCAGTATAAGAGGTTGGAATTACCCGCTTAAGTTTCTTGCCTAGAAAAGGTTATACCATAAACTTCAACAAAACTGCAATACAAGGTCCAACCAATAATTTCAAACATATAGCATAGAATATTGCAATTTCATCGAAGTTGTATGCCAATATGATTTGTGCTTACAAAAAGTTTACCTCAATAGATGCTTTACAATGGTCCCTTGCAGGTTGTAAATCTCCAACTAAACAAAATGCCTGCGCCAGAGTGTCCTCCGCCTGTAAATATGACTCTTATATGTCCATAATGTATCACAAATTGTTCTGACATGAGTCAAATGATTAAACTATTTCTCTTATTGGTATGTGAATGCAACAGAATTTTGTCATTTAATTTAGTTGATGTTATTCACATCATAGAAAACTGCAGATAATAAAGTCTCCTTCCATATTATAAAACACAGTTGAGAAATTGTAATATAATTCATACAAATGATGAAACTATTCTCAAATTAAAAAGAGAAATAAGTTCTAAACTGAAGACACTTGAACTCACTTGAGCAATGTGCTTGTTCCATGCATGCAATATTGATCTGAGTAGATGAAGTGATCTCAAAGCATCTAAAAGTACATCACTTGAGATTTCTTCTGATACTATTGCATCCTCTAACCTGTCAAGAATTGAAACTTCTCAGGTATAGACTGTAGAAGAAACACATGTCCATGCACTTTCCTTATGCACAAGAGTCAACTTTAACCATTGGCTTGGACTTGATATAGTTCACCAAAGCTAACAACCAACCAGTTCAAAGCCAAGGCTGACACTATCTTAATAATAATAATAACAGCAACAACAAATAAGAGGTGCTCATATCAGCAGGATGCAACTGAGGTACAGCTGTCAATGAGATGGCTAGAATATACCTTTTGATGTAAATCCAAGCTTCATCTACCAATGCACAGGAAGATTCAATATCACGATAAGAACCACATTTCAAACAACATCCACAGTCAACATCAAGATTTCTATTTTTCTTCTCAACTGCAAAGTAGGCCACTGAGTTAATATAATCACCACTAAGCTTGCTAATCTGAAACATCAGAAAAATCAATGAACAAAAAGAAAATTAGAGTTTTAATCTAACACAAGTAACTAGATTTCATTAGTCAAAAGAATGGTCTAGAAGAGGCATTTTGACAATGTGATGTGTATAGTGGAATGAGACTTTTTGAAATTGCTTTCCGGATAAATTTAAAAAACAAAAAAAAAAGATATTCAAAGGATCAAACCATGTTTTGCCTGTTCATTATTCTAAAACTGAAAAGCTGTCGGTTATCTAAACCACTTGTGATGTGGAACGAGGTTCCACAAAATAACTGAGAAGAAAGGGTGAAAAATAAAGAGGAAAGGGGAGAAAGTTCAGAAGAAGGGGAGAAAGATGGATAGGAAAAGGAACAGATAGAAAGAGATTTGGGAGAAACGAGAATGAGATAGAGAGAGAACTAGAGAAAGAGTTAGAAAAAGAGATAGATAGAAATATAGAATTAAAAAGAAAGAAAGGGGAGAAGACATTGAAGAAAAGGGGAGAGGAGAAGAGAAAAAGATAAATAAAGGAGAAACTCATTTTATTAATTCATATTCCAAGCCTACGAAACATTATAGTGGCCAAAGACCTAAGACAAAAAATAAGAAAATAACTAAACAAGGAAACAAATTATTTTTTTAATAAGTTATAAATCCAATTGAAATCTAATTGAATTAGGAATACAATTTCAATTCTTATTACAAACCAAAATACCTAAAATTTTCTTAGTTGGTCCTACATCAACTTGCTCACTAGAAATGGGGAAAATTATCTTTGCTATTAAGTGATTATTGAATTTTGCTTATTAAAAATGTAGGATGCAATAGCGAGGCCATGCTTACAGAGTAGACCCAACAGTTACCATAAATTTACATTACAGAGCAACTGAAATACCTGCAAACAAGGTTCCAAGCTGCTACTTTCAGGAACTTCAGGGAAAGACATGAGTTTCTGTTTTTCACAATTGACCACAGGACTATCTAAAACTACACCATGACAATTTGGTTTCACACAATGGAAAGCATTTATAACTAGATCAGATATGTTCACTCCAGAACAGCCAGTGCACCAACATCGAAAAGAGTACTCATCATCCAAAAATCTAAGGCGGTCTTTACAGTCCCACTGCCCAACCTGTAAAAGTAGAGAACATGTAATTCTTCTTTTTTTTCACTCCATCATTCAGAGCTCAACTTTTGAACAGAAACACCTTGTCAATATCAGTGTACTAGTTTGAGGTGGATATAGTCAAGAGCACACAGTAACTTGTCATCACAGTACCAAACTGATCAGAACTGGGGACAGATCTTAGATGTTGAAGAAGGTACCTGAGGACCATAGGACAACTCCAAGGGACAACCTGAGGTTATAAACTCTGTTGTCCTTATTATGAGAGTGCGTGAAAGAAAATAGGCATTAATGTTTGGTTGGCAAGAATGGTTGAACAAACTGCCAGCTTTATAAATAGCTCGGCCTACCCTGATCTGTACAAGTAACAACAGTCACAAAATAGAATAATTTTAGAAGTTGAACTTTTTATTTCTACAGAAACTTAGCGTCAACAATCACAATAACTTTTCATAACATGATTATGTATGCAGAAGAAGCCCTCATACAGTCAACAATGGTTCAAACACTAAGGAAGTTGCATAGAGAACTCAGATGTCTATGATCCAGGATGAGGGTCTGATGCAGTAGAGATATATTAGTAACAATCTGTTTCAGGTGGCAATTGGGATGTGTATTTGGCCCTGAAAATAATACCAATCATAAGCCTGAAGAAAACAACACAATCTTAGAGGCAAAGCAGGGAAGAAGCCAATGTTTTATGGACCAGCGCTCTTGCATCTCTTGGGCTTTAGTTTTTAAAGTCTTTAAAGACATCTTCACTCCTTATTTTCTAATAATTCAAAAGGGATTGTGGCCTGATTTTTTATTGTTCAGGGGCTGCAGAGCCAATAGAGTATCACAATGCCCTTGTTTTTGCCCTCAAATTATGCTGGCACATTTCTGAGTCTATGTACTACACCCTTTTTACTACAAAGGTAAATATCACCTTTTAAATGGACACCTGGTCCACCTTTGTAATTCTTTTCTGCTTTATTATCAATACAATCTCTCTACATCTCCTACTAAAAAAATGAAAAACAAAAAGAAAGTTTAAGGACTTACCAAGTTCATTTTCCTGGTTTTCACAAGTCTCGATCTATGATTTGGTGGAGTTAATTGATGTGACTCTGGAAACGATTTGTTTTAGATGTATTTTAGTGCTCACGTCTATGCTTCTTCTATACTAGGATTTGACCCCCCTTTGGCAATTATAAGTAGAGTTTTTATTCTAAAAAAGAAGGCTGGCAAATTTTGGGTGCTTGGGCTATGGTTCATACCACAGATACAAACCTGTTCCACGGTACTAGTTAAAGCACTGCCACTTGACAAAGTATCTCTAAACCGATCTGGTGGTCCATAATCATTGAACTTCATGCGTACAATTGCCATAGAATTCACCCTAATTTGAGATATAAGTATAACAATCTGCAACAGCATGAGAAAATGGCTAACAATCAGTTATTATCATAATTAGTGAAATCTCATTGTCCCAAGCTTAGCAGATATGAATTTCAATAATTTCATTGAATTCATTTCAGAATCTGAAGGTAAGTATAAGAAAAACATATACTATGAAAATGACTTTAGATTGCGAAGATGGTTATGAGCAGAACATGTACGACTTGAACTGATACATCAATGCTTCTAGAGTACACATAAATTCTTGATTATGAATGTTCAATTTCTATTTTTTAAATAGAACAAACATCTGCAAAAGTTATAAGGAGCATAGTAATAACTAATCAATGTGTTAAACGTCACACAAATATGGAAAATTCCTTTATCTACACATATATATATTAAATTTTTTTCTGTTCATGCAAGCCAAGTCAGTAGGGTAAGTTCATGAGAGGATCCCACAGGCTTCTTAAACAGATGGGTATAAAAGAATAACACTAGAAATACAGGGTGCAAAGTGGTAATGCAATTCATCTTAAATTAAACCTCAATACCACTAAAAATACCCATCCACCTGCTAACACGTATACATTATATAGAAGAATAAAAAATCAGCTGCTCATATGCCTATGATTAAACATGTGTATAGATTTGACTACTTTACTAAAATGATGAAGACCAAGATTCTTAACAGCAGAGGATTTAGAAATCTCTACCACCAATTTTAATCATAAATTACATAACAACCACATTGAAAAAAAAAAAAAAAAAAAAAAACGTAAACCCAAAAGAGACCAGATAGAGGTGCACCCCATACCCCTAAGACTACGATTTGGTAATATTACTAAATTATAGACCAGCAATCAAAATAGATTTATTCCTGTACCCAGTGGATGTTTTCATCATTGGGCAGCCCATAGGTCTAAGTCATGCATTCAAAAGATGATATTTCTCTAACCCAGAAATTGATTTGGAATTACCCTTATTGAAGAATTAATATAAGCGAAAAGTTCTATATATCTGTACCTTCTATCAATTCTGTACATGGAAAGACTGATCCAAAATATTGATACATCTTGGTCAACAATGCTTTTTTTATTTTCCCGAAGGTTCCCATGTTAACCACTAAAGCCTAAGTATTATATATAAGAGTGAATTGTGCACCTAAAAGGAATAACAGCTTATCTCATGTATATATCAATTTCAGGGAGATTGAACAAGGAAAATACCACAAGAACATATATTTCAAAAAGAGATTGAAAGAATCAGATTATGGTTAATTATTTCAGGAAGAGATTCAAAGCATTGAGATAGAGAAAAGAAGAAGCAACCTGTGATACAGAGGTTCCATTTATTGGAAGTTCAAAGCCATATGAGTATTGGAGACAATATAATAATACAACAGAATATATATGTAATTCCAATTTGCTTTCTGAAGACATTCGTGAGTAATTGTGTGAAAGATCCTACAAAAACAAATGAAGAGGCCATGAGCAGGTAACACAAATAATTACAAAAACCAATTACTCAATGAACCAAACTGAAACCAGTAAAATGTACCAATTATAGTTGAGAGATGTACCAAACTTTCTATGGATTTAGATACTCTTTTCCCTACAGATTTAACCAGTATTCTTCCAGCCAAAGCTACATCAGACGGCAATATTATAGGCCAGTGTGCACCCTGACATTCATGCTTATGTTCAAAAGTGTGCTCCTCATTTGGATAAAAATCAGTTCCTGAAGTAATATGTGAAATATACTCTTCATGATCTATGAAAAGGCTTTCAATACTGTTAGGTTCAATTGGATACTTCTTGAATAGGTGTCCTCCTGCATGTACTCGGCAATAGTCGGAGCAATACAATGGTATTGAACATGATGTACAGGGTATTGCATCTGCTGGTAGTTCATTCAAGCAGTAATGACAATGGCTTTCCCGACAGTGCTTTGATATAATCTGCAGATTGTGGTACCATGTAAGGATTATATTTCTATCAGCAGAAAAGTATTAGTATGTTAAGAGTTGAAAATATCAACTAAAGATTGCTCTGACTTGACAATGAATGAGAATAAAACTTGTGCATAAAGCTAAGATTGGATAGAAGATATTGCTTGCAGAAAATTAAGCCCAAAGACAACTGCAGTAAGCTCTGGAGAGACTGACTAGCCATACTAAAGTTTTTATGAGTGAATTCACTAAGAGAACAAAGGGAAAAAGCTAAGTACACAAGAAATATAGAAGAAAAATCAATTCAGAAAATACTAGAAGACTAATAAAAAGCTACATAGAAAAACCTATGAAAATTATGAAGTAGAATGAATGACGAAGACTCATCAGCCATCCATCAATGAAGAGAGCATTGTAATTGCAGCTATAGCATGTCATTAGAAATTGCTAGTGAGACAGAATGCTATGCTTATAGAGATGATATAAGTTTACGACTTTTGTTGATAATAATGAATATAAAAGAATTTATAATGAAGAAAACAAAATATTATACAGTCTATACCACAGCATAAGGTTCTTCAGTATGGACCAAGGCAGCTTCTGGAATGTCACACTGTGAAGCCATACCCCTTCCTTTATAAGGAGTGGAAACACATTGCAGTTTTCCTTGGAGTGGCTCCTCTGTCACAAATACGTGTACAATTTTAGTAGCCATGAAATTAAAACAAATTATCTACCATTACAAATTCAAAATATTAATCAATATCAACAAGATACAACTAAATTCACTACAGGGTCAGAATATGAAAGGGTAATACTAAAGTAAAAGACATCTAGTAAGGCATTATGCCTAAAAACTAGACACAACTGTGAGAAAATAAAATGAGAAACATATGGGTAGGAAACGAACTGAAATTACTAAGTGATCAATAAAACGATAAAAGATGTTCTAGTAGTCATTATGTCAAAGCGCACTTATGAAGTTACATAAGACAAGGCAGAAGAATGATAAGGTAGTTGAACAAAATTCGTTGAATCTTTTAGTAGAAGTGAAATACACTGAATGTTAATTAATTCTTGAATACTTAACAAATGCATAAACATGCCTTAGAGAAAAACCTAATTTTGAGAGGGGGCTTTATTATCATGTTGTTTGAAGAGAAAAAAAAAAAAGTTCATTAGGAGAGCCATGTCTGGGAAGTAGCAAATTCCAAACAAATAAATGGGAGCTGTGGAGATTAACAATTTTAACTTCCTCAATTTTCTGCAATACATATGTAATCAGTACAAAGAAATTGAGAAGCCATTGCCGTAAAAAAATTTCCAATCAATTTAATTTCCTCTGTTATTGCAGATAAGAGGAATCAATTTTACAATGACCCAAAATGCCAACATTACGTCATTGTGCATAAGGTATGTGACCTATGGAGTAATCATTGACAAACTATATCAATGAGCTTCATAACCAGGTCACACATATAACTAAAAAAAGATTCAAGTACAAATAGCTGAGAGGTAGAAAAATATTGAGGATATAAAAAAATGATAAAAAATAATTAACAGTCCTACCATCTTACCTAAGAAATTGAGGTTGTTCTCATCATGTTGTACCACCATGCTGCATGTCCTCCTAGGTGCATCTAAAATTATCTTCAGTTCTCTTTCTATTTGTTTCTTTCCACTTAAAGATGATTCCACAATCTTGGATATAGTTAAATCACGAATCGCATCCTCATAATTTCCCAAAGAAGCATTCACCTTACCTCTCCTGTACCATGCCTGTGGTAAGGAAAAGCAGAGAGTCAATAACTACCATATCAGAAAAAGAACAATATTAAACAACACATCATTTCCAAAATCCAAGTATCTTTTAAAAAACTGTAATGGCTTTCTTTCATAAAATGACAATCCTAAAACAACCTAACGCAAAAGGTTGACAAAGATAATAAAAGGCAGATGACAGTTTGTCTTCATACATTAATAAACTTTTTGATAAGATCTTAGATAAATGAAAATTTGCTTTACTACCATGCCTAACAGGTTTAACTAAAAACTGAAGCTATTAGATGAACATAAAAGCAACAATCCTTGTAATTAATTAATATGGGATAGATCAACATGATACAAGAGGTATAATCTTGTGTACTATAACATGGAACAAGAAACAAACTTATGCATCTAACCTAAAAGCTCATTCACCTTTGCATAGCTTGGAGAAATTTGAAGAGCCCGATTGCAGTCCCGTAGACATTCCACTAGAAGATCCATTTTCTAAAGAAAGCATATAACGTTATAATAGATCTTTAAATTAATATGTTTAGGGGGGAAAAAAAGATTAAAAAAAAGAAATTGATTTAATAGAAAACCAAAGATTTCATGGATACAACTAGTGAACAATTTAACATAGCCATTGGTATGGTCTTCTGATTCTTGGTCTTAATTAGGGATGGCAAAATCCGGGGGCGGGGTCCGGGGCGGGTATGGTTGCGGGTGCAGGTTTTGCATTTCCGCACACGGATTGGATGTTGTGGCGTCCTCCTTGGTCATCGAATTTTTCCAGATTTTTTTCATGCGGTGTGGGTGCGGTTTTCCCGGGGTTCGTAATTTTTCCCCCACCCTCGGATTTCCCCGGTTTGTGAAGGAGTTTTCATTTTAGGCTGAACAAATTTCTTTTAAATTTGTTTTGGGCTGAGAAGGGTGCATCTTACCTCTTTGAGATTGAGGATTTTTGTTTGATGTTGATTTTTTCACTAGACCTCTAGTTGCATTACGGGTCAAAAAGGGGAACTATGCATAATTCCAGTTAGAGGTGGAACCAATCTCCATGGGGATGGGGCCCCGCAATTCCCCAACCCATTTGGGCCGGGGATGGGGAGGTAAAAATGGGGAATGGGGTGGGGATGGGGATAATAATTTTACCCAAAATTAAATGGGGATGGGGATGGGGATTATGCTCCAAGCCCAGCCCGGCCCGCTCCCCGAAATTAGAATAAAATAATATATATATAGTAATATAATACTTAGACCCTTGTTACTTAGACCCTTGTTATCTCCCCTCTTATAAAATTTAATGTCCCGCCTACTTTAATAAAACCCAAGCCCAACCTAGCCCACCTTTGTTTACCTAAAGATTTATTTTAAGGAGTTGATTGTCTAAAGATTTATTAATATTTATTTGTAGGTATGTTGCTTAAGGTTTATAGTTGTAATTTAAAATATGTTTTATTTCAAAGTATAAATTTTGAAAGTTAAAATTTTAATTTTTTAACAAGTAAATGGGGTTGGGGATGGAGATGGGGATGCATTTTGGCTTTGGGGATTCCCCATCCCCATCCCCGATTTAAAAAATTGGAGATTAATAGGGGATGGGGATTGATATTTTAATTGGGGACGGGGATGGGGATGGCATCCCCACCCCCAACCCGGCCCGATTCCACCTCTAATTCCAGTAGTTGCTAGCTTTAAGTGTTACCTTTATAAAATTGTTATAATGATTTTTCCGAATTTTATTTTTCATTACTGATTTTCAGGTTAGGAGAGCAAACAGTGCATTAATGCTTGCACAAACACATTGTAATTGTTTATTTTTCTTCCTTTTGCTTTTGTCAGTTTTGCAGTCCATCATTCATGTATGCGTACTTGTGATAATTACATATATTCTTGCACAAGTTACTGGACGTTTTAAGTGTCATTTCTTCAACCCTCATTTTAAGTTTTTTAACACATGAATAATAGTATTATAATATATTATATATATAATTTTAATTTTTCAAAATATATAATATATAGTCCGGTGCGGATGCAGGGCGGGGCGGGGAGGGTGTATATCAAAGCCGGATGTAAATCTACAACATTACACCCGTCCCCGCACTCCAACCCCACAAATCCAGGGAAAATTGCCCCCGGAAAATCCGGGTAAAAACCGGGTACCCGCACAACCGCTTTCTTTTTGCCATCCCTAGTCTTAATCACAAGACAACCAGGCTTTAAAGTAGGTACACTTGGTGCTTTTAGGTTGACAAACATACTTCTAATGTGTCATTAACTATGATTATTCTGGCAGCATTATGGCTTATAGACATGATCTGATAGCTAAAATCCACCCTGAAAGCATTCCAAAATTACCTCAATCATTTCTCTTTTAAAAGATAATTATAATAACCGGAGCCAGAAAGACCAGTATCACCCTCAATCCTGTAACTCTAATATTAAGATACTTTGAGAATAGATTATAAGGATTATACAGGTAGTCTGAAAAACAGGAGACCTTTGTTGAATTTAATCGAATTCCTTAGTCTTATACAACACCCAAAATTTTTAAAATGATAAAAAAATTAAAAAAAAAAAAAAAAAGTTAGACTCACTTGCAAGAGAGAAGCCCGATTCACATACAGTGTTGCAACCAAATTTCTCTCTGCGTCATTGGCATCAATTGGAGCAATTCGTAGTGCCTGTTCGTCATGGAAAAATATGAAGAAAGAAAGAAGATAATAGAAGTGATAGTAAATTGCATTACTTTTTCTTATTTCCATTCACTGTTACCAAATCAAAAAAAAAAAAATGTAGAGTACATTATTGGCTTACATATCCATGAAGAGACCAAAAGGCGTCAAGGAAGGGCTAACAATTCTATAAAAGACATTGGCGAAAGTAATAAAATCTTCCCTTCCTTGAACCAAAGGAAAACAAGATATACAAAATAAAAAAGAATAAAATAATTTAACAAAGTATGGAAAAAAAAAAAAAAACCTTCCCAATTAAGATGTATAACGAATAAAGATGAGCCATGAATGTCACTTTTAATAGAAGGCCAAAGAGAAGAAAACAAAAATAAGTCTAACTCTATCCCACAATTATCTTTCCCCTTTCTCACCAAAAATAAGGTTGTTACTTTTATTTGCCAAAGAACTCAGATAAGGGCTGAAATGACACATCTATAAACAGTTCTAGACTCTTTCTCCATAGTTACAACCCCTTATGCCTATTCCCACAAGTGATTTAAAAAAAAAATGGCACGAATCCGTTCCTTTTCATAAATGAGAGTATATTTTCATGTTTTTTAACATCTGGACACGTTCAAAGCTATAGAAGAAACAATGGATAGACAAGAAGTCAAGATTGGGACCTGGGTGTAGCAACTCAGAGCATGAGCGGAACCTCCACTCACATAGCACTCATTTCCCTTCTGCTTCAATTCTAATGCAGCGACCTTATTCTTGCGACAGAGACCGCTCTCTGGATCCCCCAAGTCCTTGACGATCTACAAATAGGTCCGAGACAGTAGTTAAAAGAAATTGGGAAGCAGAAACTATGAAAAGTGATATTTACCCGGTGAAACTGCTCCAGGTCGAGGAAGAACTGTAGTAGAGAGGAAGACGTTGAAGGAAGATCATCAAGAGTGCTATGCGCCACCATTTGCTTAAGACCATGTGGTATCAGCGATTTGAGCTTCTCCATTTCAGAAACGTTTCTTCCAACAGGAACCAGTGCTGCTTTCAAGTATCTAGTTTCTCCAACGGGGAAATAAGGCGTTCTCCCAAACCTCCCCGCAATAGAAAAAGCCCCGCGTGTTTACCAGAGACTCTTACGCGGGGTTTGGTACGGGGGTTTATTTTACGGTACTGGGATTCAAATTATCGGGGAAGTGGCTACGAGAATACGATATTTAATAAATTAATATTATTATGTTTAGTTATTAATAAAATTTTTTTTAATTATTACATGAATTAAATGATTATATTTAGGTATATAGAAGAATATAAATGTGTTAATTTTATTTATAATATGTTAATAAATTTTATAATTAATTTTTTTAATATTTTAAAAATATTTATTTTATTTTTATATTATATTATAAAATAAAATTATTTTTAATATTTTTAATGTAAAATTATTTTTAATATTTTTAATGTGTTAATTTTGAGAATTTTTATATTTATTATATATATGTTGTTATAAATGTTACGTTATTAAAAAGGAAAACAAATTTATTTTTTCCTCATTTCTTGCTTTAGAAATGGTTTTAAGCAAACCTATTTTTCTCCCTTTTCTTCTTCTCTTCTTCTTCATCGTCAATTTTCTCATCCCTGCCTTGTCACTCCATCGTCGGCAACAGCCAGCCCTCAACATCGCCTCCTTGTCACTACCATCACCGACCAACAGCAACCTTTCATCATCGGCGTCTTGTCATCGCCACTCACAGCCAGCCCTCGTCACTGTCATCACCCATGGTAGCAGCAACCCAGCACCATCAACCACAACCACCATCACCCACAACCACCACCACCATAAATCGTTACTGCATAATCCACCACCACCACATTCTATCGCCACACACAGTCGCCACCACGACCCACAGCCATCCACTTCTCTCAATTTTTTTTTTTAATTTATGTTTTATTATATGATTTTCTATGGTTTTGAATCTGTGATTTTGGTTTAATGAGTTGAAATGGGATTTTGGGAGAGAAGGAAAGAAGTTTTTGTTGGCAGTGATAGTCTGACTTTGGAGATGAGATTCATTTGTGGGTCTTAAATTTTTCTCGTAGTGATGGGATTAGGATTTCTAGTAATGTGAATATCATGTGATGAATGGGTTTTATATTACTTGATTTCTCTGTAATCTGAAACCCGTGGGAAAGATAGATTCCGGGGTTTAAAAACACAATAAGAAAACCAAACAAGGAGTTGGCTTAAGTTTCTCATTCCCGCGTGGATAACTCCACATATCAAATGCCCTATTAGATTTTGTTTTCAAAATTTTTACTTAGACATAAAAATAAAATATATTTATAAGTTGTACAAAAGATTAATTGAATTATATAAAAATATGTTTAATTACATATATTTTATATTTTTATTTTAAATAAATTATAGTTAAAAATTAAAAATATAAAATATTATATTTTATATTTTTATTTTTAAATATATAAAATAATTAAAATATAATATTTTTATTGTTAACATAATTTATTTTGAAATAAAAAAATTAAGAAAAGACAAATTATATAAGTAAAGAGTTAATGTAGGACTCGTTAGATTATAATTAGTAATTTAATTTTGATTTTACGAATTTTATAAATTAAAAATTTTTACTATTATTCGGAATTTTGACTTCCTAAATTTGAAGTAATCTTAATTTGAGTTATTTTTTTAATTAATAGTTTCATATGCTATATAGCATTTATTTTTTGTATTTTCTTGTTCCGATTCATCATGATAGGATAAATTAGGCTAAATTGATGCAAAATTTATTCAAATACCCACAAATTCAACATGTTGAACAAAAGTCAAAAGGGATAGAATGGTCAAATCGAATTATCTGTTTTCAACGTTGGTCGAATGGTCATCGGAAAGTGTCCAAGTGAAAGATTGATGGTTGTGAACAATATTTCTAGTGTAAACAGTAACTCAGTGTGAATTGTTATTATGACTTTTTTTTTTTAAATGGGTGATGGGAGGTGAAATTAGGATAAAGTTAATTGATGGTGGTGAAAAATTTAAAGTTTATGGATTGAACACAAAATTAAAGGATAACTAATATAAGAGAGGATCATATCATACTCTAATATCAATTGATGAGGAACGAGTTTCCTCGAATTAAAAGAAAGGGAGGGGGGTATAGAAAGAGAAAATGAGAGAAAATAATAGAATAAATTAAAGGAGAAAGATAATGAAATTAAATGAGAAAAATAATCTATTTACTAAAAGATAAAAAAGAAAGTCTTGAGAAAATAATATAACTAAAGACACTTGTTTACAGGGCCATAAAATATAGTTATATTAGAAAATAAAATCTCATTATGAAATGGAATCTCAATACTAGTTTAATTAGGAAACTATTAAATATAAAAATGACTTAAATTATGATTATTCTCAATTTATGAAGCCAAAATCCCTGGTAATAGTCAAAATCCATAATCTATTAAAATCCTTGAAATAAAAATTGAAATCTCTAATTGTATTTCTAATTATAATCCAATGAGTCTTACATCGAGAATAATAATTTGAAAACAAGAAAAAGTTATTTTTGTTTTTAGAGAGAATGATGCATATGAAAATGCCGAAACAAATATGTATTACACATTTTATGAGATTTTTGTTTGAGAATGAAAATAGAAAAAATAAACAAAACATATTACACACCCATTTTTTCAATCAGTAAGGTCAATTGGTTTATTTGTTCAAAATGTTTATAGATTGCCCCAATTTTCTTTTAAATTAAACAAAAAATCTTAAAATATTAATAAATTGATATATAAAAAATGAGTCGTTTCTTCTAGGTATTTGACCATTAGAAATAGATCAATTTTGTCAAATCCAATCCAATCCGATCCAAACTTAAGATGTTATTCAATATAATCCAATCTAATATATGAAAAATAAAATCCAGTTCAATCAAATCCAACTGAAAACATATTAAAGTCTAATAATATTTCAAACCACTACCTCTTACAACAAGTATATAATATAAAATTTTGATAAACAAAAATAACAAATTAAAAAACATGATGAGAGATATTAATTAGACTATAAGTATTTTGGTCAAACATATGACATAAACATTTTATCTTAATTAAAAGTGATTGAACTTTTTTACTGGATTTCTATAAGAAAATCTAATATTTGATCGACTAATAGTGTATTTTAGAAATGTCAATCAAATCCAATCCAATTAAGTAATAAAAATAAATCAAAATTGGATTGCTTAAAATCGATCGGTTTCATTCAATTGTAGGTGAATTCAAACACCACTTCTCAAATTTTTTTTACATAATTTAACATATCAGAACAACATAATCAATGTTAGTTAATGGAAAAAAATGTTGAGTTTATGGTTTAGGATTTTTTAGAGTTGGGAATTACAGTTGTTGAAAGGCAGAGGGTTTGGGGGTTTTGTAGTTAGGGGTTTAAGACTTAGAGTTTTAGGGTTTGGGGGTATAAGGTTTAGGGATAAATAGGCCAAAAAAAAAAAATTGTTGTTTGGCACGCTAAATTAACATTTGAGCCTCAAATATATTAACTAATGTTAACAAGAGTAAATAAAGTTTGACAATGGAAAGAAAAGATAAATAGACAAAAAAAAAAATGTTGTTGTTTAACATACTAAATTAACTTTTAAACTTCTATTATATTTGTTAATGTTAACAAAAGTAAACAAAGTTTAACAATGGAAAATATACAGATAACTGGGCAAAAAAAAAAACTTGTTGTTTAATGCGCTAAATTAACTTTTAAACTTCTAATTTATTTATAATGTTAACAAATGTCAAATAAAGTTAAAAAATGCAAAGACATGATAAATAAGTAAAAAAAAAAAACTAGTTGTTTAACTCGCTAAATTAACATTTAAGCTTCCAATACATTTGTTAATGTTAACAAAAGTAAAATAAAGTTTAACAATGTAAAGGCGTGATAAATAGACAAAAAAAGCGTAGTATTTAACATATTAAATTAACATTTAAGCTTTTAATATATTTGTTAATATTAACAAATATAAAAGAAAGTTTAACTTAGAGGTGTGAATTTTTAACACGACCCGCGAACACGACACGATCACGCTACACGATTAATAAATGGGTCGGGTTAGTGTTGAAGGTATTCAACACGCCAACCCATTTAATGATAGGAATGGTTAAATATATTTTGTATATCCTTAATATGTAAATTCATTCAATGATATAAATTATTACCTACTTACAATATATATATTATAAAACTGAAATTTTTATACTATAAAATAAATTAATTTTTAAAATAATAAATTATGATAATTTTAATAATATTTTATATTAACAATGGTTTATATTTTAAAAATAATTTTAATTGATTTAAATATAGAGAATATAATATATTATGTATAACTAAGTTAAACAATTAAGTAAATTATGCGAATTAAATATGACACGATTACGACACGTGGGTAACACGTTTAATAATCGGGTGGGTTTGGGTTTCATGTTTTGACACGAATAATTAAATCGGTCGACACTACACGACACAAATCCCACCCCTAGTTTAACTAGATAAATAGGAAAAGAAAGTTTGTTGTTTAACACATTAAATTAGCCTTTAAACTTCTAATATATTTATTAATGTTAATAAATGTCAAACAAAGTTTAACCATGCAAAGACATGATAAATAGGTAAAAACAAATTTGTTGTTTAATACACTAAATTAGCATTTAAGCTTCTAATTTATTTGTTAATGTTAACAAATATAAAAGAAAGTTTAACAATGTAAGACATGACAAATAGATAAAAAAATTATTTGTTTACCACACTAAAATAATTTTTCATAAATATAAAATAAAGTTGAACAATAGAAAGACATAATGATTAGATAAAAAAAACTTATTGTTTAATACGTTAAATTAATATTTATTAATATATTTGTTAATGTTAATAAATATAAAAGAAAGTTTAACAAAATAATAGGCATAATAAATAGGAAAAAATTTATTGTTTAACATGCTAAATTAACTATTAAGTTTGAAATACATTAGTTGATGTTGAACAAATGTATGGAAATGGACGTGGAGGATCTGGCAACGAAGATCTCCGTTGAAAAGCAAATGCATCTCACCACCATTCGGTCCATGGAAAATGACCTCTGCTCTGGTCACTCTTCTATCTCTTTTTGCATTTTATGAATTACTTATTTAAGAAAAAATTTCTGAGCTGTTTTAAATTAAATTTCAGCAAATTCTGATGCCAAGCAATTCACGAGGAAGGTGCTGAGAAGATGGCAAAGGAGAAGGGTCAGATATGCGCACACAGATATTGGAGAAACAGAGATGAGAACAAGGCATGAAAGCAATAATGTGTTTGCTACAACAGGACTTATCTGAGATGAGAACAAGGCATGAAAGCAAGTAAACCATTGACTCCCTATATTTACGGTGAATTGATCTCTTCTCTGGTTATTATCAGCCAAAGTGGCTCATTGGCTAGTCGAAGATAGCAAAAGCACTTTTTGTGCTAGTCGTTGAATCCCTTTCTAGATTGCTCTAGGAACTTCCTTTGCCGAATACATGACCTGGTTTTTGGAATTGTTTTAGTGGTCGTTTTAGTGGTCATGATGCGTTGAGGAATTATGTCGAACAGATATGTTAGTAGACAAACATCCCTAAAGTTGTAACCATCTTTTTTCAATGTATGCAATGCTTGGTTCGGAGGATTAAAAGCTGAAATGTGTGCTTTTATGCATGCGTGTTCAGTTTTTCCAAGTTTTTGTGAACCCCACCAATTTTTTAAGTTCTGTGTCCGCTAAAAGATTGCTATAAAATTCAATCTAACTGTGCTTGCTAGTTTACTGACGGTAATTAGATCTTGTAACTCCCTTCAGTCTCCTTGTGTATTCTGTTGCAATGCTTTTGCAGTTAATCATGTCATTGCAACTGAGTTTTATTGTTGCTGTTGTTGTGTTGTCATCTTTTTTCTTCTTGCTTTTAGTTTTACCTATAATCTTTTATATGAATTCAAAGATAATATTTTCTGGACTCTGCTGATTAGAAATCATATAGGTCAGGGATAAAATTGATGAACAAATGACTGAAACCGAAGGTATTTGATTTTTGGGAGCTAGTTGCGTATAATCCAGTTTATTTTTCTGCTACTTGCAAATTCACAGAGACACAAAAAGCTCACAACATGCTGCACGCAGACACACACTTCTTTTATCTAATTTTTGTCCTTCTTGAAAGTTTACAAATTTTAATAAAAATGTACTCTATAAATGCTGTGGAAATAATAGTTGAATGCAACATACCCTACTTTCCCTTAATCTAGAAGGTGAAATGTTACCAAAATTTGTTGTCTTCAAAAAGTACAATGAAATTGATTTATAGTTTATATTGGTTATCTACTGTTGGCGAATTTGGTAAAGACAAGGTGAGAGCTGGACTGATGCTTATGATGGGGGAAGCATATCTATGTCTTATTTGTGGTGGAGTCAGTATGTATATATAATTGGTTCTGGATTAAGGGATACTTGATAAGCTAAACTAATGAAAAGCATGGAAAGAATGGAAGTTTCTGCTGGATTAAGTTTTGTTCAATTTAGAACTTAAAATGGTCAAATAATGTAAATTAGTTGATTTAACTTGAAATGAATCTGTTTAAAAGCTTACATACCTAGAACATAATTTTTGTCCTGAAGAAGGACGAAAGTGCTTTTGCAATTCAACTTGTAATTGTTTCTACCTCCCGAGTTATTGGGAAAACTTCTTCTGAAGCTTTAATTTCCCATTGGTGAAAAGATGCAGAGACTCTGTCAAAATATCTGGTTCCTGGTCAAGGGGACAGCTAATTCGTCATAGGAAACTACTTGTATGCAGCATATTTCAAACTTGGTTAGTCCCAGACATTCACTAATGAATCTTTGGTTTCAGTTAGCCAATCTATATAGAAAGTGAAGTCAAGGGCAAATAAGTTCAATGTTAGTTCTTAATGCAGTCTCTTATAAATCTCTTCATGTCTGTGTGTGTGTACACGATTGATGATTACTTTAGAATTAGGTTGATCATTACTGTGGAGACATTTTTTTTCTTCTTTTAATTTTATAATTGTCGTGGAAATGGACTTATTACGTTGTCCACTATTGGAGTTTCAAGAGATACTGTTTAGCCAAATCTTTTGAATGGCAATCCACTTTTGAGTGCTGGCTCTTATTCTAATTCATTTTGTAAACTCTTATATCGAAGCTTATTCTGCCCTTCTTATTTAATGTGTTGATGAGGACACTCAGAGCTCTTCATAATGGACACAAGGACCTTGGAAGAGGAGCAGGAAGCACTTCTATCGGATAATGGAGAAACAGATAATTAGCAATCTTTGCGGGACCAAAACGAGTTTCTGAAGGTGACTACAGTTAAACTTCAACTAGCGTCATACATAGACAAAGTTACTTGGTCAAACCTGTCATGGCCTTTGGTTTTGTCAAAGCAACATTAGAAAACCAAGGCTGATTTGATGACTAAAAGCAGAGAATGCTCAACTCTGAAATTCTAGTAAACCTCCGAATAATTTTTTTTTTCAACTAAAATTTTCTATTCTAATCAGTGTCTCTGCTTTTCAAGGGGGATTTCTTGAATCAAATGTGATTGTGGATAGGACTACAGAACCTCTCTTCGATCATAGAAAAACATAACATTAAGACCCAGACCGCCTTGAGGTTTAATTTTGACATAATAAGCTTGTTGGTATAATGTGGTCGCCCAGATTTGATTATAAATTAGCAATTGCAAAGTAGGGAATAAAAGTAAACTGCAATCTGGCAGTACTTGCCTTGTTTCAAAAAAATATGTGAAGAATGATTCTTCTTATCAGCCTAAAGTTAAAAAAAAAAAATTATAGTGAAGTTCTCTAAATTAATTATTATTGATAGAGGGAAAAACAAAAAGTATTGCATACCACACTTTTAAAGACTTCCATTTGTACCATACCACATTGTAAGTTTCTATATCTAAATAATGGAACTAAGCTGGCTCTACTTGATGGAGCCTATAGAGAATTCTATGCATATTTAAACTCTTTTCATAGACATTTATAAATAACAATTTGTCAACATTTTAAAATGACGTCTTGTTGTTTTACATATAAGTAATAACTAAAAGAGTTTTAGGCTAACAGCATAATTTTAGCTCAAATTTCAGCATAGAATCTTCAAATAATTTGTTCTGAGTGTATCTTCCAACAGAACTTAGAAACACAGTGCAAGATTTGATTCCAACATAAATAAGAGTGGTACTTATGGATAAATGGTGAATATAAATCACCTTGTATCCAGCAAGCTAAGTGTTCATCGTTCATTGATAGATATCAACAGAGATGTGATAGGTGGTAAGCTCTAGAGATCAGAGAAAGTAGAAGTATATAACTCAAATGGTGATTAAGGCAAAGGCTTGACAAGAATATTGACTTGGTCAAAAGCAATTGCCCCTGTTACCAATTGGGTTTTCATCAGGCATGGCTATTCTATACCTGATTAAAGAAACTTTGATTTAAGTAGTAGATTCATGTAAATGATACCTATTTCAATAGACAAATCATGATTCTTTTGAGTCTTAACAAAATTCTAAGGGTTTTGGAGTGGGAAACATCAAATAACATCTAGCTCTGGCATTTTATGAGAAAACTAATTTTTTACTAAGAATATTTATAATTTTGACAATTTTTCACTAAGGACATGATGCTGCCTCGGTACTGATGCAATCATGGTGGAGAGTTGAAGTTATTGCACCAAGGTGGAGAGTTGTAAAGTCGGTCTAATAAACTTCATGTACATAGCAGTTTAAATCAATTTTCATTCTAGTTGTAGTTGGAGGTTATTTGCAGTTACTTGCTGTGCAGTTACTGACAGCTCTCTGCTGTGTGGTTGTGTCTTTTATAACTGATGTATTGAGTCTGTAAGAGATAGGACTCAAGTAGGGATTCAAGGGGAGGAACTGTGACTCTTGAGTGAGTTCTCATGTGAGTGTGTTTACACGTATGAGTGTTGTCTTCCCTTTAGTATACAGAAATAAAAAAGCTCTTGGTGTGTGGATGTAGGTCGGATTTGGACCTAACCGCGTTAAACTTTATGTGTTCTGTTTTTGCTTTCCTTTTGCGTATGTTCAAATCTTTGTTACGTTTTCACTTGCTGGAGTTGCTAAATCGGTAACAAATGTTGTTCTTTAAAGTTCTAACAAACCTGTTTTAAGAAATTCTTTTTTTTATTTATTTAAATTAAACCTCATCCTAAACTAAAGCTACAGTACTCACCTGACCTACAACATCTGCTTAAGACACTCATCAAAGCAATATAAAGTCATGTGATCAAAATCATTCAAAAGGCTAACTTTGTTCTCCGGGACATCAGCATGATATGTTGATGACGAATGCTATACATACAATTTTACATCCCCTAGTTTACTGAAATAAGCTTCACCCCACTTTATAAGCAACTAACAATTTTAGGCTGCGTTCGATGTACCGTATAGGATTATATAATTATTACTATAGCGGATAGCATTGTATGAAATTATATAATATAGGATTGAGTAGACTATATACTGTGTTTAATTATATTATCATTGTATTGTATAAATATTATATAATACTGTGTTTGATAAAAAGACTAAATTGGATTGTATTAAAATTTTTATATAAATTAAAATAATTTAAAATAAATATAAATTAAATATATAATAAATATCAATTTAAAATAAATATATAGATTTATTTATATTAAATTTTTATATCTAATTAATAATTTAATTTTTTAAATATTAAGTAATTAATAAATAATTGGAATCATTTAATTATTTTAATTATTTATTTTATTAATTTAAATAGTATAAATTATATAATTTATTGACACGTAGCTGGAAAACTTGCACCCAACAAATATAATAATAATGAATTTTTGGCTCTCTCATCTCTTATACCACGTAAACCAAAGGGGGGAGGCGGGTTAACATTCCTCATAATAGTGTTAGCTTTTATGCGCCGCTTATACAATGCTATGCAGTCAGATACAGTAAAAATTTGGACCCAAACATGGGATAGCCTTCTAATGCCATCCTATCAAATCCTATCCAGTGTGCCAAACACGTCCTTATTGTTAGTTCTTTTCATTAACTTTACCATTAAAATGAGTACTTTACATACTAAATGAATTTTATATTTATTATAGGATAAATACCGTAAACACCACATTCCTTTGCTAAAATACGTTTCACCCTTTTGTGACATAATTTGTCACTTATGTTTGTTGTTGTTAGCTTTTTTTTTTTTTAATTATCTTCAACATTTGATTAGTAGTATTGAATATTTAAATGTGTACCATACCCCCTAAATGATACTTGAAATATATTACATATTTTTACTTTTTAATATCTAGTTTACACTTTAAATTTTATATTATTACAATTTATCTAGATAAAAGAGAAAAATGCATTTTGTTATGTTTTTTCATTAATTAATTATTTTAAAATTATAAATATATAATATATATTAAAATGGTAAAATTAGAAAGTTTTGAATTTTAAAAATATATAGATCTTTAGAAGTTTAAAGGTAAACAATTTGATCTCTCAAGAGTAATTAAGGAAGGCGGTGGCAGACATAGGATTCCCTTTCTTTTTAAGTTACACATTAATGTAAAATTGCAGTGTTCGTAAAGGCAACGGCACGCCAATCATGTTTGCAATATTAATTCATGATACAATTAAGGCCCAAGTGCAACTCCGACTCTGTAACACCATTATTATTTGGTGTTTCATCACCGTGTTTGACCAGCAATCGGTAGCCAGCCACTGGTGTACGTGAATGTGAACGAGAGAGAGAGAGAGAGGGTTGCGTGAGAATCCATTCGCATTTGGGTGTGGAATAATGCAAGCATATTAATATAATGGATTAAGCCAACCGAGACCTTGGATTGTGTAGCATGTGTTGGATCAGCACGTAGATGCTACGGACTTTCAGGATTTTGCTTTTGATTTATTATCCCCTCCTAGCTGCGCCTACACTCTCCAGTCCTCACTTGCAAAGCAAAGCCAATCACCCATATCTTTTTCATATTAATATAGATGAAGTAACCACTAACCAAACGAAATTCAATAATTAAAAGTTACTTATTTTTTAACTGTTATATATGTTCATATACAAATTATTAATTGCCTCCTATATATCTTAATTTCTGCTCCTTGGATAACATTAAATTCTATTTTTTTTTTCCTTTCAGGAAGTTTAAAGATAAACAAGATTTGGAGCTTGGATTGGATCATGTATTGGTTTTCATTCAATGGCATGATCCCAACGACAGCTCTCCTCAACAAGGCAAATAAAATCACATGTTTTGAAAAACTTCACACACTTGCACTGAATTTGATGCAATACATGCAACCCAGCTTTTATTAATATATATTATTATTGTTTAAGAGATAGCGCTGGAGCTGGATCATCATCGATCCTCCTTTGAGTTGACCGAAGCCAGCTGCTGCAAACAAATCTGGAACAGGAAAAGCGATAATTAATTGACACCAGCCTACCTAGCTAGCTATGACTTATATATTTATTTTATTATATAATTTAGAATTTAATAACAATCTTACTAAATTTAAAACATGCAACTACAAATTAATCTTAGATGAGAAGATAATAAGGGAAATATTAAAAAAAGAGGTGGTGGAACAAGGGAATAATAGGGGAATTCCTTAAATTCCTTTCTGACTCTGACCGAAAATGAAACAATTTTCAAAACAGTAATTGACAGTTAAGCAGATTTTCTTCACTCTAATGAGGCGAATTTCGGGATTAGGGTCTCCCATTCAACGGACATTTACCAAAGACTTGTATCCATCATTCGTATGTACTCTCATCAGATTGAAAAGCGACAAAACCTTCATATTTATACATGCATATAGAGATCATAGATAGCTAGCCTTGCTTTGCCTTTCCTTTATTATTTAATATTTATATATTTTTTTCTTTATTTCTGTTCCCATTCTTCAAACCTTGGCACTGATCCACATCCTTAGTACTCCTAGCCCTAGCTCTCTCTTAAAAGGCACGTCGTGCCCTTCAAGTCAAGAAATTGGCTTCTCCCTTCTTTTCCTCTTCCGGTTGTCTTGTTTTCTTTGTCGCAGAGAAGCATATCTACATTATTACAGGTCTGATCAACTTTGCCTTCTCGTCTTTCTCTTTTTATTGCTTTATATATGTACACACACACACACACACACGCAGAGACACTTGGATTTATACATACTTCTTTTGTTAAGAAATAATTCAGTTTCATCTTTATGCATGAGGCAATATGTATGCTTATAAAGTAAGAACAACGAAGAGTTAAACTAATTAACCTCTAAGGGAAAAAGAAATAGAGTTACTTTCACTATTTGTTCGATGATGAATAGAGAGCTAGCGTTATAGTAAAAGAATTACTAGCTAGCTCTCACCTGGCCATGGCCACCGCTAGCTTGTTCTAAATTTATTCTTCTACTTCTAGCTAAGGGGCTTCATGCAGGTTCGGAATAAAAGCACGCTGGCTTGCAGAAATTCACCCTTTCAAGTTCTCATGATGTTTTATTGTACCTTTGATAAAAGAATTTTTAACCAGCGGCTGATCCTCGGGACAGAAAGGAAACGAGATCCTTAGGCTAGCCTTGACAAAATGATAACCCAGCTAGGCCAAATAATGACTCCCTGTTTACTCATAGCTAGTGTCAACCTCTAACGTGTTCGTTACATGCAAGTTCTTGTTTCGATATTTTTGAATGCATCTAGGGTTAAATATTCCAGAGGCAGAGAGTAAATCCGATTCTAATAAATTTTGAGACTCTTAATTACTTTCTACATAAGTTTATGGACTTCCATGTAATTAAATTATGGATAATATTTAGAGTCCTGGGCTCTTTAGTAAAAATTAAAGTATTGAATCTCGCTCTTTCTAAATTCACAGTCGCACAGTAGCAGACTTGATTGAGGATGATGCCAGGAAATGGGCAGTTGTCAGTTCCTCCAGGTTTCCGTTTCCATCCAACAGATGAGGAACTCCTGTACTATTATCTGAGGAAGAAGGTGTCTTATGAAGCCATTGACCTCGATGTTATCAGGGAGGTGGATCTCAATAAACTCGAGCCTTGGGACCTCAAAGGTAAAAATCACTACTCTTTTAAATTTCTCCTAGCTCTACAGATAGTATATAACAAAGTGCATGCAGTGCACACATACAATATCTAGGATTTTAAATGAAATCCATAAAATTATGAATCAGTACTGCTTGGCAGCTAAGCTTTATGTAATCATGGAAATTAGAAGAGTTTCAGGTAGGCATGCAAAGAAGAGTTCTTAAAAGTGAAGCAAGGGAAGATGTGATTTTAGCATCTTCAGTCGACATATAAACCATGAAGATCTGCGGTCATTGGATCACAAGAACGTGATGCTTTAAGATTGTTTACGTTAGATAGCTTCCATGAAATTATGAGATATATATTTGTTGCGGGGGGAGAAATGACTTTCATTTATCTGATATTAAATATTTTTACAACCCACAAATTCAGTGGATTTATGAGTTTAATTTCTTCCGCTCAGTAGCAGATGATTTTTATTGATAACATTTTGTTAATATTATGGGTTTATATAGTTATTATTTTCATGCAGATAAATGTAGAATTGGATCCGGTCCTCAAAGCGAATGGTACTTCTTCAGCCACAAGGACAAGAAGTATCCGACAGGAACTCGAACAAATAGGGCAACTACGGCTGGCTTTTGGAAAGCAACGGGAAGGGACAAGGCCATCCACCTCAGCAACTCTAAGAGGATTGGCATGAGAAAAACCCTAGTTTTCTACACAGGACGTGCTCCTCATGGTCAAAAAACTGAATGGATTATGCATGAGTACCGCTTGGACGATGACAACTCTGAGGTTCAGGTAAGAAGATAGAATAATATTTATTAATTTGCTTCCGAAAATTAATTTAATTTGATATTTATTTCACATATTTTTCCAATTGTTTGATATCTACCTATGTGTAGCAGGAAGATGGTTGGGTGGTCTGCAGGGTTTTCAAGAAGAAGAATCACAATAGATGTTTCCAACCGGAAATTGCGCAAGAAGATCAACACTTCACTTACATGAAGCCCAGTACTTCTTCTCTGCTGGAGCCAAAACAAAATCATCTACAGGCACTGTATGACTATACCTTTGATGGTTCCATGCATCTTCCACAGTTGTTTAGTTCTGAATCAGCTCTCCCTCCATCCTTTATTTCACCTATCTCTTTGAACACCATGGATATTGAGTGCTCCCAAAGCTTGCTGAGGCTAACATCAAGCGGTTCCGGACTCGTGCAACAGGAGAGGTTCAACGGTGATTGGTCTTTTCTAGACAAGCTTCTTGCTTCTCATCATCACAACCTGGATCAGAACTCGCAAAGCAAATGCAATCATTCGTCTCAAGCTATTGATGCGGGTACTTCAACTCAGAAATTCCCATTTCATTACCTTGGCTGTGAGACCGACATTTTAAAATTTTCCAAGTAGAGTTGCGCAAGTGGCATTCACGACCAATATATAATAGGGAATTTGTCATATTTATTATGTGGGACAGACAAGTTTACTTAAATTAGTATGCCGTGCCGTTCCATTAATTAAATTACTTCATTAAATTCTATTCTGTTGCTAATTTTGAGCTTGCTTCTGAGTGTCAAAATGTACATAAGTAACTTTAGACCATTAATAGCAAGTAATTTAATACAGGAGAGGAGTGATGAGAAATATTAAATGAGGAGAGTTGAAAGAAGAAAAAGAAATATATCATTTACTCAGTTGTTCATTATAATATTATAATATTATGAGTAGTACTGTATTTACAAACTTATGTATAATAATTGATATGAGATTATTCATTTATTCACTATTATTGCTCTTTATTAAATGAGTAAATTTGTATATTAACTACTTCAATCATCTTATGATATATCAGTTTGTATATAAAAGTTTATATAAAAAGTTTATAAAATTAACATTATGCTTTTATTATATATAATGGACATATTATCACACCTCTATTATTTATATTTACTTATCTAATGGTCATTTTCATTATTACTTGGTGTGTAAAAAAAAAAAAAGTATAATGAAGGGGTTGTTGATTTGATTGAGATATCTATGGACTAAAACTAGGGGTGGCAATTTTCGACACGACACGCGAACACGACTTGACACGATACGGATTTAAGCGGGTTTGGGTTTTAGGTTATTCGTGTTCGTGTCGAAAATGTCAACCCGTTTAATAATCGTGTCGTGTTCGGGTTGAGAGTCTTCGACACGCGAACACGATTATGACACAACACGATTATGACACGAACACGTTTACGACATGCGTAACACGAATAACACGAATAATTATTTAACACGATTAACACGATTAACACGTATATTGACATGATTATAAAATAATATTAAATTTAAAAATATTACATTTAATATTTTAATTTTAGACATTTTAGTCTTTATATTAATCCAAATTTTAAAATAAGTATATAATTTTAAAACGTAATAAATTTTAAAACTCAGGGTAATTTTGTCATTTAACCAAAATTGAAACCTAATTGACTAATTCATTCAAAATTGGAAATGGAAAAGGAAAAGTTGGAAACCTAATGTCTTTGAAACTCTGAATAACGCGTGAAGAACTCTCCTCAGTCGTCACCGCCGCCAGCCATCTGCGACTGCTATCCTCCGCTAATCATCACGGCTTCAACTGCTCAGCACCATCGCTCCACCACCTAGTCCTCCCCTTCCGGTGACTACATCCTCCAGTCTTCCAGTCCTCATCACGATCTCAAGCCATAGCCAAGGGAAGCTGCCTGCAGCCTTTCTCCATCTCCGATCCTCACTGCTGCCAGCCGTCACAGCTTCATCACCCTCCACTGTCCAGTCCTCTCCCTGTCCTCAAGCTGTGACCACAGCCCTACAATCGTTCCGTCCATCTCGTCTCAAACACACTGTAAGTTCATAATCGTGTGCTGATGTGCTTGCTTAATCGTGGCATTTGGATTTGTCTGATTCTGTTTCATATATATATATATATATATATATAAATGATAGTCCGTGTGAAATGAGGTGGACATGATATTATAGCATTTTCGACTCATTAACATACGGGCTGGAATAAAGTAAACAAGGTTATTTGATTACTTGAGATGATTTATTATATTTGTATATGTTATTTTCAACAGAGCTATCATGCCCTCCCTTGTCACTGATCACTTTATATATAATATAAATAAGTAAATTGCTTCGGTTTGCCCCTTCTCCTTGCACATTTTTATATTATATTTGTATATGTTAGATTAGATTTTGGTAAGTGGTGTCTGGGCTTAATCATGATGTTTGTAGAAATAATTGAACCCCAAGTCCCACAATTGTTCTTCTACAAATTTCAGTACTTAGTCAAAGATAATGGCATGTATATTTTCGATTCATGAATTGTTGCAATACTAGCGTATTTAGTATCTAGTAGAATAATAAATCGATTCTTTTTTTTTCTACAAAATCTGCATTTAATTTTCTACAAAATATGCATTTGATTTAGCTTTCTGCATAAACTCTCTTTACACACCCCTCAAAATACATCCACTTTTTAACCTTTTTTAAACCGATTAAAAACTTTTATATTTGGTACTAGTCTGATGTTCCAATGGTAAAAGATTTTTAGAAATTACTTTTATTTCCAATGAAGAGAGAACTAACAATGGAATATACCGTATTATGAAACATATGAAATGGTAAAAAGTTTCTAATTATTCTTCTTCGCTGCATGTTATTGTGATTCAAAATTTGATAATATTATTTTTTATAAGAAAACTATACGAGGAATTTTGTAATCTGACTTTAGGTATAATCTTATGTATAAATTATAAAGAAATTTGGTACTAGTCTGATGTTCCTACTATAGATTGTTTGCATGGAAAACTTGGAAAGTTGATTTCTTTTTTTTTTTTTTTTTTTAGCTGGCGATATTGCCCAGCCGATTTCCAGTCTAAGTTCTTGAAGTCATCATCGCTGGGCAGACTTTATTTTAAAATTACAATTGGATTTTGTGCTTTTTCCTTTTAATGCTTGAACGTATAACATGCATGCGTCTGCCATTTCGCCCTGTAATTATATGGACTAATGTTGTCAAACTTGGTTTTTTGTTTCAATTATTTCATGTTTATTTGTATATTGAAGTGTATTGTAGTTTTTATTGTTATGGTTTATGAGATCATGAACAAATTGTAAACTTTCTTGATTAATTTATAATATGTCTTATATAATTCTATAATCTGATTTTTTTCATAAGTATGATTTTTCTTTTTGTAGGTTGCTTAAGAGTTGAAGAGGAGATGGATAAGAGTTGAAGAACTTTTTTGTGTTTGTTTGTGATGCACTTAATTATGATTTATGATGGATAACTATAACTTTATAGTTGGTTTGTTTGTGATGAACTTATTCAAAGTCATCCATAATTTGGGTATGTGATGCATATTTATTTGAGATTTGATGGATTTTATTTTTATTAATTTTGTTGTATTTGAATTGTTGAAGTTATTTTCTTATGATAGTTATGTTGCATTTGAAGTTTGTATGATTTCTTGGTATTTAATCTTGTTTAATTTAAACTTTTTTGTTATATCTTTTTCATTTAAAAATATGTTTTAATAAATATTCGTGTCATAATCGTGTTGTAAATGTATAACGTGTCATAATCGTGTTGTAAATGTATAACGTGCCGTAATCGTGTTAACAGGTCATAACCGTGTCAATCGGGTCGTGTCAATAATATAAACGTGTCTTAATCGTGTTGGACGGGTCGTGTTCGTGTCTAACACGAGTACGATCCGTTTATTATTCGTGTTAGTGTGTCGTATCGTGTTACCCGTTGATTAATCGTGTCGTGTTCGTGTTGAGTCACAGTGACACGAATAATAAACGGGTCGTGTTCATGTTGGGTCGTTCTTTATCGTGTCACAGCTTGACACGACACGAACACGACCCGCGAACACGAATTGCCACCCCTAACTAAAACTATTTATGTCTTTAAGTTATTGTTTAATTGTATTTGCTTTTATTAGCTTTTATATGGAACTTACGATAATTCTGATGCACCAATTAAAAATGAGGCACTAGTCAAAGCGTAAAATGTACAAATAACTCATTTGTTCCACCTTGTAAAATGACAAAATTTTCCCGTGTCAAGGAAATCGAATTCCACATTATCTAAGTGCCTAATAGAGACATTAGCTCTAGAAAGTGATACAAGCCTTCAAAAAAGCTAAAGTCTTTGTCTTGTAGAGATAAAATAATATAGCGCCTGTACAGGTTAACATACTTTTGTCTTGAAAACAAAATAAAACTCTTACAAGGGCCAAAGTACTTTGCAAAGGCTAAAGCTCTGAAGGAGTCTAATATTTACACTTAATGAGACAAATAAAGAAAAATTTATAACCTTTATAAAGGCTAATGTCCTTGCAGAATCTGATGTCCAAGTAGAGACGAATAAAGAAATTTCTTTCATGAGATGAATCGATGAGAATAGAGAAAACATAAATAATATGTGTTGGGGTTAACTATTTAATGGATAAAACATAAATAATATGTATAAAATGTGAGTGTTTAATATGTATAAAATGTGAGTGTTTAGAGAGACAGAGTGATGGACGAGGGCTGCCATGGTGGCTATAAGAGAACCAAGGAGATGGAGGTGAGAGAACGACCCTGTAAGGGAGGATTAATCATCCCTTGCTTTGGAGGCGAAAATGTGATTATATAGGCACATGTGATGGATCTTGTCCATCTGTTGGTATGATGTGTCGTAATCTCAGTTGCCCGTTTGATATTCTAAACATGATTCTCAAGTGATTTTAAACTCTAATTTCAAGGTAAGGAGAACTTTTCATATGACGAGTTGACTCAACCCAAATAATCAGGTGTTATCAATATGATGTTGACCCAGTTAGTTAGGTGGTGATTAGATCAATCAATTGATATACCTGTAACCTTAGTTTGGTGAGAAAACTTCGGTTAGATGGCTACTTTACTTTTTAATGAAATTGCTTTGAAGGTCTTGATTTAATATTTTTTGACCTTTACGTAGAATTGAGTTAGATTAAGAAGGTATTTAAGTCCTTAAAATGGTTTAAAAAAAACCCATTTATAAGTTACTATATTATTTATTAAAAATATTTTAGTTATTTTTTATTTTTTATCATGTTAGATTACATGTATGGATTAATTAGATTGTTAACATATTTACCGATTTGAACTATTTTGAAGTTGCAATTCTTAAAGAGCTAGTAAATAGAAGAAAACTTCACATGCCCTAGTTCAAGGAGGGCAACAGACACTCTAAACCACAATTGGTTTCGGTTTCCCATTTATTAAAAGGGAACCACGTTGAGCGGGTTTTGGTTTCAGTTTGATAGAAGCAATATATGCATTTGACTTTTGCAGGAATTATACAAATTAAGAGATTAATTTTATCCAAGGATGGATCTTCAGAGGTGCAAAATAGTCGTGAACCCGAAAATTGGAACTAATGCAAATCACAACAGGTCCACGGAGGCCACTTAGGGTTTGTTGTATTCGCCAATGAAGGTTTAAATGGAACAAGTTTTGATCCTCCATTGCTCAACGATTGATCTTCTATCAACCCAGAGGAGCTTTCTCGCCTAGCAATAGGTAACGTCTTCGCCATCCCTCCACTTTCGCCCTTCACACTACTACTATTGTCAAATCGGATTAAATCAGGTCATTTTCTTTTCAATTAGCCTTGAATTGGGTTTTCTTTGTTTAGTGACTAACACATCATGTTGCCAAAATGCATATGTTTACTAAATAGGTTTATTTGGGAATTATTGCAAAAACTAAAATTTTTAGGTGGTAGCTATTGCAGTTGTTTACGCATAGAATTGTGGTTCGAGTATTAGTTGTAAAGCAAAGGAAGAGCATCTGACGCTTGGTAATGTTAAGCAGCTATTACTGCTCTAATTTAATGTCTTTTTGTAAAGAAAGCAAGGCGGATAGCTATGTCTAAACGACGAAGATTTCTAAGAAGTTTGTACTGCCCTGTTGATGATTTTTCTAAATGACCTTATCCTCATATTCCCCTTGGAGAAAATTTTATCAAGAATATAGGAGATTGTGCAACATTACGTGCAAGAAATATTTCTTACATTGTTACTATTTTTTAGTCTACATTTCCATAGTTGTGCTTTGAAGATTTTAGATGCTAGTTGATCCAAGTCTTGTCTCTCTCTCTCTCTCTCTCTCACTTTCTCTCTCTCACTCTTTCACTTTTTGTTTTCCCTTTTCAATAATTTCATTACGAATTTGCGCGGGGGTAGAAAGTCCTCAAAAATTTCAGCTATAAACAAATACACTAATTGATGACCTCCCCTGGTGTAGAAAGAGCTCATTTGAGGGCCATAACTTTAAATCTGGACTATTTTTATCTGTTGACCATCTTGAAAGAGTAAATCAATTGGATTGAATAAATCAATACGTTTATTTGTGCTTGTATTTAGTTGTGAATTCCTTCACCTTCCCCATTTACTGATAAGTTATAAAATGTATGGTTCTTTGTGATTGTTTCAGTTTTCTACCATCTATTTTTTGTTGTGCAAGTTTATCATGTATTCTATTTTTCGCTTCATTTTTTGTGTCTTTAAGTATTTTTTCTTTCCATGTTCCAGTGATATCTAAGTATAAAGTTGCAGCCCTCTTACTTTGAAACCACTTGGTATTTGGGTACATCAGTTGTTAGAGAGTGCCACATGTGAACGCAATTATAGATATATACATCAATATAAAAGTAAAGGTGAGGCATGAGTTTGATGAATTTCCCAAAGCGTTACCTGATTGTCATTTTAACCTTCCTCAGCACACGTGTTTGCTATATAGAACGCGTGGGCTTCTCTATCGCTTATACTGTGGCTGCTGACGCTGTAGGAGTTAACCAATCAAGCAAAGGTACCATACTTTCTACATTCTACATTGGTTATGCCTGTTCTCAGGTGCCTGGAGGATATGTAGCTCAGAGAATTGGAGGAAGAAAGGTTCTCCTCCTTTCATTTGTACTATGGTCATCAACCTGCTTTTTAGTTCCATTGGATCCCAATGAAGTCTTTATCTTGGTTGTGGCTCGCTTGCTTGTTGGCGTGTCACAAGGGTTCATCTTTCCCTCCATCCACACTGTCCTAGCTCAGTGGGTTCCACCACATGAAAGGTCTAGATCTGTTTCACTTACAACTTCTGGTATGTACCTTGGTGCAGCTATGGGAATGCTTGTCCTTCCTAGCTTGGTGAAATACAAAGGTCCCCAATCTGTATTTCTCGCTGAAGCAACATTGGGTGGTTTGTGGTCACTTCTTTGGTTCAAATATGCCAGTGACCCATCTCGGTCTGAGCATCCAAAAGCAACTGCTGCCGGTTTTGGAGAATCATTGTTGCCGATCAAAGGTAATCAGAAGAGGAAAATGGAGAATGGAGGAAGTGCTGTCAGAACTTCTCCAATCCCGTGGAAGAGAATCTTAGTCAGTTTGCCAATTTGGGCAATTGTGGTCAACAATTTCACGTTTCATTATGCTTTATATGTCTTGATGAACTGGCTGCCGACATACTTTGAGCAGGGCCTTCAGCTTAGTCTTCAGGAAATGGGTTCTTCCAAAATGTTGCCTTATCTTAACATGTTCATATTCTCAAACATTGGCGGAGTAGTTGCTGATTACTTGATCACCAAGAGAATCATGTCTGTGACTAATACCCGGAAGTTCTTGAACACTGTAGGATTCCTGGTTTCTTCTGTTGCATTGATGGCACTTCCTATTTTCAGGACTTCTAGTGGGGCTGTGTTCTGTTCGTCTGTGGCACTCGGTTTCTTGGCATTGGGGAGAGCTGGATTTGCAGTGAATCATATGGATATTGCTCCCAGATATGCAGGAATTGTGATGGGAGTTTCTAACACAGCTGGTACCTTAGCTGGTATTATTGGAGTTGATCTAACAGGACAGCTTCTTGAAGCTGCTAAAACTGCTTATGCAGATCTTTCAAGCCCAGAAAGTTGGAGATCTGTTTTTTTCATACCAGGGTTGCTTTCAATTATTAGTTCTTTAATATTCTTGGTATTCTCCACCGGGGAAAGGATTTTTGATTGAGGTAGAGTTGTTGCCTGGATCTAATATCCATTGGTATCTTGAGTACACAAATGTTGCTGGCTGGCCATCTAGTTTTATTCTAGCATATAATCCCACCTGAGAGGGAATTATATGAAGGTCCTAAATACCATAGAAGATTTGAAGAAATCAACGTAGACTGGGTAACCATATAAAAAATCAAATTTTGATTGACTAGGTGAACTTCCTTAAGATGATTTCATCTTTTATTTATTTATCTTTATCTATACAGCACAAAGAAAGTGGACCTAGCTTTTAGAGCTAGAAGCATTATGATGCTTTTTGGATGATATTGACATCGAACGTCAAGGTGCCTGGGGTTGCCAGGAAGGTTTGTTGGCATAAATATGTTGTGAAGCAGGCTTTTGATTGTTCGGTCAAAAAGTCATTAACAATGTATGTTATGAAGCAGGCTTTATTTTTATTATTATTTTTTTTAGATGGAGATTTTGAAGTATTTGAGTACATGGTTTTTATCGCCTTAGTCCCAAGGTGAAGTGTAGGCCTGATAGTAAAATTTTGATGCTCAAATATAGCATATGGTGGATTAAGCTCACTGGTAAACATTTCGCAAGTTATCAGGATAATCCTTTTAAGATATATGTCGTGATTCTCGATTTTTCTTTCACCGTCCTGCTCTAATTTTGATGCTAACAGAGTGTCGGTCATACCTTATCTATCTGTTGTTATTATTCTAGTGCTAGTTAACAGGTCTTTCCATTGGCAGTATGAGGTCCAACCGGCATTCTACCTCTTTGTTTTCCGAAGCACATTTTTGCTGGTTAGATGTTCAACTTTTCGGAAATTACGGAAACAAACCAAGTAGCAAATCGATGGCGATTCAGTCGGTGGTGGGCATAGGAAAAATAGTGGGCTTGAACAGCATCGAAGTGGGTTAAGTGAATGACCCTTGCGAACAACGACACCAGTCCACAAACCGTTAGCAAACTACAAATAATACTTATGATTGTAGAAAAAATTTGGTAAAAGCCAATTCTCTTGTACCTATTTTATGCGCACAATTGATAAAACTTAGCGACTTAACCCACTTCAGTCCAGACTCGATTTCTCCATCCTCTCAAGTTCGTACTCCTTTGAGACATGCCATTTCGTTTTGCCGTCTGTAAAGTCGTTTTCAGATAGAAGTCTATACCCACTTCTTGTCATTATCAAAAACCAAAAAAAAAAAAAAAGACGAGAATTCATTCATCTTGTACTTGCGAGCGAGCTTCCCAAAGTTTTGATTTCTACCTTTTTTCATTGCTAAATGTTGAAAAAGTATGATCGCTTGGTTATAACATAAGTTCTCAAATGCATACATGAGAAAAAGATAATTAGACTGAATATGTCATAAGAAAACATTTTAACATTTAACTTTTACATATATTGGCCACCCTGACTACAAACAGAGAGAAAAGAACAAAAGAAAAACCCTTAGAACAGAAAGTTGGGTGATGCATAAATCATGTTCACAGCAATTCACTGTAAACACAGGTTGGTAAACTGAAGCTAGAAGCTTATGCCTCCGAGACAGTTGTTAGCAGCCAAAATCAAGACGGATAGGGAGGACACTTGGCCAAGTGGGTAACGCTACACTCAAGCCCGTACATTAAAAAAAGAAAAAAAGATGTCATTCAAAGACTCAAAATCCAGAGCAATCCCTTTCTGAGCTAAAACATGCCATCTATCCATACTCAACAACTGTACAGACACAACCGAAGGCTACAAAAAGCCCCTTGAAAACTTATGACTTAACCAGAAGAGCAGAGCCGCCGCAATCGCTCAACTTAGTAATGCAAACCATTACCATTGCTATACACAACATTTATTGATCCATTGGATGACTTTATAGCGTTTCCATTTTGGTGCACTTTCACCATTGGTTTTCCGTTACTCAACCCATTGTTCAATACCACCTTTCCTGCAAGGCTATAATTTACTAGGATTTCCTCCAGCTGCCCGCATGCTGCAGCGATAAGTCCTGTAATGGCAGATTACATTTTGAAATTTCAGCCAACCGATCTAGATGCAATTTTTTTTTGTGGTATAAGGCCTTAAATGTTTTTATCTTAATGGCAAACAGAAAGGATAGCCAATGATACATTGCAGAGAACTAAGATCACCTTAAAAATAAATCAACAATTGAGGGCAAAAAACTGTCATTAACCATATAATCCACCCAAATCCCACTTATAGGGAACTCAAGTCCAGAGCTAGGCCCAGTCTGAACCTTAATAAACTTGTGGCTGGTGGAACTGAGTAATAAAAGCTCAGACCTTTTGGGCCTAATACTCGACCAATTCCTTATCCTCATTCGGAGTCTAACACAAGATACTTGAAAATAAATTACCTAAGAAGAGTGCAGAAGGATTTCCTGGCCTGGACTTGAATTCAGGATGGAACTGAACACCAACAAAGTACGGATGACTCGGCAACTCAACAATCTGTGCAGGTGATAAACCAAATATATGCTGGTTACTAGATAGTCATATAACGGCAAGAATTTTTGCAATTGTTTCAAGCCTGTAAATTTGAATTAGGGAAAATACATGGTGTGCCCTGCTTTCATGAAAACATACCTCCATGCGCTGTCCAGTTTCATCTCTGCCAACAAATGATAGACCAGCATTCTCAAGTCGTGATACCATATGAGGATTGACCTATAAAACACATAAAAACATACGTATAAAGATAAATCAATCTCCCACATTTAAAATGAGTCTTGAATAAATCTTAAGACAATGGGCATCCATCACCTCATATCTGTGTCGATGCCGCTCATCAACAAAGCTTGCATTGCCATACCTGCACACATTTCAAATCATACAGGGAGATTAACCAGAATGTATAACACTATGATGAACCATTACCATCACATTATCATCTCTAATAGAAGGATTGATTAAAAGATCCCCATGAATACAGAAGCAGCCCCCAGAGGAACCTAATGCAGAAGCAGCATCCTAGAGGAAATCAGACAGTAGGAAGCACATGTATAGAAGTTATAGTCCTTACAACTTTGCAGATTTGCAGTCAGTAACTTTAAAAAATGTCCTCCTTGAACCCAAACGCATGGTTCCTCCCATATGAGTTTTTGAACCCTATCAGAGAGAGAGATTTAACAGATAAAACGATGAAAAAAAAAGGACAATTAAACTTCGGTTAAAACTAATATAGAATTAAATACCTCTGGCATAAATATGACACAAGGATTTGATGTTTCAGGATCAAACTCTGTGCTGTTTGCATCGCACAAACCAAGGACAGAACGTGCAAACTCAATGACAGCAATTTGCATCCCCAAGCAAATTCCCAGGAATGGAACTTTGTTCTCCCGAGCATACTTTGCAGCAAGAATTTTCCCTTGCACTCCTCTATCACCAAATCCACCAGGGACTAGAATTCCGTCAGCACCCTGCATTAAAAGAAGTTGAGAAGACCAATGAAGAAAATAATTGAATAAACTAAAACTAAAATCAATTAGAATTTCAACTCAGATGACAAATTTAAAGCATTACACACACACACATATATATAATCACCTTCAAAAGATCCCACGCAGCTTTATAAACACCTGGTGCCTGCAGGAGATTACAAATTAATTCATATATTTGGTAGTATGGAATTCTAAAGTCAATGAAGTACAGAAAATAAAAACAAATATTTACCTCCTTTGCAGTAGCATCTTCTAGGTCACTAGCTGCAACCCACTCTACAACGAGCTTCCGATAACAAGCAACAGAAGCATGCAAAAGAGCCTATTACAACAACCTAAAACATTAGAATCTAATTTATAACGTCATAACTTTCAAAACACAAGATACATGAGGAATATTATAAAACACAACAAAAAATATTATTGTACACAAAATTATGCATTTACATGACACTTGAGCTGATATCGGTGACTCCAATTGAGTTTAATTGTCACAAATGCACAAATGGTGTGCAAATAGGTACGGCACAAAGGGGTGCGCGGCGCGGCGGCGGGGGCCGGGGGGGTTGGGGTTGGGGGGAAGGGGAGAGGGGAGAGAGAGAGAGAGAGAGAATTCAAGTTTACGGCGGTATTTTGATGCATCGACAAATGGATATTTCACCAAAGCACTGCAAAGTGAGTAAAACTTCTGGACTCAGAAGTCCAATAATTCAAAGAGAAAACAAAAGTTTCATATTTCACAAAAGTTTTACTAAAGTGCTTGAAATGAAGGAGGATTGTGTATATTGGTTTTTTGATGCAAGAAAGGAAGGCAAAAGACAATGGTATCACTCATTGAAAGCTCTGTTTTGGTTCCGGAAAAAGTATGAGGTTATCTAAAAATTAAGTTGAACTTTTAGCTTCAAAATGCAAGCCAATTATGCAGTGACATTAAAGCAGATATCACTAACATATATGTAAGATATACAAAAGTTAAGAGCAACAAAACATTCACCTTTAGAACAGAGAGGTAAGAATCTGACAGGCCAGTGTACTTTCCGACCATGGCAATTTTAACCTGCAATTTACATTTTGTCAAGAGCATGCCACGTGGCATTATACAGATAAAAGAAATATCACTACTTTGAAGAGCTTGAGACCCACAGGATTATACAACATGTCGCAAACTTTGGTCCTTGCAGTCCACTCAGCAAGATCAGGCTTCCTAGTAACACTGCATAATATATTGGAAATGTTATGCGTTGATAGAGAAAGGAAGGCCAGACACAGCAGCAAAAACGTGGTTACATGGTCACACCCAAGACAGCCTAAAGCGGTGAGAGAGAAGAGAAATGATCCAAAAGATGGAGAGCCAAAGAAATTATAGAGACAATGCAAAGTTTGTAAGACAAACCCTAGAAGGTTCAATCCCTTCAAGATAGCTTCGTGTGCCTTTTGATCCTATTATTGATCACAGTAACAGGAAAAAAGAAAATTATATATATTTAGACACTCTTACAACTATAAACACAGCCAAAATCAGCTCCAGAAGTGATAAAGGAACTTACTCTCAGTAGTAATGGAATCTGCCAGATGTTTGGAACATCATATAAAGTAACAATATTTTCTTCCTGTTAAAACTCATCTCGCTTAGAAACAGTAACGAATAGTTTAGCAAAAGACAGAGCTAAAGGAAGTAAATAAAACAGTATCAATGTTGCACACCGGAACATGACAAAATTGAGACAGTTTTGCCTTAACATTCTCATCAAGCGCCTGTTAAGAAGAATTAGAAATTCAGAGACATAAGATTACTCTGGCACATGCAGTTAAGAATGAAGTGGAGCATCAGGTGGGAAGAGGAAGAAACCTTTGTGCTACGACAAGCTAGAATATTCGGTGTCAAGCCAAGTCCTCTAAGTCCCCGGACACTATGCTGGGTAGGCTTCGTCTTCTATAATTAGGGGGAAAAAAGAATAAATGGGAAATTAAAACTTGAAAAGCAAATTGATAAGATGCATTAGGCTGAGCTTCAATCCGGTTAACCATATGAACGTAGCATGGACAACTGAATAACACAGTACAAGGTGGTTACCACATACTTGCTCACCAACAACATTCAGAACAGGGACAAGGCTGACATGAATCAAGCAGAAATTGCCGGGACCTAAAGCAAGCAATAGTGGGTTAAAGAAAACAAAGGACATCTATAAACCAATTGATTTGTATGAGGCCGTAAACTAAAGACAAAGAGAATTTTAGGCTTACCTACACGGTATGAGAATTGGCCAAGAGCTTCTATAAATGGCATTGATTCGATGTCCCCTGCATCAAGAAAACTTGTTTCTAAGCAAAATGGAAACAAAGAAACTGCTAATCTTCATACATAATATTATTAACATCAAGCACCTATGGTTCCACCCAATTCAATGACACAAACATCAGCTGGACCATCTTTCCCATCGACTGGAATCATTGCTACACGTTCTATCCACTCTTGAATGCAATCAGTAATATGTGGAACTACCTAAAGCAAACAGAGAAACAGAAATGAAATTTAAAAAAACAAGAATGTGGAAGCGCATTATGTCATGTTGAGAACAAGTGCGTTGAAAGAGACCTGTACAGTTTTTCCAAGATAATCTCCCTTTCTCTCCTTGTCAATAACGGACTGTGAAAAATGATGACAAGGAAATAAAGTTAAGAGGACAGGAAACACAGAAGAAGTTGAACACAGAAAGGTTTCGCAAGTGGTGGAAGAAAAAAATCAACCTGATAAATTTTTCCAGTGGTTATATTGTTGTCACGGGTTAACTTAATGTCTAGAAAGCGCTCATAGTTACCAAGGTCCAGGTCCACCTTCAAAATAATAAGAATATATATAAGAAAAGCAAAGCATTGAGTATAATAGGCAACAGCAAGGCAAGGCAAGGCATGAAGTAAGCGAACAAGAACAAATTACCTCACCACCATCATCTAAGACAAAGACCTCCCCATGCTCAAAAGGGGACATTGTCCCTGCATCCGTGTTCAGATAAGGATCTGCGGCATAAACACAAGAAAAGAAAGATAAAAAAAAAAAAAAAAGTAGCATGAGCATATTGACAATAATGATAATGCTAATACTGAATTGGGTTAAGTCAAGAGCAAGCAAGTGAAAATACCAATCTTGATAGAAGTAACGCGAAGACCACATGCTTTAAGTAGAAGTCCAATACTACTGGCAGTAACACCTTTGCCCAGACCGCTAACAACACCACCAGTGACCAAGACGTACTTCATTATGAAGAGAAGAGAAGAGATGGGAAGAGTTGGTTCGGTTTGGTTGATATAACTGAAAATACAACAATAACAATACAAAGTGAAGCGGGTACGAGTAATTATAGACAAAGCAAATATAAACACAAACCCATTGCAACACAACACATCAGCAGCAAGTAAGGGCTGATTATACCAAAGAACAAAGTGTGTGTAGTAGTGTCAATCAAAGAAAAGAAGGATAGACATAGAACATAGATATCATAGAAATCGTTTTAAACGGAGAAAAAACCTTGTTAACAATGACGGTCTTTACAAAGCAAAATTTCCCTCTGCTTCTTCTCCCTTGTTTATCTATCGATATCTATCTCTCCCTATGGCGTGTTAGCAGTCTCTTAGTCTAAGTCTACCAACAAAGATTTCTCCTTTTTTTTTTCTTTTTTCCTTTTCTTGTTCACAAATGGAATGGAATGTGAATGAATCAAAGACAGAAAAAAGCAAAGTGAATGAAAAGAAAAAAGAAAGAAAGCAAGAGCTACAATTTCATACACACCAAAAAAGCCTTTCCCTTCTCTTTGTTTTTCTTTCAGGGGCGGCGGGTGTATTGAGACTTTGAGACTTGAAGGGTGCTATTTATAAATAAATAAATATTAAAAATTAGAAATTATAATTTTCTCTAATTGGGTTAATTAGTGAATAATAAAATAAATACGCATATTATATTTGCTAATCCCAGTATAAAGTTCTCAATTTTATTTTTTTATTTTTATAAAAAATAAATAAAATCTATTTATCCTCAATCTTTTCTTATATACCTTAAGAAAGAAAGAAAAAAAAAAGGAGAAGCTATATTCTTAAAAAGTAAAAGTAAAAGTTATTAGGGTTTTAATGAGATACTTGTGTACCTGCTCTAGGAAAGAGAATCTTCTTCGTTTCATTGGTAGTTCCCATAAAAGGTTTTCTTCTTTGGAAAATAGAGAAAGATATTGGTCATTCATTCACACCGGACAAATTTTGATTTTTAATTCCACTGAAAGCAACACATGGCACCCATATGTTATCTATGCCTACCCATCTAATAGGACAGACACAACACCAAGTCTAACCGATATGGCAAAATACTCCCCTCTTCAAATCAGGCCCTACTGCTTACTCTTTTGATTTTCCTCTATTAATTTACATTATCCCGTACTTAGGTTACATCTTTAGACTTTTTATTATTATTCAACTTAGCTTACCTTTATTTCCCTCACGTTTTCATGCTTGACTACGTTAGTTACTCACCATTTACATGATTATACTATGCCATGCCTGCCAAGTCAGGTTGAGTGATGTGATATCAGGTAAATTTGCTCTAATCATCATCTTATCCAATCGACCTACAATATCAAACAATTTCACAACCAGCTTTGTCTGTTTTCTTGGATTGGTTCGGCTTTTAGCGCTTATATTGGGTCTTCTTCCAGTGTCTGCTCTACTCCATATTAATATTGGGCCTGTCAAACACAATCCCTTTTTTTTGCCCTTTTCTCTGTTCACAATAATAAAAAACGTTCGGCTTGAGAGGGCAACTCTAAACATAGCACATCCACCGCTCGGGTATTGGGCCTCCCATCGCATTGCCTAATTGGTCACCTTTTATTAAGCAATCAAATGATTCAAATCTCTACATTTAATAGAGAAAAAAGTTTGATTATTTACATTCCTCGACCATTTTTCTAGAAGCACAAGGTTTAAACGGAAATTTTTTTCCATGGCAAAGCTTATAGGTACAACTTTAATTGCAGCTGGACAGAGTGCCATACCGGTAATATGCAAACCTCAATAATATTCGTAACAATAATGTCCCCCTGACTCTGATCTTTCCCATCTTAAACAAATTGATCATCCCATGGAAGGCGGGCAACAAAACCTGCATGATTAAACTTCTAAGGCAGAACTATATATTTGACAAATTATACGAGTCTCGATTGATGGACTCAATGCGCCAATTAACTTCGCTACTCTCAGGATTCATTGTGGATATGTGTAATACCATGTCGTGGAAATCATACAAGGTTCTCCGATGACCAATGCTAATATATGTTATGCCAGCTGCTTCAATCTGCTTGTATAAATGAGCCTGCAAAAGAGATTGTGACACCATAATTAAGACTCTATTTAAGCACCCCCATTATTACTCATACAACACTATTTGGTATCCATGTAAAGCTAACAAGATGTCACAAATGATCATGTTTCTAAATGAAATGTACAAGTAGTATTAAGTGTGATCTGGATCTCATGGGTGGAGACAAGCAATTCTCTAATAAAATAAAATCAGATTGATTTCCAGCTTTATTCCAATTAGGTTTTGTGACACTGCCAATTTATCATCCACATTATCTCTCTCATGGAGTTCATAAATACTGCACAAAACTTCAAAAAGGCATGCAGCCAGTTTATTCTCATCTTGTGCAACCAAGCTAGTAATATATCATAAGGTTTCCAATGTGGTAGTGGCAAAAATTTACTAATTGCATATGATCAGATGTCCATGGGGCAACATGATAAATGTAGTGGGTTATCATTAGGACAGAAAAGCATCTTGAACATTTATTGAAAGTAAGGACCTATCATATCAATCACTCCTGGTAAGTTTCAATACAAAACATACAACTAATTAAAAATAAAAAAATACCTCATTGGCTTCATCTAAAGCACTAGTAGACTCATCCAATAGAACCAGCTTTGGCTTTGAAAGCAATAAACGTGCAAAAGCCAGCCGCTGCTGCTCACCAAGGGAGAGAACACTGGACCACTCATATGTTGAATCGAGACTAAAACGAGACAAAATATAGCCAAGATGGACATCCTCTAGAGCCTGTACTAAATCATCTGTTGTAGGCTTGCCAGACTTTCCACTTGTATTTTCTGAGTTTTGTGCCCATGTCAAGAATGGCACAGTGCCTGAAAATTAATTTTGTGAGACTATCTGTCAAAGACAATAGGACATTCCTTATATTCTTTTCCTGTAAACTCTATGCATTGTGATATCATTGAGATTAAATTCATGAGAAACTACATATAGAAAGTGGTAAATGAGTAAGACTCCAATAAATTGGCAAAGATAGGTAGCCAGCAACATCTAATTACTTGGTATGCCCTAGATTATCAACTAGTCTAATCACAGCAAATTCACCACTTAGTACACAATTATTGGCTGCCATGTTCTCCTTGTACAAGATAATTGACCACATTCGATTCTAACAATTTCCAGAAATTGTTTAGAAGCCTTAAACACTTGCCTCTTTTCCACAATTTTCCGTATTAAGTTATTGGCTAGCTTCAGTCTCCTGCAAATCCTGAATTCATATAAGACATTCTCATATTTTCCCTTCTTATCCTGCGGGCTGCAGTGGACCTCAAATACCAATAAATACAGAAAACAGGATCCAAATCCTCAAGAACTCCAAAGGTGCAAAAATATAGCTTAATGTAGGTAGGAAAGCCATCTGTCCTACAGTTCCTCGGAAAGTGATTTCTCAATGTCAACCAAATAACTTAAAAGCATCTTTACAAGCAAGAAGAGACAATTGGTCAATAACATGCTCCCAATGTCCATAATTAACAGACAAAATCTACCTGTAAAGAATTACTGCATCTTTCTTCTAATTATAAATTGAACTTTTGCCAACCTAAATCAGACTATCAACAATATTTGCAGCTGTACTTCAAAATTATTTTACTAAAAGAAGATAAATTAAGACAAAATGTTATAATATGGTAAAGTGTTTAGCCACCTTTTTTAAAGTTTTAATTGCAAGTCCTAGCAAAATAAATTAAATTCACATACCAGCTGACTCAGTACCATCTGATGTGGACACCACTTCTTCAGTCCATGTAGGATAAAGCAATTGTTGACGAAGGGTTCCTAAAACCATATATGGTCTTTGAGGAAGGAAAAAAACACTTCTTGAATTTCTATTTAATGGTCTTTTAAGTTCCCCATTTGTAATTTGATAATCTTCTTCAACAGAAGCCACATCTGAAGAAGTGGTTGCCTCAGAATCTTCTTCATCCTTCAGATAGAATGTAATTTTTCCTCTTCCAGTATTCCAAAGACCAGCCATAGCCCTTAGCAAAGAAGTTTTACCACTCCCACTAGGTCCAGTTACCTGTCATGACATTCACACAGAGAACATTTTCAGCCCCAGAAGGCTTGTTATCCCACCATTTAAACTCAAAGAATCCCAATATATGAAATGATGCACTAACCAACAAATGCTCCTTTTCATTGATCACCAATGATAAGTCCCTAACCAGCGTAGCTTTACTTGTCGGTGTCTGCAAAGTAAGTTTCTCTACGTCCAGTAATTTCTCACTCTTTTCTGTGAGTACAGATCCATTAGACTCAAATAGGGGAGAACTTTGGAAGTTGCAATACATGAGACAAATTTCTTCCAAGTCGCCAGAGAGACGTTTATAGCTACCACTACCCAGAATATCATCAAATTCACCTGCATTTCAGAGAGGTGCAAAGATGGTAATACTTAGGTAAAGAACAGTTAAAAGCTGCAACTTTTTCAATTTAATTATGTCAAGCATTATAGAGCATTAAGTGGAAATATTAATAGAGATGGACATAAATACATGAAGGAAAAAACAGAAAAACTAAAAAGCAATCCTTTTATTAGTCTGATTTGATTAAAAGCAAGGATATGTGTGAGAAAAATCAGTCAATATTTGGCAGAACCACAAAAAAAAACAATTGGATAATAACATACTCAGCCAGACTATCTGAGTGATCCCATCCTTTTATAATCCTGATTTGGAAAACTCTTATTACACCCTTATACATGCTTAACTATGTGGCAATAGAGATAACCTTCCTGCCTTTGCTAACTCACCATTATCTATATGAAGTTCTGTTTTCTTGGAGAAATGAAAATCAGTCTCCCATTATCCTTACGAAGCCTCATTAAATAAGTATAAAATGAGAAAGGTTAGAGGTATTTACCCAGCCGGTCAATAACAGCAGAAAAAGCACTGATGGCCTGAAACTGGTAGACAACGAGGGAGAAGTCTCCAAGTATATGATTAAAAGCCGACACAGATTGATTAATAACACCAAACTCAATTTTTCCTGAGAAGTACATAGGAGCAACAACTGCAGCAGGAAGAATCTGAATGAGGTAACGGTATCCATTGGTGAAGAAGTCCAGATTTCTAGAAGATATCAACAATTGCTGAAAACAAAAATTTAAGAATAATATCAGACAGAAGATCACATCTGACAACAATTTTTATTGAGAACAAAATGTAATAACATAACGACCACAAAATTCATTCATCAACACTGTTTTGTGTGTGCCAAAACAATAGAGTTACTGCACACAAAATCAAACTCTTTTTCAACCAATATGCGCAGCATCTGCAAAGGAATAGAACTTAAAAAGTTAGAAAATTTCTACAAGATGGCTTAGATTGCACCAATAGGAGCCCAAACACTCATCCAGATATACATTTAATCAAGTCCTTGGCTAATCATCAGGAATGATACAAAGTTTCAGCAAAGTGAGAAAGACTTTCCCATAGGGCTTTGGGCATTTCAATATCAACTCAAGTTAGATTAGCTTGGTTTCTAAAAAAACTGCAATTTTGATACTTGTGCAGTTACGTATGAGAAAAAATTTGAGATTTTATCCTTTGCCAAAGGCGAAATTCAAGCATAAAGCAACAAATTACAGTCAATTTTGCTGCAAAAAAAAAAAAAAAGGATTGGATTTAAATTCACAACTCAAGTGAATTCTACCTTAAGATTCATACTCTCATTGAAGTAAGATTTTACATAAACTTATATCTAAAGTACTATGAGAAAATGGCTTGACTGAATTAACAAAATTGAAAAAGAAAAAAAAAAAAAAGAAATCTCAACAGAAAGAGCACTGTTGAAAGAAACATTTGATTAAGAACTGCGAATCAAAAGAACAAAAGAAGAGAAGTATAGATACAGTTAAATTTTCAAAAGCACTTCTGAAGCGCTGCATTAGAAGCTGCATTTCATTCTCTTCCCCGCCATAGAAAGCAATTGATTCAGCATTTTCTCGAACCCGTACAAGTCCATAACGGAAATCTGCTTCCTTTTTCTCTTGCAAAAAGTTGAGAGTGACCAATCCCTGGAATTGAAATTGTAACAGTTTACATGCAATTGAATAAGAATGATGTTAACGGATTTGTTAATGCACATTGCAAATTTACCTTTCCAAGAAAAATACTTATAGCAGTCCCAGCGATTGAATAGACTAGAAGAACAACAAAGAGGGGGGGATAGATACCATATAAGATGTTACTGAAGGATATTAAATCAACAGCAGCATTAAAAAGAGTCAAAGAGAAGGAAAGAGCTGTCCCGGTGAAGGAACTTAAATCATCAACGATTCGCTGATCTGGATTATCAATAATAGATTGGGATTGAATTTTGTAAAATGTCTGATCCTTGAGATACCGCTGCATATAATATTTGGTCATCCAAGATCTCCATCTCAAAGCGAGAGTTTCTCTTGCATAATCCCTTAATACAAAAAACTGCAAAACAAGAGTGAAATTTTAATTAAAACCGCAAAGAAGTAATATTTAGAGAAAATCTAAGGCAGGATTCCAAACCATATGGTAAGGATGAGGAGGATTTAAAGAGAAAAGTTGTGAATTTTTATTTTCATTTCTCTGAGAAGGTAACAGAAGACTAGAAGGGGAGGAGTACCTAAAAGAAGTGGAGCTAATGTGCTCACCGGAATACCACCAGCAAAACCACCGAGGTAGTAAAGGAGTTGCTTCGTGAACTGTTCTTGGTCTTTGTCTTTTACAATTACATCAAACAAAATCAAAGATAATGTAATGTAAGGATCATTCATTAAATAAAAGAAGATATATGGTAAAACTCACTGGCAAGCGCATTGTAAAAGTCACGGCCGAGGAAATTAAAGCCGACGCTGATGCCTGTGGTAGCCAGAGTTAGAGCAAATACAGCTGCCAGTTGCAATCTGCCTTGGACTTTGTCATCAGAGAACCAATATGGAGCTGCCACTTTCCAGAATCTGCCGAAAAGCGTTTGGAGTTGCGGTGTGTTTCTCTCAGGTGTTAATAATAAGGAAGAGTCAGAGTCAGAATCAGAAGAAAAGGATTTGATTTTGTACTTCCATTGATTCCTTCTTTTGCGGAGAGACATAGACAGGGACATGGCAGCTAATATCGATGGAGATGGAGATGGAGGTTGAGATTTGTGTTTGGTATTGGACCTAGTGGCTGTGAAAACACACACTTGGCGACTATGAACATCCACATGCTTCTTGTGCTTGACCACCTTCACCTTGTTACTACAAATACACTGTGCTTGTGCGTGTAGTATCCCCATCATTGTTGCTGTTGCTCATAAAAAACAAGAAGAAAAAACTGTGTTTCTCTTCCCTGGTCTAGGATATGATACGATACTTCTCCAGTTTGCTCCACTTTCCATGCAAGTACAGTGCTTCTACTTTGGTTCAGACATTTTTACAGAAACAATTGAATTCAATTCAACTTATCCGTAAACCCACCTTTAGCCATCCACGTTATGCCACGCCTACGTTACATTTTCTCGTCAGAACTGCAATCCATAGCAACCTCATAATCATTGTTAAACACAAATAGAATATTAAACCCTTTCCCTTTCATTCACTAAACTTCCCCCCCAGGCCCAGGCCCAGCCCAGGAGTTTTGTCGTTTTCTTCCAGCATTGCATGTTCTAATACTATTGCAGTGCAATGCAATTTGCAGCAATTTTTATTTCCACATTTAACTCTGATAAATGGGAAAGGCTAGCAAAAGCCACTGGTTTTAGATGTTAAAAACGGTCAAATTACAAGCTCGACGTTCAGAGAATACAAAGGCGACGGCTTCCAACATTAAACATTGCTTTAGACTGTCCAAAGTTTGCATACTAATAATAGCCCCTTTGAAACTTCAAAAATGTTTTAAAAGAGAAAATTACAATAAAAATGCTAAAGCTTTTACAATGGATCATCCAAAATTTGCATTACATTAACATGTGTAGCAGGACAGACTGACGACAGTACTCGTAAGTCTGTCTTAAGGTTGAGCAACGCCAACAAGAGACACCAAGCCAAAAAGCAAAAAACACCTAGTAGAAGCACCTCAATCCTGGTCATCCTTGTTCTCTACCTCGCTACTCTGCTTCAGCAGTTTCAGCCTCCTTTTCATCCCCACCAACAGCTGTGGATGCTGACATAGCCATTACCTCTCCAGGTGGTGGGTGGTCAAACTTACATGTTGCGCCATACTTGCATGTGCCAGTTTTCATATAATATGGACAATGAACAGAACCCTGTCAAAGTGTTCCACTCATGTCATTGCAATCTATGTTATCATGTATATATGCATGTTGTGTGCATGTATGCATCTGCAAATAAAAATCTGCCTACCCCATAAACTCGTAGGAGCCTTCAGATCGTAGAGGTTAGTATGGGAAAAGAAAATTCTTACCTCTCTCCTAGGCAATCCTGCAAGAGTAAGCTTAACAGACTCTTGCAAAACTTGCTTTGCTACTGACAATGACAGTGCTGACCGATCAATAGGATGATGAAACTTGCATCTTTCTCCATACTTACACTCCCCGGTTTTCATATAGTACTACAGGCAACAACATATAGAAATCAATAAGGCTTATTGATTCGTGAACAAAAGGTGTTTTGACAAAGTAAAGACTAATATTCTGGCATGGAAAAATGTTTAATTGCACAGAGGTTTCGACATCTCTAATAATATCCATATTTCAACTCTATTACAACAAGAACTTAACAGTCTATTGCCAAATATAAGCAAAAGAAAAATATTATACCAGGTTTGCACTACAAAAACAAATAAAAAATTTCCTAACTCCTAATATATATATAGGGTTAGGTTCCATGGCATCACTTTTTTAACACAAATAGTAAGCCGTTGGCTCAACCCACTACAGATTCTTAAGACTCAATTTCACATATATAATTAATGCACCTCAAGAACAATAATTATCAGATTTAATTTTAATCATTGAAAGTGAGTTGATCTAATGGCTCACAATTTGTATTTAAATTTGTTTAAAAAATTGGTGCCACTGAATACACCCTATATATATAAGAAATGATCTTTTTACACAAATTTTCAACACAAATTTAGATACAAATTTTTAGTCATTGACCACATCTAATCCAATGGTTGAGACTTAAAATCAATAAGTTGTATTTAATAATGTCTGACCATTGGATTAAATGAGATCAATGGTTAAAAATTTATGTCAATAAATTGCATCAAATGTCAAAAACTCCCTTCCCTATATATATTTTATAATAGTGTTGATAGTCTACAGCAATGGGGCAAAAGCACCGCCCATGGATTGAATAAACCTTGGGCCATAGCAAACTCCAAATAATAACAATAAAAGATATGATAGAAGCAAGAAATAACAAGATAAGTTGCAACTAGTAGAATATTAAATTAGATAATTACGCACATCACATTCCATCTGTCCAGGACGTTGAGGGTAGATAGTAGAGCCAAGTCCAAGCTACAGAAGACAAAGAAACAAAAAACATCATTGCCTAACAAAACAGCATTTCAGAATAAGCACAATATCAAGTGACAATTGCAGTAAATTTGGCAATTATATTTAAGAGACACATAAACAGAAACTCAATATTGTTAACTTATTGGCAGGGAAAAGACAAAGACAGGAAACACACATATAAACTTCTGGAGGACATAAGCAAGGGATGACTCAATTAACATGTCCAGAATCGTTCACTTAAAGGTGGAACAGCATTAAAGAAATAATGCAAAAATATTAAACTTACTGTCGACTGAGCTAATCTAGGGTCAATGGTTTGATACATTGAGGCTGCTGGATTAACAACACCGATGCTCAGATTAGCTGCGGGTGAGCTTATAAGAGGATGGCCTATAGCAGCAGCAGGAGGATTGATTGCTGCAAAAATTTAGAGGAGAAGTTGTAGAGGCACTAGTTTTGAAGGTGAAATTGGAAAAGTAAAGATTATCTATTTGAATTCTTTACATACAATTTCTGTCAGGATGATTGTAGCGACAACTGGCACCATATTTGCAACTGACACACAAACAATAAAGAAGCTTAAACATCTTTCATCATGCCTCTTCATTTTATTTTCTTTTAAAAAAATTATTGAGCACAAATAAGAATACACTCACCTCCCAGTTTTTAAGTAGAATGGACAATCCACTTCACCCTGCCAGATTTTTTTTAAACAAAAAAGAAGCGAAGAAGAAAATAAAAAAGAATTATCAATAGAAGCCCCAATTGTACAATATTATTAAGAAAATAAATTACCAAAAAGCAAAGAGTCAACTAACAAATTAAAGATACCAATTTTATTAATTGACAATTTGAAATCATCTTAACCTAGTTCTTTAGAAATTTACTTAGAATAAAAATTGCTGACATCAATTGGATCAAATAAAATTACAGCATGGCTAACTAGATGCGGCAGTCAATTCCAACCAACTTTTCCTATTCCGGCCCTTATTCTTGAAGCTAACCATCCTGAATTACCCCCTCAGCATGAAAAGCACAATCTCAACAATGAAATTAAGGGATCCTCCATCTAGGATTAATACATTACCACTCTCATAGGAAGTCCTTTGGAGTTATATAACACTGCCGGAGCATAAGATGCAAGATGCCCAACCAGACTCGCATTTCCAGTTGTTCCATCAGTTCTAATTACAGATTCATTCTGCTTGCCATTACCATTTTCTTGTTCAGCCGATGGTATTGGGATATCTTTTGGATGATGAAATTTGCAAGTTGCACCAAACTTACAAGTTCCCGTCTTTAGATAGAACTGTTTATGAATTATGTGAGGTGGGAAAACCAAAGTAATAATAAAAATACATTATTAGAGCACCAACAAGAATATAGAAATAGAAAATCTTACAGCACATGGGGGTTCAGAAGGCCTTTCTGGTAAGGCAGAAACATCAGCATTTCCTGAAGCACCCTGCAAGCAGAGTAAAGCATTATATTTTCATATAAATAAAATAAATAAGTATAGATGTGAAGTAATTTGGCAACTTTTGAGGCACATGTTACTACCAGAGCAATCAATTGTTCCTTTGGATGATTAAACTTGCACTTCAAACCAAACTTGCATCTTTGAGTTTTTAGAAAAAACTGCAACATTTTAAATGAACAAGTAAATAGTTAAAACTCCAAGAGCACCACCTGAGAATTATAAAATTTGCAAAGAAGAACAAAAGTTTCAAATCCTGCTTACAGGACAATCTTGCTCTCCAGGTCTCTCAGGAAGGAACTCGCTTCCTGCGACAAGTGGAACCTAAACACACAAGAAATCAGTTATGCTGGTGTTCCAACAATACCAGAAGTATTGTTCATGACTAAGCAAATGAAACGCATGTGAAACATAGCCAACATGGGTATCTTGCTCATCCATATGATGACGTTATAACGAAATATATTTATCTCTTTCACCTAGAAAAATTAATAGGCATTTTTTCTGAAAGCACTATCTCATAACCATTGCAATATTGTGTTGGGACCATGATGGTACTTTCCAATCTTAAAATACCCACGCAACATAGTCCACAGAAAACGTAAGGAGCAAGGAGATTATCAAGTAGACCCCCTTAGCAGTTGCAATTACAAAACAAGAAGCCACTACCAAAGATCTCACTACGTTCCTTTTAATAGAGGCAAACAATGACAAATTAAAAACATAATTCTCTTTCACTCATATTACTTACATTGATAATTAAACCAACACAAACCCAAGAGGCTCATGGATGCTCATGTAGTAACGGGAGAATTCTTCATTTGAAATTCAAAGAGGTACAACACCATGTGTTGCAACAATGATGATGAAAGGCTAAGCCAAATTTCAAGCACATCCAACAAGATGTATGAATCCCTTACTAAATTTCAGATTTCCCGATTTTTGGTGGAAGGATGTTGGCTGATGATAAACCTATTGCAGACATCCTCTATCCATGCCTTGCACCGCCACTGTACATGTACAGCAGACTGGTGGTTTGTCACCCATCTAGCAACTAAGTAGGATATATATAAGCTACAAATAATGCATTCATAGTAGCAATGAACAGAATACCAGCATGTTTGGACTCTTCAGTAAAAATGCTTCCCTACCATAATTTTCTCTTCAACAATTAATGAACAAACTCTCTCCCACTTGCCGATGTGGCTTGGTGAACTAATTCATATATTTATTATAAAATATGCATTTTTCTATATGTAAACAGATATCAAGCTAAGGAAACAGTTGGTAAATAAATAAATTAATTAAAAAAAACTGAAACAATTAGGGACAATGCACACTCATATTCTAGTAGTTGAAACACCATGATACACCTCAATTAAATACAAGAGGCTGTAGTTTTATTATTTATGCATCTCAATAAAATGTGAAATATTTTGAAGGAAGCCTTGGGGATACAACTAAACTGTTTAGATGCTAAGGTGAGGGCTATACATTCTCACAGATGGTGGTGAGATGAACTTTTATATCATATGAGAATGTGCTGATGGTTGCTAAATTTTGCGAAACATTAACAAACTAGAAGGATGAATAATGATATCCCTGACAAATATCTCTAAAAAATCTGTTTCATGTGTTTCAAAATTTTCTATCTATGAGCGAATAAACCACAAATGTGAAAAAGCAGAAAAATATTTTGACAATTGGTAAGCCCAAAGAAGCCGTTTTTGTAAGCCTATTAGAGACAAAATAAAGAATTGAAGCTATTATAATGTAACTTTTTTTTTTAAATATGTATATACATATATATATATATATATATATTGGCAAAGAAAACTTCAAAAAGTATCTAGTGTCAAATAAATATATAACATAGAAGTAACATAGAACCCATAAATTATAGCAGCTTAAGCACTAATATAAAGCATATATGGAGCATGATAAAAAAAATTTGGGAGGCTATTGTATTGCATGGCGTAATAAGAATATAAGTGTCACCTCTTTCCAATCTGGGATTCCACCTTCAGGAACCCAAATAGGATGGTCAAACTTGCAGGTATCTCCATATTTACAGGTTCTTGTTTGCATATAGTGGGCACAGTCCTTCTCCCCTGGCCTCTGTGGATATACAGGTAAATCGCTTGCATTCTCGAATCTAGTTCGCTTGGCTAAAGAGTTGGTAGAATACCAAGCTTCAGTTTGCCCAATTGTGGAATGGGAACCCAAAAGAGTCGGATGGTAGAGTGCTATATTACATAGTAGAGAAATTTATACAAGAAAACAGGAAACACTATATGTTACTATATATATATATATATATAAGTACGACCTGAAAATAAGTATAATCTCGGAATCTTCATATAAATAAATAGAAACCGAACCCGATACATGGAAATAAGTAATATAGCAATTGTCTATGGAAAATAAGAACAAATAAGAAAGCACAGTTATTATCAAGAATTTGATTGGACTTTTGTAAATATATACATATATATAGATATATGGCTAGTTCAAAAGGTAAGAAAATCATGTTGATATTTTAGTGGTAAAATTAAGAACGATATAGTTCTCACTAATAATAACGATCAACACAACATAAAAGTGAAATATATTGACATTTTGCAGCATATCTAAGGAAGAAACATTCCAATCTGCTATATTTCTACAACATTAAGGAATAAATGTTCCAATTTGTAGCATATCTGAGAACTGAATACTCCAATCGAAACACTATCGAAAAAAAAAAAAAAAAAGAGCAAGCAAACTATCTAGCAGGAAGGTGGTGGTAATTCCGCAAGATGGTATTGGAGGTTTAAACTTAACCAGTCTAATCTATTCGGCGAAGCAACGCTAATAATTAGAAAACAGTCAAAGAACAGTCTTGTGGTGTTGTGTTGAGTGTGTTTTAATGAATTTTGTTTGTAATTGTAATTGTAATTGTAATTGTAATTGTGATTGAGAGAGTGAAATGCGATGGTATGCAACATTATTATTAAAAATAAAAAAGAAGTGGGTGAGAAAAAGGGTGAGGGGGAGTGGATCCTATCCAAGTTAAGTGAAAGGAAAGGAAAGGAAAGCTTACCGTCAGAAGGTCGTTTGATGGATGGAGTGAGAGTGGGGTCGACACCAGGTGGCCAAGGTTGATGAGAGGAGTACCTCAAGATATCGCTGTGAGTGAGGTTGAGGTGGTAAAGGGAGGAAGAGGAATATTTGGAGAGATCCATGTCGGAAGAAGCAGCTAGGTAGGATAGATGGTAGGGGTCAGTCAAGGAACGAGAGGAAGATGGAGTTTGGGTGCCACCTGCATAGCTCGAATTGTAGGCCATCAGTTCAATCCAATTGCACTTCTCACTCCCACTCTCCTCTACTTCTCTTCCCTTCTCTCTACGAACAAAAAGAAAGAAATTAAAGTAACTAAACTAATACTAAACGAGGAGGTTAGGTTATTATTCTATTTCTGTTCTCTCTCCCATCCAAGTCCATGCCTATCCCTGTCCAATTCCATCTTTCCGTACTTTCACTTAGTAACTATTTTCCACCCCCCCAATCGCCTCATCCGATTCTGATTTTGATGGGTCCACTTAGAAGACCGTTCAGCCCAGCCCATCACCTCTTCACTTGTACTTCACTCCGGCCTCTCATCATTTTCAACACACTTTTTCTTCAAAATCACAGCAACAATATCTAAAATATTTCCGGACCAGAGTTCTAACCTTTATTCAAAGATCTGACAACTATTTAATTTAATGGTCAAGACTTGTTTTATCATTTTTCTTAAAACCGAACTGTACAGCTTTTCTAATACTTTCATTTTTTAACTCTTCCTTTCTTACTAATTTATCAAATTACGTATCTCATATCTTAAATTATGTAACTTTTCAAATTACACAAGCTCTAATCAATCTAAATTCCAAACATTACAGTGAACAAACACTAGCATATTTTAGCTCTACAGCTTCTAACTTTCATGGTGGAAGGCTTATAATTCAAAAGAAACTTTGAGAAACTTTTTTGAAGGAGAACTTGAAACAATTAATCCTTGGAAATCATGCTTATGCCCAAAGTTTCTGAATTTCTTCCTCTATCTTATTTTCGTTGAGATGGCGATAAAAGATGGTGAGATGTGTTATTGATCATTTGGAACGCCGAAGACGAAGCAAAAACGTTTTAACTTCTTAAGTTCCGTTTTTAAGTTTTTTAACTTAATAAAACTATATTGTTTGATTGTTAAAAATGTTAAACTATATTGTTTGATTGTTAAAAATATAAAAATAAAATCTTAACCGTTCAATCCTACCACGTGTCATAAGATCTCACAAAGTGTGAGATCAGGTAAAAATCATATTACAGATCCCCATTTAATATTTTATCTTTTCACAAATCTTTTGAATTCAATGAAGATACCAAATCATGTGGCCCTTGCCTTGCCTTGTCCCACCCCCATGATTACATGAATTTAGAGCAATAAGACTACTCGCCCTTTCCATCATCTCTAGTTTTCCTTCGTTTATTCACTTGCGTTCTTTATATATTACACTTGCGTTCCCTCTATTTTACTTGTCTTGACTTACCCCCTTATAAACTATTACGGTTATCATTTAATATTTTAATTTTACAACATTACAAAGGCTATTTTATTTATTTTTACATGACGATATATGTTTTCCGATGATATATATTGGGAATAGGACTTTCTTTTTTTTGGAGATTTGACTATAATATATTGTATAAAGTTATAATATTTATATATAGAAAAATTTTAAATGATATAAAAAGATTATAAATAATCATTTATCTCAAAGTTGTAGTTGAAACATATAAAAATTTTAAATATCTTTTTAGAGTTCTTTACAGTACAATTTTTTCACAAGAATTTGCAATTTTTATATGTGATTTGTATATGGGTAAATTGATATATTAGGACCCTATCATTTGGATAAGATATTAAAGAAAAGCTCTTCTAACTTGTAAAATAAATGTATTAACTAATATTTCCTTTCAACTATGGAAACACGCCAACCAAACATCTCTAAGACAAGCGCTTGCCTGCTGAAAAAGTAATTGATAGTATTAACAGCACAACAGTTGGCGTTGCTTGGGTTTATTAATATTTTATGGATTGAGCTGATGTGATGTTTTTGTTCGGTCATTAAAATCTAGCCCTCTCCCTGTCCATTGAGGATTGAAATGAAAACGATATTATTTGGAAATTCAGATAGCCAGCTGTGTATTATTTCAAGCTACGTACACACATGCTTATAGAAATGAAGTATACATTATAAGGATCCACAACTGACTACTAAATAACATTAGCCAGTGCCAGTGACTCCCAAGTCATTCTTATTTTCATCTTTTCCAGCACCAAACACAGGCCCCCCTTTTCCAGTAGGATCTTCTACCTTCTCCTGCAATTTATCAACCGTAATCCCGCGCTCGTCCTCCTTGGAACGCAGTTCCGTCCTCGGCCTATGCTCTTGATCTTGAACTGACTCGTACGTTGTTGCCGTCTTTGAACCCGGCGGAAGTGCTCCTTGCGCCCCTGACATTATCTTTATCTACCTCCCTACTTTGCTGCTGCTGCTGCAATTTCTGTGCTTATCGTTGCTATAGATTTCAATGGCACGCAACATGCTTATCAGCCCACCAATTATATATATATATATATAGACACACACACACACACACACACATAATTACAGGATGATGATTTTTACGTCAAATACTAAAGAAGCCACGTTTAGTTTACGTGGCAGAAACATGCCACTTGTGGTTCATGCGACGCCACTATTTGTCAATTTCTCCCTTAAGCTGCCTGCATGGCCTTACTCGTAGTTATCCACCAAATATTGTACCAAATTAAAGCTCTGAATTATGCTCCAAGTGTAATATTGACATTATGATTCCAAGTACCGAAAGTAGCGTATATGAATTAAGTTCCCAAGTTTACTGCTTCATCTTATCATCTACATATACAATAGATTTCAAAATTTTATAATATGGTACATCAGTTTACATTATAAATATTCACCTAGAAGAGAAAAAAATTACATCTTCAATAAAATTTTATCGTATAAATTATTATATCAAATTATAAAATTTAAAATATATATAGATCGTAAATCCAATGCTAAAATTATCGTATATCTAATACTACAAGCAGCAGCAGGCTCGCTGCGCTTTATCATTGCTTCCGTTTCAGAAGTCAACTGATCTGTGAATTGAATTATTAACTGCCCCATTGAATGCCTACAATTAGAAACAACAAAATAAAACACGTATACATGAAGGAATATATAGACTAGTGTCACATCATAATCATATTGTGGCATACACCACCAAGCTAACAAAGAATCCTAGTAAAGCACCAGCTACAACTTCAACCTCGGTATGGCCAATTGATTCTTTTAAGACAGCTGAATTATCAGAGCTTCTTTCTGATCTTTCTTCAACTTCATCATCCACTGAAGCCAAAGATATTACCATTTGTTTAGTTTGCCTTGTAGTTTTTTTCCGACTTAGTAACAGAGGACTTGTTTCCTCGGCTAAGAGAGGATCTAGGCTCTCCATATTTAACTTGGACGACGTTCCTTCTTGATTGTTAATCATATTATCTATATTCTTGGAGACCGTTGTGCTAACCTCAGCCTTGGAAAGCACTTTGTTTAATGCTTTTGCGTGAATTCCTACTTCTCTTCTCACTCCCTGCAAACATCAAGAATCTCCCATCAATTGAAATTTGTATTCAGACCACATTATCCTATAAATTAAAAAATGCATATCCCAAGACCATCATCAATGAATATTTATATATATATGTATGTGTGTGTGTGTGTGTCAGTGTGTGTATATATATAGAAATTATTGCTAGTGCTACTGCTACATTCAAATGCAAGGCAGATGAAAACTTGGGCAATGCCTTTCTAATAAAATTGGCAATTATATTGTTGACAGGTAATCTAATTTAGGATGATTTTGGTGCACTATGGCAACGAGGACCACGCAAATGTTTCCAATGAGCAAAAGCCAGAAAATGACAGTGTTCAGAAGGTCTCTGGATCACCTTCTAAACAACAAAGCTTTGAAAAACCTTGTATGCAGCCGCTGATCAGGCCGTAAGAAGTCAACAAAATGCAAAGTTAACTATACACTGTCACAAGCATGAGGGGAAAGGCACCACCATTGACCTATGTTAATTTATGACAAGCTGGAAAATGTTAATTTATGATATCAGTCTCTGATGTGCTGATAGGAAATTGTATAATTGTTTTAGATTGCCGCTCCGTAGTAGATGACATTAACATCTTGAAACTGTATGTTGTTTAAAACTGACAAATGTCCTCAATTAAGTTGACCAAAAAAGCCAAAGCAGAAATTCAGAATAGAAAATCTATATAAAGGGTTAGACCTCTAGCTGATAAAACAAAAACAATGCAATAACACCCACTAGAAAATAATAACAACAGAAATAAAACAATAAGAAAGAAGAGCATGTACTTTTTGCACGCAGTCTTTAGAGAGATGACTTTTATCTGTTTTAAAGAGCCAGAAACTGAAAGTAATATTCATAACTAGCCCATTTCTACTGATAAATCTCAAACCTCCCCATCCATCGATATATTATTTCTCTTTCATTAGATGAGTTAACTTTTTTAACATTCAATTATCTATTCACCCTATAACTATGATACATCAGTTTCTGCAGGAAGTTTGTTAAGTATACTAGTATTCATTCATATTATTTGAAAAAAAAAAAAGAGTAATGAGTCATTAACAAAAGCCTACCTGGGCGTCATACATGACAAGGCCAGCATATACCAGAGTTAGGCCAAACAAAGAATCGGAGAAACCCCTGCAATCAAATAAGATATTATGTCTATGTAGTAAAAGAAATAAAGACAAATTAATAGAGGAAACTTGGAAGGCAAAGAAGGAATGTTTCAACTACCTTTCAAGGGCAAGACAAGTTGCAGCAGCCACGACAGACTATTTATTAACCCAATAGCAAAAGGAAAAGGTAAAAGCTAAATGAGGCAAAAGGTGAAGAAAAGCATATAACGAATTAAGGCAACGAAAGGATTATACAGGAGACATACTGAGGAATGGGTGGAAGGGAAGCCACCGGCCTGAAAGGCTACTTTGAAATCAAAATGCCTGCCGTAAAGAAGAGAGGCCGTGAAAGGCTTAGAGAGCTGCCCAATGGCCGCGGACACTCCAGCAGATATCAAGACCTTCAATTTCAATTTCAATATCAAAATAAATATTAAATAACAATAATAATAAAAATACCCAGAACAAGAAATGCATGGGCAGTCAAGTCAAAAGTACAAAAGCAGTAACCTTGTTATGGACGATTTCAGCAATTTCCTCGTATCCAACTTTGATGACACAAGTGAATTTGTAACAATCTCTTTCTGGGTTTCTGAAACGACCAGTATTGAGATTGAGATTGTAAGTGAGGAGCTTCTTGGGTTTGGGATTCGAAAAGGCTGAGAAGGAGTTCTTCTGAGAGGATAGAAGACACGAACTGAAACAAGTACAACTCTGCAATAGCATGTTATCTGTGTCTGTTCAGATAACCTGCTTGTTCAAAGCTCGCTTCCTTTCTTATACTTTCATATCATGTACGACTATTGTTCATCTCTCTGCTCTCTCTGGATGCCTCTTGTCTCAAACACCCGTGCAATCAAAGCCCAAAGAAACCAAGCCTTTTCCTGAGCCTGAGCCCGGTTCTATTCTATCCAGTTTACGTCAATTACCCTCATCCAATGACAATTCTTCCACAAAACAACCAAATGTTTCAACGTCAAATATCATATTATTTACCAAAGTTTGATGATAAATAGTGTAAAATTTCTAATTTTAGTAATAAAGTGATAACTTTTATATTAGATCTACAAGAACTTATTTAATTAATGCCTAAGATTAAGCGATTCATTTAACTTGGTTGCTTTTGTGGATAACAGATGAGGGAGGATGCTTTGCTTTCCAATACACATTTTTTCTTTCTGGAACAAATCCAAATGAAAAAGCAGTCCGTAGCTACCAGCTAGATGAATCCATCAACCAGTAGTCTATTTATACAGCTTGTACAATGTAATTTCATTTAGGACATGTTTAAATAGTATAATTGTGATTATATTGGATAACATTGTATTGAATTGTATTATATAGGATTGAATAAATTTTATACTGTGTTTAATTTATCACTGTATTGTATAAATGCTACATAATTTATGTTTGATAAAAGATTATAGTAAAATGAATTAAATTATTTATAATCAATTAAAATATTTAAAAAATAATAAATTTTGTTAAAATTATAATAAGTTTATTAATTATTTATATTAAATTAATTATAAATATTTAGAATATATATAATTTATTAAATATCTAACCAAAAATTAATTATTTAAATAGTTAGTTTAATATAAATATTTAATAAACTTTATATTATAAATATTTATTTATTTATATATGTTTGCGATATTTGTGGACAAAAATTGGAACAAAAAATTCACAAAAACTGCGACAAAAAGTGTTATAATGCACTTTGATGTTTATGCGGCCTTAACCCAAGCCGTAGCTCTGGATAATTTAGTTACCATTTATGCGCTACAGATTATGCTACAGTGCACACTTAATGTTATCCATTCTTGTTGAAAGGCTGCACCCAAATATAGGATAAATGAAAATAATGTAAACAGTATATTTTATCCTATACTATCCCGCACGTCAAACATGCACTTATTGACGTGCAGGGAATATTACAACTCCTCCAATCTACAACTACAAAGAAAGTACAATGGTGATTCTTAAAATACAATGGTGATTCTTCTTACGATAGTTCAATAGAAGATCAATAATTTCTTTATTAGAACATCCGCCGCACATACAGGCAGATCCCAAAAAATGTTCCATTGAGTATGGAGCAGATAAATAAAAGGACAAACAAACAGAGTTGATATTAGCAAACTGAGTCTTTACAAATTAACACCAAACTGGAGCAGAAGAAGATTGACAAGCACAAAGACTACAAAGCGGCAACAAGTCTACAATTTTGCTTTGGTAGAGAGTCTTGTTCTCAGCTCCTTCGCCACAGCATCGATGAACTCTTCAGTGTTCAAATACTGAGCTCTAGCAACCCTACAGAAAGTGTGCAACGTTTCACTAGCCACAATCTCGAGTAATTGCAAAAACAAACTAAATATCCTTTTGAAGTACTTACTTGGGTCCATGGATAAGAAGTGCAAGATCCTTAGTCATCTTCCCTGATTCAACAGTTCCAACACAGGCTGCTTCCAGTTTCTCAGTAAATTCCAGTAGTCTAGCATCACCATCCAACTTTGCCCTGACAACATATTATCAAGCTTAGGTTGTCACTAATGTTTCAGAACATGGAGTCGAAAATATTCTAAAAGCCTCTATGCCCTTTTTTTAAATCTTTAAAATGAAATGTAAATGTTGTTCAGCACTAAGCTTTTAGGGTAAAACAATATCATGATTATACCTGTGTGCAAGACCTTTTGACCAAGCAAAAATTGATGCTATGCTATTTGTGCTGGTTTCACCTCCTCTCTGATGAACTCTGTAATGGCGGGTAACGGTACCATGGGCCGCTTCAGCTTCAACAGTCTTTCCATCTGGGCACACCTGGAACCCAATCCAACTTCCTTCTATTATATCCAACGTAGATTAAGAAAGGGTAAAAGACAAAAGAAATTACAATAGGCAACAAAATTCAACAAAGCAGATTTTACCAATACTGATGTCATCAGCCCCAGAGATCCAAATCCTGCACCAATAGAAACCAATGTTTTGATCGGACAGAACTATAGTTTCAAAACTCTGGCAGCCACCGTCCCAGAAACAAAATTTTTCCAATCATTTCTGATTATAAAAAGGAACAAGAATTGCATGAAAAAATAAATAAATTTATCCCACTAGTCATTATCTCAAGCCAGCACAAACCTTGGGCTAAGAAATCGCTCTGCACATCTCCATCATAATTTTTGCATGCCCATACATAACCTCCCTCATTTTTCAGAGCATAAGCAACCATATCATCAATAAGACGGTGCTCATACCTATAATTTGGCCATGAGTCAGTTGACTAGCAAATCATGTAAACTGCATAACTGACATGATGGGCATTTTTCTCACCATATGCCAGCAGCCTCAAACTTGGATTTCCATTGGCTTTCATAGACTTCCTGAAATATGTCCTTGAATCTTCAGGAAAGAGAGAAGAAAGAAAGTGTCAACGCATAATCTAACAAAAGGATGTGTTTTCTACATAAGAAAATCCTGATAAAGATGTATAATAAATGAAATTGATGCAGATCCTCTTTCCATTTAACAACACATAGTAACCATAAGATGGCCTTAATGCTCTAAAAAAATGGGGAAAGATGATGCAATGAAAGAAAAGCCAGGCCAGGCAAATAAATACCTTCCGTCATATTTTTTAAGAATGGTATTTTTGGTGCTAAGATAGAGTGGCCACTTTTTCTGGTAGGCAGTGTTCATTGAAGCCTCCGCAAAAGCACGGATAGACTGTTTTCCATTTCCATAAAAAAAAAAATAATAATTATAACTATCAGATTCTAGCAGCTCGGATGAGTTGGTCATTGAGCAAGGAGTAATAAAGGAAGAAGTGAAAAGCTCAGTTGGTGATCTCTACATCATCAGTGTTGTACATGGATAAAGCCACACCTCCTGCACCGCTGAAGTTAAAAACCTCCAACTCTATCTTTTCAACAGGTCCATCAGGTACTGCAGTTACAGCAATTGCCTAAGTAAGATGATAGGAAATGCAAGCAATAAAAATATGGAGTAGTGAAGGTGGGGGAAGCACTAGTCAGAAGTTCTAGAAGTTTCTGTCCATAATAAACCTAATATATCCTAGAAGGAAGCTCTTTACTAAAAGCAGGATTTTTACCGAAAACTAATTTAAGCTTCCCAGATCCTTGTATAACTGCATCAGTTGCCCGGTACTGATCACCAAAAGCATGCCTCCCAATGCATATTGGTTTGGTCCAACCTGAAATTGATGATTGACTGTTCATGTTGCTCCTCCCTTTTCTCCATATATCATAATGAACAGGAGCGGAAACAAGTAACAAATCCACTACAAACCTGGGACAAGCTTGGGAATGTTTCTGCAGATAATCGGTTCTCTAAAAACTGTACCTGAAAGAGTTGTTGGTGGAGAAGAAGCCTAATTGGTTTAGTTAAAAATGTTTAAAAGGCGAAAAAAGGGGAATGAAGGAAGGTTGATTTACCATTTAAAATGTTTCGAATTGTCCCATTCGGACTCTTCCACATTCTTTTCAAGTTAAACTCCTTAACCCGAGCTTCATCTATTTGGACAGAATACCCAATCAAATAAAATTCAATTTTGTCAATATTGGACGGTAAGCAAGTAGTTGATAAGATGGAGAAAAATATTAGACGGAGTTTGAATGCAGATAACATGTACCTGGAGTTATAGTTGCACACTTTATAGCTACATTATATCTACAGCAACAGGATAAAAGACAAAATTACAAAATGAGTGAAAATATGAAAAGGGTCTGACTGCGAGTGAGAAGAGTATAATTAATTAGTGAATTGAAGACAAAATAATAAAAAGTAAAGTAACTGGAAGCACATACTTAAGAGTGGCTAGAGCGCTGTCGATTGTAACTTGATCGTCAGTAGCATCACGATTGGGAAGGCCAAGATCAAAGTACTTAATATCCAACTCCAGAAATGGAAAGATGAGCTGGGAGAGAGGGAATTAATTAATTTTATGAAAACAAACGAAAAATATGAAAAAAATAAGGTGGTTACCTTGTCTTTTATAGATTTCCAAATAACTCGAGTCATTTCATCTCCTGCGTATGCATACAAGAAAAGATAAGATGGATCACGATCAGATTCAATTCTTCAACAGTAAAGGAAAGGAAAGGAAAGGAGAGGAAAACAGAGAGATAGGGAGAGAAAAAAAAAAGGTGACTGACCATCCATCTCAACGATGGGGTTCGCCACCTTCAACTTCTGGAGTTCCATTTCTCTGCTGTGCTTCGATATCGACTCGATTCAATGATATCACAACCAAATTCAATAATAAGAGCAAGCAAGGAGATGTCTGTCTACATATGCACATAAAACTCCGCCACGCCACTCGTGGTAGTGTAACAGAATGGGCCCCAGCGTAAAATACAAAGTAAGCTTATTTATTTTACTGGCAAGGCTAGTTCGGTTCGGTTCGGTTCTGTTCTGTTGGGTTCATTCTTCCGACAAACAATGTATTGGTTTGGTTTGTTATTAGATTTAGAGAATACATCGCTCTTCAACTCTCAGTAGTCAGTCTCACTCACACTAACTACCAAAGTGTGGAAGAATAGTGCTGTCGATTTATAAAGCAGCCAGTCCACAGATGCATATAGATATATAAAGGTTATAGTATATATCTATAGACTATAACCTTGATTATAGTGCAACTCAGTCGAAATCTAAGCCTACCTGTCCCTGGATTAAGGTAATTGCTTCAGATTTAATGCTCGCTGAAATTTTGTTAGTTTCTACTTTCTTTTCCTTATTCCTCAAAGTTACAGTATTTATTATTCATTCATTTATTTCAATTGCCATATGCACAATCAATTTAATCTATGCTTTGCCCGCATGTGAACACTACAAATGTCATTCACATAATAAAATCTAGTTTTAGTGGGCTGTGGAAAAGAAAGATGATCCTCTGCATTGCATTTGCATATGAACATGATGTGGCAAAAGCCTTTCGATACAAATCTCCAAGGTTGCAAAAGCAACAATACATGATGCATACAGACATCATCTCCATCCCCAGTTAGTTTGAGGATTTGGCTTCAACAAACATCAAAATCAGCATGGAGCTTTTATTTTCTTTGCCAATCTTCAAATAGCATCGTACAATTAGAGTTTTCTGAGAACGGCTTTCAGATGTGGCTGAAGACTGGTAAGGTTGGTAGCCATGTGTACAACATAAGACAGATCTCCATTAACCAACTCAAAAACTCGACATATCTCTCTCACCTGTTCAAAATAATACGAGGATGGCACAGTTAAACTCACATTCACAGGTAAATCCCACAGTTGTGAATAAGCAAAGGAGAGGTAATTCATATGAAGATCTTGCAGAGAATCAGTTCATCTATTTTTAAGCACTAACAATAATAGTGAAACATAACCACAAGGCAAACAATAAGGATTAAAGTGAACAAAGGAAAGTTATCTTGACTTCAAGTTCAACACTAATTGAATCCACATAAACCAACAATTACAATGTCAAAATCATCACTATTAGTAGGAAATAAAAGGTTGCATTTTTCCAACAAATTGTGAGTAGGAAGGAAAAGGCTTCATCCCAATAAGAACAATAGCTGTTGGATAGAAGCACTCCTCAATAACTATGTTAGAAAGATCAGAATCGCAATTGCAATTTTGAAATACATTCAACTATGATTGTGAAAAACTCCTCAAACTTCTTCAAACAGCAACATCTTTACATGGTGTATGACACTGGATAAATGAGAAGCATAATACTAGGCTTTTGGTTCGGTCTAAAATAGATAATGCAAACAGAGATAAAAGTAAGTGTTTCATTTTGGAACTATTGACAGACTGGTAATCTAAAATCCATTAAGTATGCTCCAAAGACCATATGCAAGAAACAGAACTGTTCCTAAACAAATTGGCTCAAAACAGTACCAAACGGCATTCTTATACCTCTCCCGTGGGCAATAAATCAAATAATGGCAAACATTTTGGTCTGAAACAACAAAAGAATCTAAAGAACCGCAACATTAACATGAATCACAGTAATTTATAGTTAACCTAGAATCTCAACCTTGGCTGGCACATCTGATTTAGAGAACCAAACATAAGTTTAGCTCTACCACAGCCATAAATTTTCTAGCATAATCATGCTAAACATGCAACACATGGTTAATAACTGACAAGCCACTGATTAATTGTTAACAGATATTACATTTGTAATGAGCATTGATAGCCATAATCCTCCCATTTCTTTAGATTGTACTAAATTATAAATGAAAATTTTGCAGCATCATATATAAAAATAGGCAACTTAGATAATTACCTTAGAAGCATTTCCCACAAGTTCACTCTGAAGTTTTATTATTTTGTCTTCTTCATTATATGTCCCTTTCTGGAAATCAGCAGATAATAAAGGAAGAAGGTCAAGAAAAAGAAGGCAACAAAAATAAGCAAAAGAGAAGGATCCTAGATTATTCGTGTCCATAAAGTAAAGCGTTTAGTTCATATTGGAAAATGTGAAGACAAAATCACTTAGTGTGGCATAAAGCATAGAGTAAAAACCAGTCGGAAAGTGGCAGATTTGCAGAGTTTTCTGCTACGCAAAAAACTAAAAACTGATTAACAACCATTAAGCGACAGTGAAAAGGGCCACAGGACCTCCTTCCTAACTAGAATTCGTCGTTATGAGAATCCCTAAAATGGTTGTATCAAGTGAAGTGAAATAATAAAAAAAAAAAAAATAATAATACCTGAACTTCAACAAGGCCAGTGCTTTGAGCAATAACAACTTCAATGGTACCATCAGGCCGAGGTCTCCAGTAGCCACTTTCAGCATGCATGGGCTCCCCTGAACCGAGTTTCCATGTTTTCTGACTATATGCAATAACTGGCTAATAATAATGGAAAAGGCAGTGGCAGTCCAGTCAGGCTGGCTGGGTTTCTTTCAATTCAGTTTCAGCATATATATTACTATTATTATTATTCAGTAATAATCAGATTCAAGAGGGGGGTTTACCTTGCCAGAATGAGAGAAATGGAGCTCCTCCCCATAATGGAAGGAGTTGATAGTGGGGTAACCGCCCTCGCCTTGGCCTCTCCATGTTCCAAGCAAGTATGAGATTGGTGCGATTGCTGGGTGCATGGCTGCTGCTGCAGAGTTACCCGGCCGAGGCTCCATCTGCAATTCTGGCTGGAACAGATAGACACAACAAAGTTACAAAACCAAGCATTTGCTCTGATTTACCCGTCTTCTACTTTATCTATCTTTGTTGCCACCCATGCCCAATGACTATACATTTTCCCATTTGGAATACTGGCTTGGTAGGCCGTTGGTCGTTGATACTCCTAGTTTTATTTCGCAAGCCCAGTTTCAAACGGATCCAGCCCAACTTAACTGTGAATATAAAATCATCAAATTGCCTGATGTATCAGTTCTTTTAGTTTTTAGAAACGTTAAAGTTGACCCCATCTCTATCCTTTACATGTAAGGTCTGCATTTGTAATATAGATCGAGTTTTATATATCTTAATAAATCTTATAAGTAGGATTAATAAATAGGTCAAACAATGCTTTTTTTAATTAAATTTTTTTAAATAATACAAAAATAATAATTCTTATACCATATTATGTTTATTACTTTTTAAAAAGTCTAAGTTTGTAGACGTAGATTTTAACTATATTCTCTACCGGAAATGCATTCAATTTTTGTCTCTTGTTTAGTGTTTATTGAGTTTGGGGTCTGCGATATGATGCATCATTACCACAGTATATATATAAGAATATATGTTGTATTGCACTACGCATTATGATAGTGTTCATTTATTATTGTTATGCAGTACAATTTATGTAGTTTATCGGGAAAAGTAATATGAAAACTTTAAACTGATGGCTACCATTGTAAAATAACAATTGAGGACGAAAGTAGTTAGACCACTACAATTATTCATTTTTCGCAGAGAGGATAAAACGGTGATCCATCGACTCCATCCCGTCTTTGTAGCTAATGCCAATGACCATTTCCTTCCTTTCTCTTTCCTGTTGAAATAAAATTTATGTTGTTATTTGTAGAAATAATTATTCTTCTGTTATTTATAACATAATTTTACACTATTCTCTCTCTTTTGTTCCATAAATCTCTCTCCCTCAATCAACACGCCAAACCCCAATATGCACTCCTGTTATTGTTCTTGCTGTTCTATTCTATGCATGGTCCAAAGAAGCTACAACTCATTTCCATCCATTACCTACTTTTTATTTCCCTTCTAAGCTCCAACAACCTAATTTTAATTTCCATTAATTTCTTTTCATTCTACATAAACACACTTTCTTTCTTTCATTCATCAACATACATACAATTAAAAAGATCCATCTCAGCCAACCCTGAGTTTCTGGTTTGTTCTGCATGCCTTGCACTCTTACCTTTTATTAATTTATTCCATTTCCATCGACCTTCAATGTTGCATATTCACTACCTGAATCTGAATGCAGCAATAAATGAGTTAGGTACTAATTGTTGGAGTCAAGGTGTAGGCTATTTCATCAACATAATATTTATTCCGACTTGCTCGCTGTATGTGATCTTTGGTGTATCATAACAATACATGACGTGCAGCCCACACAGCAATTAATCATGATTCAGAGTAACTTCCACATAATAGATAATACAAATTGTTCAAGCTGATTATAAACTTTTTTGTCCTTGCCTTCATCACCCAGAAAAGAAAAGAAAATCATTAACTTTCTGATCATAATTAGATATATGCTGGAACCAAAGGTATGCATGCACACGCATTAATCTGGAAATTGCATGTCATTTCATGAATCATGATGCATCACCAATGTCTCTCTGCATGTATATAAATATGCTCAAGGAAAGTTTCTAGGAATATCAAGTCATGTCTATGAATGTGTCAGCTTCAAGAAAACTAATTAATAATGCGTATTCCATTGTTTAGGAAGATCTCTTGAGGGGGTTATTTTTGTGCCCCATTGATGTCATCAAAGCCGATGCAGGGGCTCGACTCATCCGAGGTAAGTTTTTTTCCTCGGAGTTTATGTGCAATCATTTCAATTTTTTCGAGCTTGATGTATTCATTAATGCATGCAGTTGAGCTATAAGACATCAGCACACGAACCCCAAATGATGGATCCGTATAGCCAGAGTAAACCAAGTTTAAACTATAATCCCCTGAATGACCCCAAGAAGCTGGCTGATCGAAAAACAAAATTATATAATGCCAATTCAGCTCAAGGTTCACCAAGAGCATCTGGATATACTAAGATTAATGAAAATGTAGTTTGTAACCCACAATTTGATCCCAAGAAAATGGATCCTCTTACCAAGCCTCTTCCAAATTCATATCATCGCCCGCATCCAAGCTCAAGCAAGCCTGTAAATTCTGAACAACCAACAACTTCACCAGCAATGACAACAAGAACAGGGGATGCAAAGAATTCAAGTCCAATACCCCATCATGGACATGGACATGGACAAGGAAGTGGCAACTGCAGTCGTAGTGACAGCTTAGAGAGCTCTACTGCACCTCTTAAACCTCACACCGGTGGTGACGAACGATGGGACGCTATTAATATAATCAATTCCAGAGGTTCTCCAATTGGTCTCAGCAATTTTCGGCTTCTCAAGCGCCTTGGTTACGGAGATATTGGTAGTGTCTATCTAGTTGAACTCAGAGGAACTAATGCGTTCTTTGCTATGAAAGTCATGGATAAAGCATCTCTTGCAAGTAGAAACAAGTTATTGCGAGCTCATACAGAAAGGGAAATTCTTGGACTTCTGGATCACCCATTCTTGCCCACTTTATATTCTTACTTTGAGACTGATAAGTTCTATTGCTTGGTCATGGAATTCTGCAGTGGAGGCAATCTCCATTCTCTTCGACAAAAACAACAAAACAAGCACTTCACAGAAGAGGCTGCAAGGTTAGTTTTACTTGTCTTTCGTTTTACACTTTTTCATTGGTAAATGTTAGGTGCTCTTTTGCAGCCTGTTACCATTTCAACTATGATATTAGCCTCACTTAAGCAAATATAATAAAAAGGACAGAGAGATAAAATTTAAACGAAATACTATGAATATTAGCAAGTTTCTCGATGAAGGATTTCTGTTATTTATGTATAGCAATAGAAATTATTGAGGTCCTTACTGGTGTTTTCCAATCATTGGTTGTCTTATTTCACTTCTTCCACTGAAGGTGTCTATAATCGATCTTATGGAGTCTGCTTATTCTTATTGCCTGTTAGTTACATTAATTTCCTTTCCATCTGAGGTGGTTGTTTCATATCCTGGATGTTTCCTGTCGTTTATTGAGTCTCTCCAGTCTGTTCTCTGGTTTTTAATCATATTTATTCAGTTCCTCTGTTTGATTTATTCTGCTCGTCGTGTTGAATTGAGCACATCTTAAAATTTTATGCTTTAGGCATGACCGGCGAACAGGCATGTTTTTGACTTTGATTGCCAAATAGCAACAAACCCAGAGGCCTGATGCCCATCCCCATAATCTCATATGCCAGGGAACCTTCTTTTTTCTCCTCTTGCTCCTGTTCTTAATTTAGTCTCATCATTCTACAATCTGCGTTGCTTAAATTGGATCAGTAACAAGAAGGCGTTCTAACGGATGCATGCATTGCCATGAGCTTAGCCAACCATGTTTACAATTCAGTAGTTACATGCATTGTGCTCTGGAATTCTACTTGTACGTCTGATTCACCCTATTATTTCTGAAAGAGAGGTGGATTTTGTTTGTGTAATGGTTCTTCTTTGTGCAAAGGCGGACATGATGTATGTTGGCCAATATTGATGCTATCAATATCAGAGTGGTTGGAAACATTCAGCTATCATTTGCATTGTAATTAAAATCCTTTTACATTCAGCATGTGGGAATCGATTCTTCCCTATATACAGTTGCACTTCTAAGGCCATGTGCAACAAATTCCAATGTTACTCTTCTGCAATTTAAATTTAGATAATGGAACTAGCCTTAAGTTGTCTATTCTCTTGTGCTTAATTACCAGGTTTTATGCATCGGAGGTGTTGTTGGCACTTGAGTATCTTCACATGCTAGGCATCGTGTATAGAGACCTGAAGCCAGAGAATGTATTAGTAAGAGACGAGGGCCATATCATGCTTTCAGACTTTGACTTGTCACTTCGTTGCTCTGTCAGCCCCACATTAGTAAAGTCCTCATCTGTACATGTAAGCAATAGTAGTGGTGGTGGTGGGGGCATTTTAAATGATGAGTATGCAGTGCATGGTTGTATGCAGCCATCAACCTTTTTCCCACGCATTTTGCCGTCAAAGAAGAATCGGAAATCAAAATCAGACTTTGGTCCTACTATTGGAGGTGCCCTCCCAGAATTGATGGCAGAGCCTACAAATGTACGCTCCATGTCGTTTGTAGGTACACATGAATATTTAGCCCCAGAAATCATCCGGGGAGAGGGTCATGGCAGTGCAGTGGACTGGTGGACATTTGGAATTTTCTTATACGAGCTGTTGCATGGCACAACTCCCTTCAAGGGACAAGGAAACCGTGCAACACTGTTCAATGTGGTAGGGCAGCCATTGAGATTTCCAGATACACCACAAGTGAGTTTTGTGGCTCGTGATCTTATAAGAGGACTGTTAGTGAAAGAACCACATAAGCGAATTGCATATAAGAGAGGTGCTACCGAGATAAAACAACACCCATTTTTCGAGGGAGTCAACTGGGCTCTAGTGCGAAGTGCAATACCACCCCACGTACCTGAACCTGTAGACTTTTCAATTTTTGCAGGCAAAGACACAGCTTCTGCAGCTGCAGAGAAGAAGGTTGTAGCAGATGCTGTAGCTGGCAAAGACAGTGGTAGTCCTAAAGATTCTTATATAGAATTCGAGTACTTTTAGCAATAAGAATCTCCTATTTTGGATGAAAATATGCAACTTTCGGGACATTTAAATTTGTACAAAGAAGAAAATGGATCCGAATAAGATATATATATATATATTGACGGGAAAATCATTAATTTTATCAGAATTCATTTATTCATTTCTAGGTGAGAAGGAATAAATTCTGTATATGTAGGACTGAAAATTTATTTCCTTCCCAATTTCATTTTTCTGTGTTATATTATATCTATATATGTACCAATTTATTTGGTGTTAATCATGAAAAATGTAATTTGAAAATGAAGTGAGGAGGGTGATAATGATGTGGGACATAAAATAGAGATCTAGCAAACGTTTTGGTCCGGTAAATTTTCTTCAGTATCGTCTCTCCCGCTTTCACATTCCGCCTGACCAAGAGATAGATTATAAAAATTGCAGTTGCAGAATCCCTTTTGCCAGCAAAAGCTGCATATGATTCATAATTTAAGAGAGGAATTAAGGTATAGAGTATCGTTTATATATGTATTGTACAAGTGCCCAGAATTATATAAGTTGATTCAAGTGGTGGAATCTGATGTATTTTGGCTTTGCTTTCACTCAATGTTGCTTAGCTTGATAGATCAGAAATAGAAATAGATCGTTTTGTTTGCGTATTTTGTGGAGCTTTCCGAATGACTAGTTTGTTCAAGAAAGAAAATGAGTGCAAGTAACATAATACAGTTCCCGGATGAGGATCGCATGTCTTCAGGGAATAAGAAATAGTATAATTTTTATATGAAGATTAACGTGATATCTATACATATAATAACATAATTATATTAATTGATCATGTCGTATTGTATAGAAAGGAGTATATTCATTATTCTTTTAAACAAAAATGGCGGCTTTCTATTAGTAACAGAAGGAAAAGAATGTTGCGGGGAGGAAGATATGGGAATAGCGGAAGGGAAGGGTCAAATTATGTGCGCGTAACAAGGCAGGATTTGTGCTACTAACTCATCACCTCCTCAATTTTAATCATTTCTAGCTGTACCCAAACCTCTCTTGGACTAACGGTGATTATATTAATGGACTTTGACCACCAATTACATTACTACTGTATTTTATATACCCATCCAAATACGATTACAATTACAATTACAAACTGGATGATATAAAATCCAATGTCCCGTAAAAGTCAATATATGTATATTTAGCTTCTAAATCTAATCTAAAACAGAGTGAATGCAGAAAATCTTTTGCATGCGACAACATGAGCAAAATGATGATCATCATGACAGCTAGACCGTCCTATAAAATTACCTCTTAAATTCAATCTACTAGATTGCATTATGGTGCCTGATTGGTCTGTCCAATTTTATTTTAGTTATCATGCTTAACTTTGACTCTGCTCCCCTTTCCTTTACCCAAAAGGTCAACTGCTACATAAATTTAACACACATGCATGAATTCATCTTATAAAATGCTCTCAATTTACTCAGGTTCAACGATTCAAGTATGTGAAATAGAGGGAGCTCCAGCTGGCCGGCCGCGTGGACTAAGTCCACTTTATAATTCTAATTTTACTTGGAGGATTCATGCATGTTTAACTTCTTCGGGAGAGTCTTTCCCCCTTGAGTATCCAATTAATTACAGGCAACACCACCTAATTCTTAAAATTTAGAAAGGAAACAGAAATGTTGTTGCCATTTTCATGGTCCCCCAACTCCAACCAATCAAGTCCTTGCTAACGTAATCCCCATACAATTAATTACAATATTGTTTTAACTAATTCTGTTTCTGTGTAGATGATACCGGGTAAAAGACGGTTAATTCAAATTTAAAGCTAATCATTCTCATGCATGTGTGCGTGCAAGCGAAGCGCAAGAGGGATGGATGACATGAAACGAAAGCGTATTATCTAGAGCAACAAGTAAACAATATTTATATATATGTAATGCAATGTAAGGGAACAATTCAACCACACAAACAAATATATATATATATTATAGACCCCTTGGCCTAAATCCAATTAGATTACCCTCCCTCCCTCCCTTTCTGCTCTCTCTTCTTTTCCTCTGCATAGTTTTGGTCTCTTCAGTTCCCATTCTGTCGTTATATGTTCTTGTTCTGCACCAATATCTATCAATCATGATGATGATGATGAAGGGGAGGCCTCCGTCCCTCCTCTTGATCCTTGTTTTGCTTTTCATTATTCAATCTTGGACTTCAGCCTCAGTTCAGTATCCGTTGAGGATGGAGTTAATACATAGACATGCACCAGAGTTGAATACAAGGCCTAAAACTCAGCTTCAGCTGATTAATGAGCTTCTTCACAATGACATTATTCGCCAAAACATTTTTTCTAATAAACGCCTTAGTAAAAATCCCAGTCCCAAGAGGAGAGAGGTTTGGGAAACTAGTGCCATTGAATTGCCATTGCACTCGGGTAGAGATTATGGAACAGGGGAGTACTTTGTTGAATTCAAAGTTGGAACACCAGCACAGAAGTTCACTTTGATTGTGGATACGGCAAGTGAGTTGACATGGATGAATTGTAGATATCATTGTGGTCGTAATTGTACCAAGAAGGGAAGGATACAAAACAGGAGGGTGTTTAAGGCCGATCTCTCCTCTTCTTTTAAAACAGTTCCTTGCTTGTCTCAGATGTGTAAGATTGAGCTCATGAATCTCTTTTCTCTCACCCGTTGCCCCAAGCCATTGAGTCCCTGTGCCTATGATTACAGGTATCTATCTCTCCTAAACATCACATGCTAAAGATTACAACTTTCCTGTTTTCTGGCAAACCATTTTGCACTTACAATTCTACATATTAAGAACATTAGAATTAGATTGCAACTTTGGCAGGTTTATTGTTTTACCCCATAATATCAGTTACTAAGGTTAGATCATCTTTTTTGGACGAGTTAAAACGAAGCTGTCTTTGGTCAAGAATCTAATGCAAAGTACAGTAGTTGGCCTGGGAAGTTAAGAGCTAATTTCCAAGGTAAGTGTGTGTGTGTGTGCTGTGTTGTTGGTAGGAATTAATGGGGCTGATAGTAACAGTGCTCATTGTCATTACACATTTGGTTATGGCTTCCATGTAATTAATATTAGCTTTAAAGCTTTCACATACAAGACATGGTTTATCAATGATTCATGTTTGTCTGTTTTCACGATAAAGTCTCAGCCTCAATTGTAGTTTGGCTTTAAATGGAGACAAAAAGATAAATCTAAAAATTGGAGAATCTGGCGGCCAAGTCTCAGCCATTCAGATGAAATGGCGGTCAATGAGATGCTAGGGTTTGAGCAGGCTAGCCCTGCTACTGATAAAGAGACCACTACCTCTCCTACCTATATCCAACACACAACTTAAATGGTAGTTAATGTTAGTAGGTAAGCTTCACATGACCTACAGTTTTTGGTAAGAGCAGAACAAGAACTTGTACACTTTTCTGTAGCATCTACTCCTTTAAAGCTTGTCCTGAGTCTTACTGTGACATTATCATTAATGCTCTTCCAAAAAAGATTACTGTTGAAGGTGCATCATAGAAAGTCCTCATTAGTTAGTAATCCATAACCAGAAATATGAACTGGAACGAACACCCAATTACATTTTTGAAAATTATCATTATTATGCAATTAATTAAGCAGGATGCATGCTAATACTTTTTAATGTTGTTGGTAATGGTATGCGGCTAGGTATGCAGACGGGTCAGGGGCAATGGGCATCTTCGCCAAGGAGACAGTTAGTTTGGGCCTCTCAAATGGTAGGAAAATGAAACTACGGGACGTGCTAATTGGCTGCAGTAACTCTTTCCAGGGCCAGAGCTTCGTAAAAGCTGATGGCGTTCTGGGGTTAGCCTATGGCAAATACTCGTTTGCCAAAAAGGCCTCAGAAAAATTTGGTGGCAAGTTCTCCTATTGCCTCGTTGATCACTTAAGTCCCAAAAACGTTTCAAATTACATCGTTTTTGGTAGCAATAAAAATGAATCACCGTTGGCTGGGAAGAAGCGATATACCAAGCTGGAGCTTGGTTTGATAAGTCCATTTTACGCTGTAAATGTTTTAGGCATCTCGATTGGTGGAGAGATGTTGAAAATACCACGTCAAATATGGGATGCAAATAGCGGTGGTGGTACAATTGTTGATTCAGGTACAAGCTTAACGTTTTTAGCAGAGCCAGCATACAAGCCTGTCATGGCTGCATTGCAGATGTCTGTGTCAAAATATGCAAGAGTAAACCTGAAGGGAATACCAATGGAGTATTGCTTCAATTCCACGGGATTCAATGAGTTGTTGGTGCCTAGACTAGTGTTACATTTTGCAGATGGAGCTAGATTCGAGCCACATAAAAAGAGTTACATCATTGATGTTGCTGACGGAGTGAAGTGTCTTGGATTTGTCTCAGGAACTTGGCCGGGTTTCTCTACCATTGGCAACATTATGCAACAGAACCATTTGTGGGAATTTGACCTTCCGGAGAGGAAATTGGGTTTTGCTCCATCCGCCTGTACCTAGCTGATTATTCTTTTTCTTATTCATATAATTTGTGTCTCTGTATTCAATTTTTTTAATCTGTTCATGCAATGTCTACAAATGTTTACTTCCAAATTATCAACAAACGACTAAAGTAAACACGAATACAGTGAGAATCTATGGAGGGTGTGTGAATGCCATGCCGGCATAAAGGACTTGGCAATTAAGAAGATGTTTCCATATATAAAAATAGGTCAGTAAGGTCAGGTCCTACATGCCAGTGAGCACCGACTAACATGTTGACAAATGGAATTAGCTTCCTATCACACTTGGGTTTGGTTGGGTTGGACTAGACTAGATTAGAGAGTAATATATATATATATGTATATTAGGAATGCTGTTAAGGCACGCCATGTGTTGTATATATATATATATGATGATTAAGGGATGGCTCGGTGTGACATTTATTCTTCAATAATTGACGCATTTTTGTCCTCACATCAAATTTGAATAAGACAGATGTTGTTAATGATATGATCATCAACTACGTGCTTACAATAAAACGGAAAAATCAAACCTCAAATAATGGGGGACTGTTAATGCCATCCACTTATCCAACGTGAGTGAGTCCATTTCTGACGTGCAAGCATTTACCACATTTGAATGCACTGAATATAATATAATATGACATAATGAAGAACCCACTATAAGATAATGATACATACATGCTTGATTGACCCCGTATGAACTATGTTGTTAGGAGTTTGAAATAGATTTCATCCTAACTACCCAATCTAACAACTTTCTAATGAAGATTGCCACGATCAAATTGTTGTTTGTCATTGTGTGAAATGTCCTTAATAGGATGTATCAATGATTATATATATTATATATATGTAGCTATGGTGGTGGAGGAGAAGGATCATGTGGCCTACATAAATCAAGGCGCTTTCCCCGCTAGCTACCTAAAACGGACCTTCAAATAGCAAAGAAACATCTCACATCAACTTATGAATCCATCCCGTCCCATGTGTGGTTTATTAATAATTTTAACTCATCAACGCATGGCTTGGCGAGAAGATGAGATTGGATTTGGATTTGGATTTGGATTTGGGTTTGGTAAGCCTTGGGTTGCGTGCCAATTGGAGTAGGTGGTAATTGTCAACCCTCTCTCTCTTCATCCATTGTTCTATGCCTCCATCAAGATCAATGCTGGGTTTTAAGTGATTGTCTCGGTGGTGTCTTCCATGGCGACATATATATAACAAATTCAATCTTAAAATTCGTCGGTGACAGTACCATCTAACATTGCTGTATGAGCATAAAGCAATAGCCATAGATGCATACTGCATACACACCACTAACGAACAATAAAATACAAAGTGATCTTATTCTCATGCAGTGCAAGGGAAGGCAACCAACAAGAACAAGACTCCAGAGCCGAGACCAGAGGCGTGTTTTGAATAAGTAGTCACTGCTAATACTACAGGGTTGCATGTGCCTATCTCGAGGGAGAGACACACAACACAAGTTGGGATGAGGGATATTTGCAAGACAGGGCCCCACTTTGGGGGCCTTTTGTTTAAAAAAAAATAGCCTCCAAGACAAAAAGTTTTCATACTCACGGCCCACTAGCATAAATTTATCACAATGCCCTAATTTCATTTGAAACAAAATCAAACCCTTCATTCTCAAATAAGGTCATGTTCACTGGATAAGCTGTATCGTTTGAGTATGCACAATCCCCCTCACTTTCACAAAGCTGTTGAAGACTAGACTTTGGTAGAACACCTGACTGTAGAAAGCATCTGGTTTGAAGACTTTATTTATTCCGAAACCAATAATTATCAAAATATGCAATTACTTGATCAGAATAAATAAAACCGGATCTAGAAGGAATGTCATTAAATGAAGGAGTCCTTGTAAGCATATAGGCAAACTTTTTTTGTTTACTTTTTGAATTTTTTGTTGTGAAAATTGTATGCTTGTATGATCATAGGTATTGGGATGTTGAGTTTTGGTGTGAGTTTTTGGGTTTTATGCTTGCTTAAAAATGGGGGATTGCTAAAGGTTGAAGAATGAGTTTGACGGTTTGATAGGTGGAGAAAGAGTAATTGAATTGTTGAATGTTTGTCGAACTGTTGAATTTTATGTCAAACACTCGTCACACTATATCGAACCATCGTTGAATTTGGGTATGCTATCGTTGAACAGCATCGTCGAATTATAGAATTGGATAGTATGATCATTATTTAATGAGGAAACCATTTAGAAGCTAAGTCATAAAAATTTTGTGAGCATAAGGCTATTTTTAAAAATACTCTCAAGATGGGGGTTAGTTTTATAAATTTCCCTCGAAATAAAGCTTGCAATTATAGTCAAATTCAATGACTCATCGTCTCTGGACCTGGAGGGCTACTGGCTTCGGCTGGCCACCTTTTCTTCCCATTTCAAGAATCAAGTGGACACTTCGAAGTTGGGTTGGGCCATTTGAAGAGTTGGATATAGTAGCACTTGAAGCTAGCTGACACATAAAATGGGCTGAAATTCATGGCCTTCCCCTGCCTTGCGTTGATTCTGATGTGATGGAATTGGAAATTAGAATTTAATAAGTGTGAAATTGAATAAAGGATATGTCATGTTATCCAATTGAATAGATTTAAAGGTCCAGCCAGTGTGAATAAAGTATGACACGTGCACATCAAGTTGAAGGTCAAACGTGGCGTTGTGGGATGTAGGCAAAAGGCTGTGGGAAATTTTAGGGAGGGCTGGGAGCCTGGGACTGCTTTGCTCCTAAGCAATTGAAATTAAATTCATGAAAATGCCATTTTTTTTAATTTATTTTTGAAGTTTAGTTAAGTTTTCTGGTTGCTTCTCTCCGCTTCTGGCTTCCATCAAAAGTCCAAATATAGATATTGATTATGGAAAAAAAAAATAAAAAAAAAGAAAGAAAGAAATGGACTTGGACTTCATTTCTTGTCTTTTTTAAGTATTTAGTATTCCAATTTCTAATGACTTTGTCTCTTTCACTACAATAACAATAATAATCATTATAGAAACAAACTAAGCTAAGCCAAAACAAACTCTCTTCTCTTTGGCTATGATATCAGATCCAACTTTTCTCTTCGTTTGAATAATAAATGCAATAAAATTGGTTTTCCATTAACATTCTTGTCCTGAGGGAGTATTAATTATTAAAAAAAAAAAAAAAACAGAAGATGATGATTTTGATGCCATTGTGTTGGGTTGTAGTTATGATCTAAAAGAAAAGAAAATAATAATTAAAAGAAACAGAAGAGCCGTCCAGTCATGTAAGCACAAGATGACGTGGAAGTGCGATCACCGTCCTTATTTGTCTTATTAATATTGACATTGTTATTATTAAGAAATTCGTTGGCTTGGATTCACTTTCTTCTCCTCTTCATTGTTTGCAACCTAAACAAAGTGTTTAATTCATGTCCTGTCTGAGGAGTTGTGATTGAAGTGGCTAAGTATAAGTAAGTTCTGGTTTTGGATTTGGTTTTGGTTCCAACAACGCCAGCCAATCCCATCCAGGAATTCTATTTCCGTGTTTTGGACAGACAACACAACGTACGAATCGGGTTGGTACAAACAAACTTAATCTCTGTATCTAAATTCTCGTTTGTTTGTTTTTTTTTTTTTTTTTTTTTGCCCCTTTGTTTTCGTTTTACTGAGTCTGTGTCTGTTCTCACATATTAACTGTTGCTTTTGCTTCTTCTCCTTTCCTTTCCTTTCCCACGTATTGTATTTTCTTTTATATGAAGTTGAAGTTGTTGTTGACCTGGGTGTTTTCAAATTTTCATTTTTCCTGTTTCTTATAAGCTTACTTTGATTTGATTTGATTCAGCTCTGCTACTGGAACAGCAACTTATGACGAATCTTAAGGTTGATATATATTTCTCTCTGATTTTTGTTTTTGTTCACTCAATCAATCCTGATTCATCTATTGAAGGAAGCTGTCGTTTGTGATTGTCCTAAATTAATCTTTTCTTTTCAGGTTCCTTCGAAGGACACTACCCCATCAGATGCAACATCCTGTGTTTCCTCAGGAGATGCTGCTTTCAAAGATAGCGATCTGGATCATGAATCCTTGCCCACAGATCAACACTCTACTCATCAGCCTGCCGCCTATTATGGTTATTATTATCCAGGTTTGTTTTTATCAATCAAATTAACGCCTTGTTTTTATTTATTCATAATTTATCCTCTTTTTTTTTATGTGTTCACGTCTTACAGTAGCATGTTCCCAGGTTTTGATGCTTCTTTTGGTGAATCCGATGACCAAGGATACTATGTGGCCTCTGATGGGATGGAACTTCATTATCCTGTGAGTATTGTTTAATCTCCACACTCAATTTTGCCATCTTTACTGTATGCGTTCCATGTTTGCCATCTTTGTCAAGTTGTAGTTGCAGCTGGCGTGGAGATCCACCAGTTGCTTGGAATATTATAATATATGTAATATGTAATAATAATCAAAATAGCTGTTAACAAAATGTGGAAGGGAATCATCTATTTCAACCATCGATAGGGCCAGCAGATTCTGTTGATATGGGGCGTAAGATTTTATTTTTTTTATTTTTTAGCTTGCAATTATGTGATATTTATTCTAAATATAACCGTTTGATTTTTTTGAATAATATGCTGCATGAAATTAATTCCTTACCCTCTAGTGAAAGCTGATTCATAGCAAAGAAAAAATAAAATTTTCTTTCCCAAAAGCATCCTTGTTATTATTTTGCTATTCTAAATTAAACTGTATTTTGATCTCATTTTATCTATGCTTGTTCAGGTTGTCCAAGCAGATGGGTCTTTGGTCTATGTCATGCCTGCATTTCAGCCCAGTTACAGTTCGTTCAGCCCTTATTTGCCTTTCAATGCATTCGGTGTTGATGGGCAGTATCTTGCTCAACAGCCATATTCACCAAGCCCCATGTTTCAACCTTCCATTGCTTCCCCTGGATTTTATCCAACTGCTCTTCCTTATGGAGACTTGGTTCCATCACCCTACATGTGGGATCCATCCCTTTTCATTGGGGATGTAACGTACAGAAATAATCAGACTGGAAGTCTTGAAATTCCTGGCTCTAAAGCCAGTATATCTTCACCTAGCCATGCTCGTGCTCCTCCAAAAAAATTACTGCATTCTGACTTTAGCAATCCATCAGAAATAAAAAGCTCTTTGCCTTCAGTTGATGTCTCATCAGGTTATGATGATGCACACAACCAATTAAAATCAGCAAGCAAGGTATGATAGTTCTTTTACTTTGACTTCTACCACTTCTTCTCATGCAATTTTGATAACATTTTTCCTATGCTTTGCAGACATCACAACACGGTTCGATTATCCAGTCAGATGCACTTGGAAAAGGTTACTTTCCATTTTCAAAGTTCCCACTGTATAATCAAGGGAAGGGTGGACTGATCTATTCAAATAGCCCTGTTAATAGCAAAGCAAATACACGGGTTTGGGGTGGAATTGAAAAGCCAAAAACAAGAAGGCTGGTTAATGGTGTTAGCGATTGTGGTCTGCCTAGTGAGCAGAATCATGGTCCTCGGACAACAAATGGCAAAGGTGCTTTGATGTCTGGAGGTAATGCTGCTGGACCTCTGGCTACTGATGCAAATGGAAACAATAACAGCATAACTTCTCTTATTAGAAGGGATCAGTATAACCTTCCCGACTTTCCGACCAAATATGATCATGCATTTTTCTTTGTTATCAAATCTTACAGTGAAGATGACATTCACAAGAGCATCAAATACAATGTGTGGGCTAGTACTCCAAATGGAAATAAGAGGTTGGATATTGCATATGAAGAGGCACAAAGTAAAATGGCTGAGAAAGGCAGCAACTGTCCCGTGTTCCTTTTCTTCTCGGTATGTTTGGGTTCTCTATGGTGATTTTGTTTAGGGGTCGGGTAATTGGGTCTTAGGTTAGACGCCCATCAAGCAGAAACAATCGTGATTCTTGTGTACGAGTTTTTTTGCTTTGTACAAAATACATATGCGTTGTTTTTTTTTTTCTTCTTGTTGGAAGGTAGTGATTGATGAAGGGTTTTTTGCGGTTCAGGTGAATGCAAGTGGTCAGTTCTGTGGAGTTGCAGAGATGATTGGCCGAGTGGATTTCAACAGGAATATGGAATTTTGGCAACAGGATAAGTGGAGTGGTTATTTTCCAGTCAAGTGGCACATGATAAAAGATATTCCAAATCCACAATTACGACATATAATACTTGAAAATAATGACAACAAGCCTGTAACCAATAGCAGAGACACACAGGAGGTGTTTCAAAAAGACTATTCATAAATTACTGTTGTTTTATGGTTTCTTTTGTGACTACTGTTATCCCTTGCAGCCGTTCTCATAGTTTGTTCGTCATTTCCAGGTGAGATTTACTCAGGGTATTGAGATGTTGAACATTTTTAAGAACTATGCCTCCACGACATCTATATTGGATGATTTTGATTTTTATGAAAGCCGTCAGAAGGTGATGCAAGAAAAGAAAATAAGACCATCTATGCCCCATTTTGTTCATGTGCAGGTTTGCCTTGGGTCCTTTCTTTTATTTTTATGAAGTTAAGAAAATTGTCCTTATTCCTTTTCTTGACAATCGTTCATTTGTTTTGTTGGAGTGCATTTAAGTGTGGGACCATTTTAGCATAATTGGGGGTGGACGATTGGGAATCAATGTGCTGTCAGGACCATGGCCACAATGGGTGAATTGTGTACCTCTAGATTCTAAAATCAATTTTCTTCCATCATAGAATAATTAGTGTAAAGAACGGTTCTGTATGTGTTGATAGGGTTGTGATATTATAATTTTGCTAATTGGGTTTGGCTTTATTCTTAACTAAAGTATGTTTATGCCCTCTTTTTTTTTTTTAATTTAATTTATTCTTTTAGTGTCTTTTAAAGACATGTATGCGTATCTCTTGATGTGTCCAATGAAATTAATTTTACATGTGTTCTGTTAATTTTGCAGCAGAAAGCAGATGAACTAGCCACCAGTTTGCAGTCTGTAGATTTATCTGCTACAGAAGATGTTGAGGAGCCTTACAAGAGATAAGCAAAGAAACGGGGTCTGGTGGATTGATTACCACGAGCCAGCAGCAGATGGCTGTGAAGCCAGTACGGATCCTCATAGTTGCTGAAGGCAGTGCCCTCCTGGTTGCAAGATAGAAGTTTGAAGGAGCTATAGGTTTCTAAAGAAATTGATTTTTGTTTTTTTGAAAGTCAAATGGGAAATATGAAGATCTTTGATGGCGGTTTGCTGGGTTTTAGATAAAAAAAAAAAAAAAAAAAACTGTTTTGGCTGCAAATGTGGTCCGTGTGCCATGGAAGAAGCTGGATGCCCCCTGTTGATGGCGATGGAAATGGGTTCTCGTGATGCAAGTTTTATTCAGTTTCTGTTTCTTTGTTTTTTCTTTCTGTAATGTGTGTAAATTCTATTGTTTTCTTTATAGAATCATTATAGATTTTTTTAGGATAGCGTTATTTGAATGTGATATGCATAATTGTGAATTGTGGCCGCAAAGAAATAGTGGTGGTTGGGTGGTTAGTGGGTCTGTCTCGTGGCTCTCGTGCACGTATTTCTGATTTGTACAGCATTTTAAGAGATTGACCCAAAAAGAAAAGAAATGCCTACGGATAATTGACTGACCGAATAATATAAATGAGATTTATTTGCCTAACAATTGAACATAATTGCGTGAAAAGAAAATGCCAGTTATTCTTGAACTTCCTAGCATTGTACAACCTATCAGCCTAACCGTTAATGATAATCAGATTATTCTATTGCTTTTAAGAATAGTCAAAAATGCTATTTATGCAAACGTCATATCCATATTTCAAGTCAGCACCATAAATTCTCCCGCCTCCAAGAAACTGACACTACAGAGATGTAGTCTTATGTATTCTAAAGACTAGCTCTTTCAAACCATCGCTTAATCCCTGCAAATCTTTTTCTACAAGACGAGATCATAGAACGAATGAGGCAGAAATGAATTGAATAAACACTCATTCAGTGTATTTCTAACTGTGCATCTACTATGGTAATATCCAATATGGACATTGGTTAAATGTTTCATTGTGCATTCATCCATATACTGGTCTTCCAAGGGAAAATTTGAGAGGACGTAAAACAATTTCCCATATGTTACCCATTAATCTGCATTGCTAAACAGTCATTGCTGACCAGAAGTTTGCCCCCTTCCACTGCGCCCACCACGAGCACCTCGACCGCGAGCTGCTGGTCTTCCACGGCCGCGACTTGCAGAGGAAGGCATCACTCCAGCCTGTCTTTGCATTGCCCGCTCTCTGGCTCGCTCTCGTAGATTTACTATGGTTGGAGCATTGCTTACAGGGGATGCCTGTTTTACGTCTGTTGCTGTTACACTGGAGGTAGGTTGCTTTGAGAAATCAGGTTCTGCAGCTGAACTTGTTGAAGCATTCTCAGTGTTAGTTAAGGCAACTTCAGGCACCTGATCCGACTCTGGAGCAGATTGGTCATTAGCATCATTTGACTTCTCAGAACCTTCAGCAATCTCTTCAGTCACATCACCACCTTCATCATTTGCAGCCTCAGGTGAATTGACCTCACCAAATTCTGCCACTGCACCGATAGTTTCATCCTCAATCCTAGCTGGCGAAAGCACAGGCATTGCAATAACTTCCGGCTGAACTTCCCCAATTTCTGGGCTGCCCACAACAGTTGACGTGTCAGCACCCCCTTCTGGCTCTGTTAAATCTGGTACCAGCTCCCCCTCTTCCCTCTCACTCTCGAATTCTTGGGTCAACTGTTGATTCGCCGGCTCACCCAAATCCTTAGATATGTCTTCAGAAGCCATTTCTGCTCCAGTTGGCCTGTCCAAATTCTCTTCTGGAGCATTATTTTTATCCTTCTGTAATTCAACTTCACTTGTCCCATCTACCTCTTGGGATTCTTTTAGCTCCTCAGCCTTCTCTCCAGTTGTGTCAACCTCTTCCTTCTCAACATCAACAGCTTCCTCATTTGAACCTTGAGGTAAATCGCCAACACCATCATAAGATTCGTCAATAACTGGTTGAGAATCAAGATTTTCCAAAGCAGCTGCAGATTGTCCTCCAGCATCATCTTGTGAGGAATCTGCTCCTTTCGATTTTTTCAGCACAGGTGCTGCAACATCAGAGCTGGGCTCCCCTTGTAACAGTGACTCCTCACGCAACTCAGGTGTTGATGAAGCTAGGCGTTTACGAACCAATGCTTGACTCTGTTGGGTAAGATTTCCTTGAGTTTCCACATCATGAGATGGTGCAACCTTTCCTCCAATGTTAGATCCTTCCACCTCTGACATCTCAACATCACCTGGTGCCTCTTCAAGTTTACCAAGTCGGGGACGAACCAACCTGCGTCCTGGCTTACGAGTTTCAACATTGGTTTTGGGAAGAGTTGATTTTTCTTTTCCATCTGTTGATTTAGCTAGTAAATGAGTTGGAGCAGCTCCTGCTGAAGAACTGGTAATAGGCGCTTGAGTAGTACCAGCTGGACCTACAGTAGCAAAAAGATTACTTCCCACGTCTTAGCATTAACAAGAAGCTGGTCAGCATCTTTAATGGTGATGATAGTTTGGGAACGGCCAGAGGAACATAGTTCTACCTGTAGTAATGGCTGCAGGAGCATCTGACACTATGGTGTCAACAGAAGCCCCAGTTCCTAGGTCACTAAAAACTGATCGTGCCACTTTTTCAAAATTTTCAACAGCCGACAAATAGGATGAAGCATGCTCATCCAAGTTTGTCCCAGAAAGGAGCTGAACCACTAAGGTGCCCTGAGAAAATTCGCATAAACTGAGCAAGAGAATTGGGATGAATGGCAACATAATAAAACAGTTTAAAGCAATGTATTACAATTTATTTTCCAAATAAACACACATGCAACTTAGAATTCTACAGTGAATTTTAAAATGTTAGGGAAAGAAATCAAAAGAGGGAAAACCAGAAATTTCAACATTACCATCTTAAAACATAAGAAACTGCAATATCTCTCCCTTTTTTTAATAAAAATTGAAAGATGCATATTGGTTTTTATAAAAAAGCAATAAATTTGAAGACGCTATCTAAAAAAGAAAAAAATAATAGGATGAAAATAACTTCAAAATATCAAAAGATACTATTTCCTACCTTTCTTAAGAGAGTAAATGATGAAAATATCTTAAAAGAAAGATATAGCTTCAAAATTGCACTCAAGATAACGATCACCTTAGAATTTATATAACATGCACTATAATTTAAAATAAAAAAATTAAAATAAAACACACACAAAAAGCACCCTTAAATGAAGGAACCATCATGTTGAGCCATACAAATAGAAAATTTGAAATTTCTAGAGTATGAAATAATGTCTGATAAATTAATAGTTCACAGACTATTGCTACCTCTGGAAGATTGCCTTCAGCATGCTTGATCTTCTCTAGTTCGTCTGCAAGGCGTCTCACAGCTTGCTTATGCTGCTCAAGCTCGCATGAAATTTTTGTTTTCCACTATGATTTACAAAAAGACAATTAAGTGCATACAACAAAACAACGTAATTTAATTAATGAAATTCAACATATTTCGCAAATGTTCTATGCTTTTTTTCTATAAGTGTACAACATCTCTGCTGTTATGCGGTTCTAAAATGCCATTGAACATATTAATTGAACAGTATAAATGCAACGGTTAACTATACTTCGAACCACAGTAAGAAAGCAGGCAATTAAGTATATGGATGCAGCTTCAGGTCTGCTCCATATTCTACAGATAGTGCAACCCTCATATGTCCATGTGGCAAACAAAAATGGTGCTAAATATTGGTTTTCTGGTCGTGTAGTTTGCAACGCATCTTGGAAACCATACAGGGACTACAAACATATTATTGTCAAAAGAATAAAGAACAGATTACCTGATCAGCATTCTTTGCAGAATCCCAAATTGCTTTCTCCCCTTTCTGACGCCTTTCTTTCTCTTTTTGATGGTCATCCTTCTCCTTCTTCAACTCCTCTCTTTGTCTCTCCAAAGTTCTCTCAAGAATCTGGTCAGAATATTGAAATTCATGGTAACCAAGAGAGACGAAAACAGAAAAGAATAAATGAAAGAGAAAAAAAATATGATTAATTTATGAACCTGTATTCTAGTATCTTTTTCCTCTTTTTCCTTCATGATCTGCTCACCAGTAAAATCACCCATGGACCTTTTACCTTTACAGGAATTAATAAATAGATGTTATTAAAGAAATTAAAAGTAAGCTGGATTTTCATGTAAGGAAAATAATGAACAGAAGTGAAAATGCTACTACATTAAGTCTAAGAAAAATTAAAAATAAAATAAAATTACCTTGCTTCAAGTCATCCAATTGCTTGGAAAGTGCTTGGTTTTCTTTGATCATTTCCTCCTTTTCCTTCGACAAAGTATCCAATTTCCTCTGGAAGCACCCGATTCAATGGCAACAAAAGAGTTATAAATAAAAGAGAGTAGGGCCAAAAAAAAAAAAAAAGCTTAATGTACTATGGCCATCATCACAATTATTAGGTAACCATTCATTTCACAAGAAATTTCTTCTATTTTTTCTTTATTTGTAAGAAACAAACACCAGAAGGAGTTGATCAATTACCCTTAGCTGAGCTACAATCTTCTTTTGCTTCTCTGTCTCAGACTTCCTCATAACCTGCAAATACAACCAGATAGCAATTTTATACCCAAGGATACAGAAACAAAACCTAGATCTTGCCAATAATAGAAGATCATGCTGGTTGACCTCTGCTTGCAAAATCTCATTCAGCCTCTTATCCTTTTCATTCAGTTCCAGTCTACTGTTTGCAAGCTGTTGCTCCACTTGCAGAATTGCATCCTGCTTCTTCAAAACATGGATCTTCAGGTCCTCTATCTCAGCATCCTTAGCTTTTAGTTTCTCCTGGAGCGAGTAAAAACAGAAGTGAATCCAACTAGGAGATAACAACAAAAGAATGAACTAACAAATCCCGAGGGTTAACTTAGTGGAAGCAAAAGCCCTTGGTGTCAACCATGACGTTAAGCGCTCAAAATTCCCTTGGGATCACATAGATGTGATACGATATGTCCTACAATTTCCTGACTATGAACGTTGTACTTCTAAGTAGTCCCTAGTTTAGAACTCAATAAACAAATTATAGGTCGGAGAATTTGTTAATTAAAAAAAAAAAAATTACTACAAGGCAAACCACTAAAGGAACATTAAGACCTGGAAAATTAAAATAAAGTTCATGTAAAAATTAACTTCTTATATGCAGACATAACGTATCTCCAAATTAAATCATCCATAGAAAAGATTTTAATAAAAGGTTTAGTGTACCCTTTTTCTTTTTTATCTTCTAAGGATTTCCCTAAAAACTAATTTCTTTCTACATCTTCCCAGCATTGAAGACTGTATAGATAACATCATGGTGGCATAGAGTTTAGGCAAATATATGACCACCACGACATCCTTGCAGCTAGTATATAACCATAACAACAAACGATATTCAAGTCCTTTGGAGACCCAAAAGATTAAAAAAATAGATAGCAAGAGAATACAGTGAACAGAAAACATGAACAGGATCAATTCTTCTTTCGCTTAAGAACAGTGAATTGTAAAAATGATTCAGAAGCTTATTGCCAATCTTTAAGCGCAAGCTCTTTCGGATCTTTTCTTCTTCTAGAATTTTTTTCTTCAAAATGTAGAAATTGATAATAACAGCAAATCAAATAGGCCTTTTGGTCCTTGAAGGACTAAAACAAGGATTGACATGCACACTTGGCTTGGGTTTTTACCCAGACAACTATTTATCGGACAACACCATGTGGCGCTTGAGCCTTTTGCTGAATGATGATTATATAAATTCCACAACAATAGGTGCCTAGAAAGTCAACGGACCAGAATACCTATGCAATTCCACAGCTATGTACAAAAATTAACCAATCATATCATGATACAAGGGGCATGCAATATATACAATAAACTTTCCTTCTTCTTCTTCTTCTTCTTCTTTTTTTTTTTTTAACGAACAGTTCTGAAGGTGGATCAAGAGTCAGCAAAAAGCAATTTGCCAAAAGCATTTGGAAGCCTACCTCCATCTGTCTAACATCAACCTTCAGGCGATCATAATCTTCCACATCAATATTACCACACCTCTGAAGTAGCTTCATGAAGTACAAAATGTTTAGAGCGATGCAGTAAAAGAATTAACCAGATAAACAGCAGTTCTAAGATGCAATACCTCACAGAACCTCTTCTCCAGGTTTTCATTCTCCATCCTCAGCTTTCCAATTTCTTTCTTACAAGCTTCCAACTCAATTTCTCTATCCCTCATCAGTTTCTCTATATTATCACAGTCAGCCCTAGCCTTTTGGGCTACCTCACGCAATTTCTATGACAACAACAATAACAAACTTTTATAATTTAGAAATGCCATAAACTACTTTGAAACCCAAAGAAATTGATAATTAAAAAATGACGCATAATCTTTGAGGTCCGTCCATGGATATACCTGGCACTCCTCAAAATTGTGCTTGTTTTCCTCTCTGAGTTGCATGTTGCTTTCACGAAGTAAATTCATCTCTCTAACCTGCAAAATTTGAAAAATGTAGCTTGAGTCATGAAAGAAAGTAAAACTCGCTCTAGACCATGAATATATGCTTCAAGAATGACAGACGACGATTTTGTAGGACATTGAAATAGAGAGAGAACAGCACGAATAAGAAGAAAAGCAGACAAGAATGGCAGTCCGTCTGTCTATACTGTTGTCACTCTTTCAAGGAGAAACATAACCTGAAGCTGTAACGATTTGATCTCTTCCTCTGTCAACAATAAAGCTCTTGCATTTGCACGCTCAGCATTAAGTGATGCTTGGGCATTTTCAGCTGCCTTGAGAGCACTTTCAAGCTAAACAGTAGTCAAAATATATAAGATATAGATGCGTCATGTACTGAAAGTAAAAACATTTAAAGAAAATTGCAACCTAATCTAAATATCAGCTGGATAGAAACATAGCGCATGAAAATTTCAAATAAATTTGATTAGTATTCTTCATGCATCAATGTATTCAAATTGGATAATAATTTTATGATAATGCTACTCATCCAAAATTTCCAAAATAAATTTAAAAAAAATGTATAGTTTTTTTTTTATTTACAGGGTAAATTAATTTTACATATAAAATAAAATACATTTTTCTATTGCACTGAAGGTCAGGAATGTTAAATTGCAGCTCAAAAATAATATTTATGATGTAGCAACAAACAGAAGGTCACATCTTAATTGAGAATCCTATGCTAGACCATGATTGATATTCTCTTTCAAACCATGCACATCATCACTGTCTGATTAGAAATGTAAACAGCACTCAATTTTTGAGGAAAGTTTGTTCACTCTTTGAAATCTCATTATAATCAATACAAGTTTCTTAGTTTATTAAAATAATACACAATAATAGCAAAAATATTTGTAAGCTCAACCCAAAAAGAAATGTAAAATTAAGAAGAAAATTACAAAGTTTGCCACTCCAACAAAACCTGGGGATCTTAATGCCGATCATCATTATTCAGCAGCAGATTTAACATATAAAATTGCAATTTAATCTAAAAATTAGCTCCTTCGTAATAACAAGCAGATTAAGAAATATGTTGTTAAATAATTATATTACTCCCAAATTAAATTATATTCAATAGAATAATAAAAAATGGATTCAAATGACACAACAGAAAAGATCAATAACCTACTTGTGATTGCAGTCGGAGCTTTTCCTGTTTTAACAAAGATATTTCTGTTTCTGCCTGCAGGAGTTTAGCGAACATCAGAAAGTCCATATGGAAGCAAGACAGTTATGAGAGGCGAAATATACTGCTTGTTAAAATTTAAAAAATACTACCAAGTCCATACGGTGAGCAAGCAAATTATCAGAGGTCAAATGTACTCACTATATCTTTTGATCTTCGAAGATAATTAACGACATTTTGCAAACCAGAATCATCAAGTGGATCATTAGCAGCGCTTCCAGAAGAAATTTTAACACCACCACGGTCCTTCTCTGCCAGTTGAATGTGCAAAGCCTCAAGTCGACTATGCAGTATCTTATTCTACAGCATTAAGTCCAAAATGAGTAAAAATTACACAAGGACAAAGTTCTGAGAAACATATACGGGTCATTCAGATAAAGTATTAAAGCCTTTGGGACCTTGGAGCTCTCAAACCCAGTTCTATTGATTAATCTACAACTTATGTAGAAATAAAATTCAAGTCAAATTTCAAGAACTGAATTTTTCTCTGATAATGAAATTATGCAAATCTTTATGCAATAGACTTTCTAAACAAATCCCAAAACAATAACTTACAAAAGAAACCAAATAAAACCGATATACAGTTCAATTAAGAAACTTGTTAACACATTTACATGCAATCACCAAAGGGACATGCTGAAATGAAGCGAAAGCACACCAGAAAGTGTCAGATACTTTTTCTGTCCTAAGCTAGCATCTTCTGAAATACTCAAGTCACCATTTTCTGTCATTTATATGGCCTAGTCAGAGTGGTATAATCTCTTCAAAAGGTAATGTGGCATCTCATCATGTAACCCTTACGTCAAGAAAACCTTTATAAGTGATCTCCACAAAATGCTAATAATTGGTTTTAACTACCATATCAGCCAAAAACTTGTAAAATTTTAAATTATTCTTGAAACTGAAATTCAAATTCCAAGGTAAAATAGAAAAAAAGATAGCAGGGCAACTAGAAGATCAGTAGTTACCTGCTCGTTAACTTCATCATACTTCCTTTCAGCTTCATTCTTTGATTTCTCCAGTGCTGATTTCTCTCCCGCCCACTTCGCCTTTAGTTCACTCTGTGAAGTACAAAAATTATGCCAGGAAGTCGAAAAACCAATATTGTAAAAACTCAAAAAATCGCAAACAGAACATGAATATCTTTGAGCCAGCGACTAAAAATGAACCAGACATCCACAGGGACTTCAAAAAACAGTCACGCTGTAGAAAATCAGAAACTATATCCCAACTTATTGATTTATCACGTCATAAGAAAAATAAATGAAAGAAACAACAGAATACTGAAAAAATTACATTTTCAGCTTTACATGCGTCTGCAAATTTACGCAATTCTGAAGCTTCCTCTTGCAACGAAGCCAAAATTTGTGATGTTTTCATTAATTCTTGAATTGTCTCGGACTGCAAAATAACCTGTGCCAACATAAAGTCAGACAAACTCACCACTACATGTAAATTGAACCTGATGCATTTAACCTAAAAGCCTGTGGGGAATAACATTAATAATTGCTACATTTTAAAATTTTATTTCCTTCTATAAAATCCTATAAGCAGTACGGAATTTTAAAACACAAGGAAATCTCCATCATTCTTTTGTCCCAAAAAAACGACATTTGGAAATACAAATCAACATAATTTTATAATCCAGAAGAATTATATGGGGATACGAAAGAAATGCTTTCTCCATACAGACGGCTGCAGCCCAAATAAAATTCAAGCCTTACACAGAAAATTTTATGGCATTTTATTACATGGAGCAGCAGCCTGAAGAAATTTTAGAAGGATTCAATCAAAACTTGTACATGTGCATCATTAATAGGAAGTATCTCATCTAAAATTAAATATAACAAAATAACCTGTCTTTCGTAATTGGCTTGTGCAGCACGCCATCGCTCGTGCTCTTTCTCCAAGTCTTCCTTCAGAGCAGAAATTTGTACTTCCATGGTTGCAATTTGAGAACTACAAGCAAACGGAATATCAAAATTACCATAAGTAATAGTCAACAAATTGGAATTCATTTATTATGCAGTAACTAGCCTCACATTTTAATAGATCTTTCTTCCTTCAAACCCGCAATTTCTGCTAAAGCAGATGCAACAGCTTCTTCCTTTACTAAAGCTGCAGAGGCAACTTCCTCAGACTTCATAATATTTTCTTTTTCAAGCTCAGAAACCCTCTCTCTCAACGATAGAAGTTCAGCTTCTAAGGATTTTCTTAGCTTCTCTGTCTAATAAATGTTTTCATAATAACAGAACTCAGGTCACATCAATTAAAATATGGAGCATATATTTGGAGTTTATAACACCAGAATACCTCAGTCTTAAAACTTTCATGAGCAAATTCCATTTGCTTCAGTGCATCTTCATTCACTTGAGCTATACTCTTATACTGCAAAGTTTACATGAATTGTCACTCAAGTCATTTTTCCACAACACAAGAACAGTAGGCATCTCATCAAATAAAATAAGCACCTGAAGCATGTGATCCTTGTTGGCTTGTGCTTCTTCCTTCAATTTTTCCAGCTGTTCTTTTGCCATATGCAATTCTTCAACCACCTAAAGCACATTGAAATTCAATACTTAGAAATATAGATGAACAAATCCAATCAAATGAATTTACATAATAGAATTCTTTCAGAATAGATCACAAAACAAAGCAACAAGAAGCAAAATGAACTTCAACCACTACATCATATTAGCACACTTAAATGAAAGTAGAAATTTGCATAAACAAAATAGAAACACAGGAAACAAAAGAATTCCACATGAATTCATCATGAAGAAAGTGCAAGAACAAGGATAATGACTAGACATTATAAAAATAAAAATAATATAAAAAAAGAAAACAGCAGCAGACTTCAACATGGACTGCATAGAGTTACTGAAGCTATGACTCCTATTGGATATTATGTACATCAAGAGGCAAGTTGAATGCCTATTACAATGCATTACAATTTTAGTTACATGCAAATACCATGCTAGAATATATACAAATGTATCTGACCTGCAGCTGACCTTTGATTAAATTACTCGAGCATATTTAAAGACATTTTTTTTTACCACTTACCAGCAGTTTTCTTGAATATAAAAGAGAAATTTATATATCCCTAAATTCATTGAAACGTCCACAAGATTCCGAAATCTAATGTAAGCAATTCCAGTCACGGAGTGGTCATAAATATCAAGGCCTAACAAAATGCAGCAACCACAAGACACAGTGTACAGTATCATTCATGGAGAAACCAAAACAAATCAAACAAAAACTGACCTCATTTGTCGATATAGGGGTAGATCTGGCCCCATCATCCACCTCACCAATCTACAGCAGTAGCATCAAGAACACAAAAAAAAAAAAAAAAAGAAATCAAAATTATAAATAAACATCAGACTTAGAGCAGGACATATCTATCATTTACGGGAATAAAATAAAGTAAAAAAATAACATTAAATTAAGAATTTACTGAAGGTGGCAATCTATATATATTAGAGAGAAGCTAGACAAAGGAGGACAAGCAGTCCATGAAGAAAGACCAACCCGAGACAAAACTATTCAAAAGGAATATCAGTCAGCCCCACAGAAAGGGTAACTAACAACACCTTCATCATATTTATATTGATAAAATGGAACTTCTTTTACACTCTAAAACATAGCAATACTTAAGAAAGTTTTACCTTAGCATCTGAAGATTTAATCTTTTTTTCGAGATCAGAAAGTCTAGCCTGAAACAACAGAAACCAAAACAGTCATGAAACAAGTAATACATCTAACTATAGAACAGGAACACATGAAACTGATGAGCTTATGAAATTTTTAACAAGATTTGTATTTTAATTTTTAAAAAGAAAGGTGCATAACAGAAAGGCAATAGCTAGTCAACAGATAAAAACCTCAGCTACAGCAGCCCTAGTCTCAGCCGCTGCAACAGCACGCAAGGCATTAGCCAATTCCTGTCCCATTTCTTCAACTTGCTTCACCCCATTTTTTAAGGTTTGCTCCCGGTCAGATGTTAGAGTACGAACATTATTACGCTCTTCTTGCAGCTCCTTCTTAGCCTCAGCCCATTCCCTCTGCATAAATTTCATTTGGAGCAATATCATTACTTTTAATCTTTCTCCTTTGTAAACAAAAGTTACCATGATCAATTAATTGTCAGCTTTGCTCATGGAAAAAGGAAAAGGACAACCAATAGTTGGAATCTATATTAAAGGAGAAGTAAGGGAAACGAAGATGATCCAAAAATTGCTTCCACACAGAGTGTGCCAACAATAAAACTGATAACATTATTTTAAAGGAAGGAGAAAAATCATTAATAGAAAAAAAATAGTGCAAAATGTACAACAGCCTCCCACTAGGACAAACAATGATGATCGACATAGATATCAGCAGATTGAAAAGGATTTGGGGCTGATGTCAGAACTCAGTCATGTATTGCTCATATTTTCACTCTTGAACTGAATTTAGATTTTTTTTTTTTTTTTTTGTATACTTCCCACCACCCTTCTTAAAGGAAGAGTTGACATCAACTCTGGTTTTATGATCCACTCCTGTATCTCCCTTTTTCACTAACAATAGTGCAGTTCAAGTTCTGGCCTAGATGGGGATAGTATTTATCATGGATACCACAGGTGCTTATTGGGCTCTCTTTATATAGATTGGATGCCTCAGCACTATTGCCTTATTGTGGTCTACTTGTCCATATTTCTATTTTCTCCTTCAAATCATTTTATAAAATATCCAAAGACTCTTGAAAAGACCCAAAAAAAAAAAAAAAAAGAGATCGACTTCTGACTCAACAACAAAACATGCATCAAGATCGAACATCGTAAAATTAAAAGGATAGGGCACACATATATTCAACAAAAATCCAAAACACGGGTTTCAATTTATAAACCAACTTTTAGGTAAAAGGGGGGGGGGGGGGGGTGTGGGTGGGGGAGGAGGAGTAAGGTGGATGGTTGGGTGGTAAGACACTAAACATACTTTCAAGGGAATGAGAAAACAGTTAAATCATTGTTAGTAACCTAGGCAAAAGCAAAAAACCATGAACCAATTAAAATTCACTGTGCTACTATTCACATGGGTAAACATTATATGACAACCTGAACCAGCCAATATAATATTGTCCCTATCAACGAAAGGATATATTTAAGAATCCATGAAAAACACACCTCAACTTGCTTTATATACTCTTCTTGTTTTCTCCTTTCTGCTGCTCTTGCTTCCTGTGGTCAAAACAACAAGCATTGCACACAAAATGACTTTTGGAGATAACATGATGGATACAAAATGCAATTAATAAGCATCAAAAGCTACCTCACGAACTTCCTCAGCACTTTGAATAGTGTCCAAACTAGCCTGTACGTATCAAAATTAGACATTTTGCAGGAAATTACAACAGAAATTGCATTAGTTACACTCCAACCTGCAAACGGTACACTCTTTCTGACAAACTACGAACTTCATCACAAGCTCTTTTTTCAGCATTTGACAGCATATCTTTTTCATGCTTTAAAACAGACACCTGTCAAGGAACAATACATGATTAATATCACCGAGAAAAATCAATTTTATCAACCACAAACAACATAATGTATACCTCCATAGTTAACTTCCGAGAACGCTCCTCAGCTGCATTCAAAGACTCCGAAGTTTCCCGTAGCTTTCGTTGATAGTCAACTATAAGTTGTGAAAACTCCACATTTCTTGCTAAAACACCATTGATTTCAACTTTCTGCTATGTGTCATATGCAAACAAGCAGACATAAATGTCAAAAACCACTTATTTCAAGATACGTATCAACATGGCTAATAGTAGAGCAAGTAGAAAGATTGTGCAACAATAAGTCCACCTGATGCTCAGCTTCTTTTACAACACTATCAAGTTTTTCTCTTGCAAATTTGGCTTCCAAAGCCAACTTATCACGCTCTGCTCGTAGTGATATAATCTCACTCCTAATAATTGTACACAGAAGATATCAGATAAGGTGTTGAAGATGAAACAAAAAAGAAGAGTTTTTTTTTTTTTTTTTGAGAGAGAGAGAGAGAGGTAGAGAGAGATTGCAGCATTATTCTGATGATGACAATCAAAATTCTTCATAAATTTGGATGCAATTATATGCCAATCCAGAATAATGTATGGCCAGTAGAGCACATTATATTTATTTTCACCAAGAGTATACCATGCAAGACCCTATGCTCATTGTACAACTACAAACACGTCTCTTGCTGAAAGGGAGGGGATTACAATAATAAGATCTCACTGGAAGACATAAACTAACTACTCATCAGGAAATAATAAATCTCATGTCCAAGTCGATTAACTTAAGATCAGTATTTAGAAATAATATAGAGGGAAGATTTCCATAAAAGCTGTAGACTCGACTTTAGGAGTCAGGTATATTGGAGTAACAACTTTGAAATTTAGGTCAACAAAACATGATAGCCTTAATGTGTAAAGAGGATACATAGAATTGATAACAGTTTTGAGATAAAAACTTATAACACTAGGTATATTTTAAGCATTCAATTTATCATCTAAGGCCCAAGATCATTGTAGTCTATCACATTAAAGTACCTACAAAGACTTGCATCTCATATGATAGTTTATCTATATTGGCTTCATATATAAACAAGTTTTGGCTTTTATTCATGTAAAGCTTATAAAACAAATCTTATAGTATTAGAGCTTTTAAAATTAGATTTTTTATTAAAAATTGCCGGTTGCTTAGTTGGACAAATATAGTACTTTTCAATATTAAATTACCAAAAGTATTTTATTATAGAGGGACAGGTAAATTTTTAAAATAAATTAAGGGTATCTTGTATTTAAAAAAAAAAAAAAAACCCTCAAAAAGATTGCATTGGAAAAGCATCAATTTCTGGCTTCCTCCAACAGACATAAAGGAACATTTTGAATCAGTTATAAGCTCTTCATCGTGGCAACCAAATGACAAAATAATAATTATAAATAAATAAATAGAAGCGCTTCTAGCATTAAAAAGCTGTTTTAGCATACAGAAGTCGAAACAAACATCCTCTAACATGATTAATAATGTAACTCAAATGTATCACACAATGTAAGGTTCATGTTAAAAGAGTCAGGTGGCCAGTTGCGCTAAAAACTGCACTTATCACAAAGTTGAAGGCAAAGAAACAATGGAGACAGTAAAAACTCCAAGTTTTGCATATCTTCATATATTTTAATCTTTAGAACAAAGGATATGATACCAAATAAATTACGCAATATTACTTTCAACAAAGTTTAACGTATCCGCAATTGTGATTACTTTTCTTTTTTATAGAAGACATAAAACAGATATATTAAAATTCAAGCTTGCTTAAACTACTACCGCAACAATCAATTTATTTGAACAATTTAATCATAAATACAGATTGCAAGAATTACTGAATTACTAAATTACTTTACCTAGACTTGTCCAAATCTTCTTCGAGACATCTGACCCGTTCAGCTGACTTTTCGTGGGCCTTTTTAGTGACTTCCTGCATTAAGTAACTTAAGGAATTGGTTATAAAGTACCAAGAAAAAATATACTAAACATACCCATTATCCCAAGAAGAAGAAAAGAAGTCACTAATTAATCATACCTGCGAACCTTCAAGGAGAAGTAACAGGTCCTTTCTCCCATCTACTGCAATAAGCAAAATACAAATGACACCAGCATACAGAAAGCAAACAAGCAGGAAATGTACTTATGTCTTCTCATAAAAATTATTAAATTATAAAAAATGAAAACTAATAATATTCCATATCATGCAAGGAAAAGGGCACTGGTCAATCTTGCAGTGCTTCCTAATGATGACAAAGAAGAAGGGTTGCAAAACTTTTTCTTGTAGAAAGATATATAAAGGCAACACCAAGAAAAATATAGAAGTCCTAAGCTTGTATATGTCTACTTGCAGATCTTACTCATATAGCTTTCACGCTAATGCAGGACACACAGAAAAATAATTATACGCCAAAAGGAATTGAATAAAATAGTAGCTGACAACTGCAGTATCAAATAATGCATAACCTTTGAAGCTTGTATTGCTCCCAGTATTACTACACTAAGCAAAGCAACCTTATAAGCAAGCAACAACAGCAACATAAGAAATCTCTAATATTCATTAACAGCCACTAAAACAAATGACAAGACCTAATCATCACAGTTCTTGTTCCTACAAAATCATTAAAGCAATAAGAGTAGGTTAGAGGAATCCCAGAGTTCACAGCCCTTTTCAGCATTATGCATAAAGTTTCCTTGAATGAGATGAGGAAAGACAGAAGAATTTGGAAGCTCTGCCTTCCGGCACGTTTTCTTGAAAATCCTTCTTTATCAATGTTAATTGATAATCAGACCCTTACTCTTTCCAGCCTGCTCAGATCATCTAATAAACTAAAGTGCCCTATAGAGTTCAAATTCTTGCTTGGGTCATCATTCTAGTAGGTAGAATCAACACCAGTTATTTACTTACAAAAGGTTTCGAAAATGGTATTTATCCCCCTCTTCTCTGTTGCGTAGAAAAAATATGGAAATATTGGATCACCTCTTCTTGCAATGCAGTTTCTCCTTAGTCTCTGGTTTACACTTCCGCAGGCAGCAAGCAAACTGTTGGTCATTCCAGCTTCTTGTGATTGTATTTTCAGAATACTTTTTACAGCTTTAGTAAAGGAGATAAGGCAAAAACTTAATGGAATTGTGTGTTTTGGCTAATTTGTGGGTGATGTAGCAAGGAAAAATAGAAGAGCTTTTGAAAATAGATACGAAGAAGGTAATATTACTTTGTGGGACAGAGTTTGACCTCTAACTTCTCTTTGGGATTCAATCTCAAAAGCTTATACTTCATTTCTTTGTGCCCTTAAATTGTGATGGACTTAGAGGTTAACAGAGGCTTGGAACCGGGGCGGGGCGAGGAAAAAAAATTGAGCGGATCCAGACCCGTCCCGCCCTGCCCCGCAACATTTATATTTTTACATTCACAACCCTGTTATAGTTATATTTTTGTAATCACACCCCTGAGTGAGAGTGACGAACAACCAAGCAGGCCTGGCGGAGCTGGACAACTGATGGGAGGGTGCAGCCGTGGACCGTCGTGTGACGACAAGGAGGGTGCAGCGCAGCCGTGGATGGTGGCCGCTGCAAATCACCAAGGTAGGCGAGGGCCAAGCTTGAAGGCTGCAAATCAGGGGCTGTCGACGTTGGACTTTCCGACGACAGTGGACTAGACGCCGATCGGCAAATAGTGTCGCGGACTCACGATGGAGCGGCAACGGTGACAGAGCAGATCGGGATTTGGGGGAGGGTAGGGATTTGATTTTGAGATTGGGGAGGGTTTGAATGGGAATATGGAATTTACGAAATTTATATAAGTTGTCATATATCCTGGAAACTCACATATATTAAAACTTAACAAAATGACCCCCTTTAATTACCTCTAAGTCCCTATATTTTAAATTTTTTTATTTTTACCCTTTAACTGTACGGGGCGGGGAGGGGCAGGTCAAACTGGTCCAGATGCCGGACGGGGCAGAACTTGTGCAGCCCCATACCCGCCCCAATGATGTTCCGGGGCGGGTCTTTGTCTGGGTCTGACCAGGGCCTCGGACCCAACGGGCCAAATGCCCAAGCCTAGGTTAACTTTGGCTTTTGGCTCTGGCTTTTGTTGTCCATCGATTCTCATGTTCAGCCTATACAGTTCCGACAATTTTGTGATCCACTATTTTGATATTTTAGTACAAAACACTTTTACATCAACTCTTTTCTTTAAATGGAAGTCTCTTTGTTTCTTCTCAAAAAATAAGCTAAGAGTAGAAGGAAACTATCCGATGGGTAAAACAAGGAAAGAAGATGATACTTCAACTACTTGGGCCTTTACATAGCTCTTACGCTAACATTCAAAAATTGGAACTAATTTAACCCTCTATCAAGACAGAATTAATCTTCATAATCATGCAAGTGTCTATATTGCATCTTGTAGGAGGGCTCCAAATGTCAAAAAGCCTAAGTTTCCCAGGCAAAGCTTTTGCGTGGAAAGATCACCAAACTCATCTACCTAATAGATACATCATCATTCCCCAAATTTTCTTAAGGCCCTCTCTATTTATCTCTACACCTACTTAGCATTTAATGAAGGGGCAAGAATTGTCCAACGTAATATAAAAGAATGCGACACAAAATAAGTTAGCATAATCTGTTAGACAGAAACAATACCTGGAGCTGCATCCATAGATGGTGTGTTAGAAGAATGCAGTTTATGTTCCTCATCATATAGTCTTTTGTACATGGCAACCTATGCAGAAAAAAAGGTGATAAAACAGAAACATCAGGGATTGGAAATTGTGATCACATTATGCAAGTAACATGGAAAGAGAATAAGCAATCAGGCTAGCATGAGGCCTCAGAAGTCTTACAGAAGCGTGTAGCGATTCAATCATGCGCCCTTGCTCTTCAGCTCTTTGCAACACCGCAGCGACTTTTGTGGCCGCTTCGTCTGTGTGTTTTTTAAGCTCCAGTTCAAACATTTCCTGCAATTCAGTTGTTACCAAAGATAACTTGTCAAAAGGGGCATTGAACATCAAAAAGTATTAAATAATTTTGTTTGTGGGAAGATGACCATACGAACAAACAAAAGCTATGTAGGCAGATATAAAGTATCCTGTGTTACCTTGCATTCCATCTCTCTGCTTTCAATCTGATTAGAGAGACTTCGCACAAGGCTCCTCAATTGCACATTCTGCTCAACTAATCCATTTATGTCCTTAAATGTCAACTGTTAGCAATGTTTGAACCGGAACACAAATTTGTCACCATAACTTGAAAAGAAAGAAGGCTAGATTAAAAAACCAAGGGAACAGAAAGAAACATACAAGGCGGTCGGAAATGACTTTTTCAGCACCAGACTCCTCATGCACCTCTACAGAAGCAATAGCTGTTTCTTCATCAGCACTCTCATGCCCAGAAGATCCACAACGAATTTGTATATCACGGCATTCCTTGAGAAGAACTGTCACCTAAACATTGTACACCAAAAAAAAAAAAAAAAAAGGTTTTAAGGATGAAAATGTTTAGAAACGAAAAAGGACAAATGTTGGACATATATCACATTGACATCATCATCATCATAATGGTTATTATAATTTAATTAAAACTGTTAGCACCATACAATTATTTATTTAAAAAAAAAATTAATGTTGACTTTGAATATCTTCATAGGCATTGGTTTCAAGTGGATTCCCGGATACATAACTACACTTCATTCATTCTAATTGGTATAAAAATTGATTGTTGTTTTAATCATGGCTTTTTACTTTTCTTTTGATGTATTTGAGACTGGTGACTACTTGTACACAAACCTCATAATTATATCTCTCTTCTGCCCCTCCCACAAAAAAAAAGTGCAAAGAAAAGGACAGAAACTAACTTAGGAAGACAAAAGAAACTCCAGCCGTAACTAAATAGTAATACAATCTAAGGGCACTCCAACATACCTGCTTCTGAAGGTCACTAATTTCTTTTTGAGCCAGATTATAATCACGTTCATGTCTCCTCAAAGCAGCCTGATGACAAATATAAGAACACAATCCATATAGGAGAGGAAAACAATTCAATAACAAATGAAATTCTAAAAAAAAACCAAAAAAAAAAAAACAAAAGGGTTTCAAAAACCTTCAATTCCTGTATAGTTTTCTCCAAATTTGACTGCTCAGAGATAGAGTTCTCCAATTTTTGGTTAATCACAGAGTATGCCTCAACCATTCTTTCATATTCCGCTGTACAAACAATAATTCTATCAGCGTATCAAACTATATCCTTCTTCGTGACAAAAATCAAACAAACTAGTTCACCATGTTATTATTCAACAGGATAATACAGTAATGTAGGAATGGTACCAATTTACGATCATATTGACAAAGTAAATGCCCATAAGTGCATGAATTTAATAGAATATCATATATTTCAAAATTACACATGATGCCAAAGTAACAGAAGAAATCAGAGAAACATGAGACTGATTATTTTAATAATTATTTATTTAGAAAAAAAAAAAAAACAACAACAACAACACACACACACACACAGAGACAGATACAAAGGTGGTATTAAAAGTCAATCACTAGAAGTAAAAAAATGCAAAGGGGGCATAGCATCTATCAATAGGGTATTCCAATCTCTATAACTAAAGAAAAAAGAAGTCTCCTAAATTTGTTCAGAAACTGTGGACCACAAATAAAGCAGAACGGTAAACTCTGCCCTCGCTAAATTATCCCCCTTCTCAACAACCTTTTCAAGAATTATTCTATTTCTCTCTAGCCATAAAAACCATGAAACAGCCAATACACAATATCTTCAAAGAACCAAAGCTTTTCTATCCAGCCAAGAGTAATATGATTCGTAACAAAAAATAAATACAAGATAAGGAACAATCCTGAATAAAAGAGAATGGAATATCCTGGAGCAAATTAAAACTGAAATGAACCCTAGCCCATTAAAAGTCAACATCTTCCTCCTCAGATCATAAAAATTTCAATGATTTCTTTCCAACCAAAAGATAGTCATAACACAACAATTCACAAGACCACACGCTCATTCCTCCCCCAAATGCCCAAATATCACCATAAGCAATTCTTTAGTCCTCTATTGCACACAACACACCAACGAGAAGATAAATACATTTAATTTCCATTGCTAAACTAGGAATATTACCTCTTTCGTCTAAAATAACCCCCGCCTTCTCTTCTAGTTCATACAGGACCTGCCAATGCGTAGCATGCTAATGAGGCTTTTTAAAGAAATAATAATAAACAAGAAACTATCGAAATTGTATTAAAGTAAAATAGCTATACAACCATGAACAAGCAGTTTTCTTGTATAAGGCACAAAAACTTTATTAATGAAATACGAAGATGAAAGATCACAAAAGTGAACTAGAAGTCCACAGAGAAAAGAACAGAAAAACAACAACAGTGAACAAGCAGTCCTCTAAAAGACAATCCTGAAAGCACAAAACTAAAGATATGATAATTCAATCAGCCCTATAAAGTCAGTAACCAAAAACACCCATATGAATATCGCAGAATTATAATCAAATTGTCATCCACAGATAATTAACATGTTATCTATAGTAGACATAATAACTCCTGAAATTAGGCATAAGGTACAGTGCACACACCCGTTGCAGCACTGCCTCTGATTCCTTTCTTCCCAACTGCTCATGTCGCAGGGCATCAACCGCTTCTTGATATTTTGCATATATTTTAGCTAGCTAAAAGTCATAAATACAGAATAAAATCCGAATTAATTGAGATATTAAAAAAAAAAATGAAACAAGTAAAGTTATTATAACTCACACTCCAGCCATCACGCAAAAGCGAAGCTGCTAGCGCTGTTCCCGAGACACCCACTGGAATCTTGGGCACTATCAAGCGACTATCCTCAGCAAAGTCATTATTATCAAATGATTCCATCCAGCTGCAATCAATATCAATAAAACAAGATAAACCATTGTTATAAAAGATTTAATATCCAAAAACAGATGCAAAAATTATCATAAGTTTAACCTAGAAAACCACCACATTTAGTGATCTATCAACATTACAGAGACCGCAGACATGTGAAGCATAATATATCAAACACACGACCAGAAATGTAGCAAGTTGTACACGCAAACAAATCATACACTTTCATAATGTGTACAGAATCTATTAAATCATTGACATACTTTTGTGTTGTGAAACTGCTTAGTGGAAGAAGATTCAGCTCATTTGCCTTCCTATTGCTTTCAATTTCAGCTTCACACTTTTCAAGCTTCTCTTTCAACTCCGCAGCCTCCTATTATCACAAGAAACAACAACATAATTACAAACATAAAAATCGTTAACTGAAGGCCTCCATCAAACAATGTTTAAGATCAGGGAGAGCAAGAAAATACAAGCATAGCAATAACAGATACCAATTTGCTCAAAATCTGTTGATAAGACACTTTAAGGAATGTGAAGCCAATAGCTGTTACAAGTCAGCATAAGGGGCAGAAATGGAAAACATAGCAATAAATTTTGACATCACAATAACTTTGCGTTAAATGTTGAGATAATTTATCTGGAAACAACAATCATTTTTTGGACCCAACAAAACTTCCAGCTTTTTACGTAAGTTTTTCAGAATAATAGTTACCTAAGTTTTAAAATGATCTCATAATTATTTTGAATTAGAAATCAATATATGCCAATGCCAAAATAGGTGAAACAAACTAGCAACTGCATAAGTCAAACAGAAAGAAAAGTGATGATACCTTCTCAAATTGTTTTTTCGCGGACACTTCCTTTTCAAGTCTCTCTTTATAAGCATTTTCAACTTGTTTCAAGTGGGTCTGCTTAAATCATCCAGACAAAAATCAACATAAAAAGAATTATGAAATGCAGAAAGTTCATTATTAAAATACAAAAAAGTCCATAAAGTATAATTCAACAAGTCTGCATGAAAAGTCTCACTTCCAAAGCTTTTATAACACCCTCAAGCTCTCCTGCCTTCCGAGACCATTCCTCAGAACTTTCTTTATATAATTCAACAAGCTTATTTACCTACACAAATGTTAAAGGCTCTGACATAAATACATAACTGACAGAAATATTTGTAAGATATATATCAAACAGGAGAAACTTGTCTCACAGGTCATCAACATTTAAAAAGCAGAAAATTATGTCAACTTCTGAAAAATAAAGCAAAAAATGCAGTGTTGGCCATGTACGAACACATCAAGAAGAGGATAAATTCACCTTAGGCAGCTTCCTTTGCACAGCATTAGCCAATGTTCTCAAAGTTCTTTCAGGGCATTGGAATCTATATTTATTTTATTTTATTTCAAAATGAACAATTCACGAGGTTCATTCATTACTAGTAGTTCAGGTTTTATTTTTCCTATAAAGCACCAAAAACATAACTCCAAAAGACTGCAGCATTGTCCCCCATTCAAAGCAGAATGATTCTCAATAAATAAGGTCAAGCATAACTCAGAGGAAACCTAGACACTCTAGCTTCCTTGAGATGTATAACCTAAAACTAAATGCAATGGGCAGTAAGGAAACAAATGGTCAATACTTTTGAACTCTATTAATACATAACGCACCTTAAAGGATAAGCTGAACATGGGCCATATTGTTGAACAATCATGAACACAACAAAATTAAACTTTGGCTTTCAAATTCTTTAACAATTCAAATATGCTTAAAATCACAACCAAAGGATGTTTTTCCTTTACTTTCCATCTAAGAGGGAGCTAGAGATAAACCAAAGTTTTGGTTATCTTAAAAAGGTGATAGATATTCAATATTCTGTTTGGAATTAAGACGACTCCAGTCTCAATCAGATGAGTTAACTGTCAAAAGCTCACATCAAAGTTCGTTATACATGAGCATGCATTAACATAAGTCATTTAAGCTAATAATTATACAAACTCACTGTTGAAAGTTCAGCTGACAACCGCTCCTCATTGACTGCAGCAGCATCTTTTGATGAGCAAAATTCCTTCCCGTGCAACCAAAAAACAAAAATCCCAATGAGGCTGCCAATACAAAAGAAATGGAATAGAAAGCATAATTTAAAGCAAAATAAAAACAAACGATACCTCCTGTATTGATTTTAGCTTTATCTCTAGCTCCCTCACCCTTTCCTTGTACCAATTCAAAGAGGTAGAGCATTCACTGAGTTGTCTCTCAACCTGAGGGATAACAAAAAACTGTTGAATACAAACAGTTGTTGACACATAAATAGATTGAATAAAATATTTTTGTTTTGCATTTTTAATAAAATTTGGAAGGAAAATTTTGTTTGTTTTGTGAGAGGAAATTTAAATTATAAAAGGATATCAAAAAAGAAAGACAGATTAGACTTAACAAAAAAGTAGATATAGGAGAGAAGTAAATCTTAAGCACACTTACCTTTGAAAGCTTAGCTGACATATCTGTCTCAAGATCAGCATGTGATCTGCGCAGCTCAACGACACTGCTAACCTTGGCAGACAACTCCTCATTAAGCCAAACATTATGTCTCTCAATAAGTTCTTTCTCCTGCTCACACCAAAAAATGACACTTAAAATGCAGTCACTCCAGAAGGACCAGGTACAGAAAATTTAAGGGTATGACAGAGATAAAGAAATTATCAAAACAATTGAAATTGTAAAGCAACAGCTAGTAAATCCAATAACACTCAAATCAGGGATTGGCATATCCTGCCAAAGAGCAGTGTCCATTTGAAAGAATCAAACAGCAATTTTAACCTCCCACCAGTAAATATAAGCACTGCCTATCTCATGTCTCACACTTTGATCTGATATCCATTAGCACACAAGAAAATTTACGTAATTTATGCCTTTCAAACACCACAACATTTTGAACTGTTACAATATAACTACTGATGATAGAAACTCATAACAAGTCACACGGTCATATTTTTCCACAGTTGTTTACTGCCTACCAAGCTGTCTCTCACTTTTCTGTCAATAGGCTAAATGCCACTTATTTGAATTCACATACATGTTAATTGAAGCTAACACCTCTTCAAAAAAAATAGTCAACTAAAAGCCAAAAATAGGAAAAGAATAAGATTTTCAAGATCTTTCAAAATACTTGCTCTTGCTTATTCTGTCATGGTCTCCAATTCCACATAAATTTATAAAGTTAAGATCATTTACCTCATATATTCAATCCTCTAATTCAGAGGAATTGATGAATTGTATTGTCCTCTAAGTCAACTTTCTTTTTTTTTTTTTTTTGTTTAAATCTCCTAATCTCAAAAATTAGCTTGTATGAGAGGCAGTGTAAACATTCACCCAAATGATAACCGGCCATCGCTGGAACTAGTCTAGTCAAGGCTCAAAAGTTTTCTCATTCCATCAGAAATGATCACATTAATACAAACTGACTTCACTTTAATAAATACATTAAAAACATTATTATACATGCCAATGCTTAAAGAAGAAGCAAGCACTTTATCCTGCCTACCTGCTTAGTTGTCAACATATAGATACAAAACAAGAGAATAAAATAGTAATAAGTAAAAAATTAAACAGTTTACAGAACAAAAGAAATGACCTGCGAAAGACGAGAGCATGTTGCCTGAGAACGTGCTAACTCTGCCTCAATTTCAGCAAGATGAGCTTCCTTTTTTGCAGCATTTTCGGTAAAGTTTATCTTTGTAATAATGAAGAAGCAAGGAGAAGCTACCAGTAAATTTTTGACAGAAAGCTATATAAGGGCCAAAATGAAAAGCAAAACGTAACCTAGTTAAACTCACAATCTTGTCAAGATAACTCTTAACAGTTGCATTCTTCTCGCTGATCTGCAAATCCTTCTGCTCCACCAACTCCATCAACTGCCTCCTAGACTTATGCAGCTCTGACACCTCCACCGTTAACCTCTCTATCTCACTGTCCTTCCCAATCTATAATGCAATAAAAGAACCAGTATAAATTGTTCCATAGATTGCAATCCTTCTCGAAAGGACCAAATTTATTGACCGGAACAAAAAGAAATTTAAAATAGCCAAATTTATATAATCAGAAAAGTAGTAAGCAATGGTTCCAAAAGGAAATCAAAAGTAAAAAGAAACTATATATATAAATATATGGACACACACTCTCATATACATATACACACATGACACCACCAATTCATACATGTTTTGCATAAAACTAGTCGCAAAAACTCCATTACAGAGAAGAAGGTGGAAATGAAATTCGCAGCTCTGCTTTAGAAAAAAAATTTAAGAATCCTAAAGCGCCCAAATGAAATGATCAATTTACCGATTGCAAATGAAGCTGGTGCTTCTGCGCCTGTACTTGCGCCAGTTCATCAACACGCTCATGGAGAGAATTTTGAAGCTGAGCGTGTTGAGATTCTAGCTTGGAGAAATCTTCAGATAAGGAAATAAACTTCTGCTCGAGCAAAGAACAAGTTTGCTCGGCCGTGATAGCGGCAGCGTCTGCGCGAGCCTTGACGGTGTCGAGCTCGTTCTGAAGGTCCCTAATATAGGCGTCAGCCTTGGCCGCTAGGGAAACGGCGTCGTTGGAGAGGCGAGACATCTCCTCATCGGAGATGAATAGGGGCATTTTGAGATTTGATGGTGCCCGCAGGGAAGATGAAGCAGCAGCAGAGAGAATTTGTTGTTGTTTGGGTTTAGCTTGTAGAGGCGTAAATGAAAATTAAAAAGCGTGCGAGCGTGAGTGTTAGGCGGTGATCTTCTAGTTTTGAGAGCCAATAAATGGTATTGTTATTTGTTTCGGCCGGGATGGCTTTGGGATTTTGGGCTTAGTTCCCACAGCCCCTTTTTCTTGATTGGCCCAAGTTAGGATATAGTTGGGCTTAAGAACGACATTGGAATCTTAAAGTTGGACTAAAAACACGGCATGGCTTTGAGTTGTGCTATGTCGCCCCCGTTCATTTTCCACTTGGCCCCATTGACTAATTTTTCTGATATTATACCAACAAACTATCCTTTTCTTTTCAGCTGTCACGAACTATCTCATCTTATGCTTCTGGGCTTGTTGAAAGCATGGATAACAAGCTGGCTGGCTGTTTTTAATCACTAGTATGAATAAGACAATTTGGACAATTTCAAGAATAAAATTGCATTGATAAAATCTTAGGTAGTGTTTGTTGGTATATTTTAAGTTTTTGTTTTCAAAATTTAATAAAAATATGTGATTAGTTTGAAATTTTTTTTAATTCTAAAAATAATATATAATTGATATTGATTTAAGGGATAATATCACTAAGCTCTCCTATGTTTGACCTAATATCAGGTAGAAAGCGTGTTTAGAGATTATATCAACTTCACCTTAGAACTCTGCAATTTTTTTAATCCGGTAGACAGAGCCTATTAGTTTTTAAATTACCATAAGGGGGTAAAATAGGAAATTCTCAAATCAATCGTGAATCCAGATCAAAATTGCTTGTTCACATAAACTTAAACAAGGACCAAAAAGCACAGTCCAATTAACTTAAACAGGGCAAGAAAAGAGAGTGCTAAAAACAGAAATATAGTCTAGTGTGTATATTGAATTGAACCATGCATAACCACGAACCGTTTTCTCTATTATCTTAGAACGATATGCAAAAGACAGAGTGCAAAAAGGATGTGATTATCAAGTAATCACAACAAAAACATAGAACATGCTAAAACGTACCAAACAAACTTTTTCCAAAAGAAGCAGCTACCACTCTACAAACAACATGCAATTATCACGATTAATCCATCTCAGGGATGGCAAAAAAAAACCAGGTTATGCGAGTACCCGGATTTTCTGAGGACAATTTTTCCTATATTTGCGGGGTTGAAGTGCGAGGACGAGTGTTATATTGTGATGTAAATCCAAGTGTACACACCATCCCCGCCTCGTACCCGCATCGGATAAAATATAATATATTTTAAAAAATTAAAATTATATATATTGTATTATATTACTATTATTATTCATGTGTTAAAAAACTTAAAATATTAAAAAATTCAAACCCCAAATATGCTACCTAACTAATCAACTCTGAACTCTCATCTCTCACAACTCACGCCTCTCACAAAGATGTTTAATTATTTTTGAAATCTAAAAACCAAACTGCCAAGCCCAATCACATTTGTATAATATGAAACATTTTATAATGGGATACTATCATAAACCACCCCTGAAGTTTAGTTTAATATCATTCGGAAAGCCTATTGTGCGAATATTTTAATGCGGTACCTAACGTTCGCTTTTAAGCTTCATACAAGTCCAGCTGACACTTTTCGTTAGCTTTCAAATTAACGTTTTGGATAAAAAGTCTGTAATGCCCCTTACACACATGCTCTAATTAGCTAGACCCCAACTTTTAGACAAAGGAAGAAACAGTACTTAAATGCCCTTTTGACCTTAAAAAAGTAGTGAACCATAATAAAATCAAAATAAGATTGAAAAGACAATTTTGCCCTTGACATTTGAAATGAGACAACAAGTGACTGTTGGAAAGTGGACGTTGGGGGGGCTATATATAAAGGCCAAGATAGAAAACCCACCACATACCATGAAAGGCAAAATAAGAAGCCATTATCTTCAAGCTCATTCACCTAGAAAAAACCTACACAACAAGCAAACACCTACACAACAGCAAACTCCAAAGGGCTAGGTCTCCATTTTGAAAGCAAACAGCATCCATGAGTTGCTTTTCATCACATTCAAACGTACAAATGCCATATTCATAATGGAATAATGCAGCAGTTAATAGAGGTTTAGTAAGGTTCAAAAACAGAAAATGCAAGTGCGGTTGGAAGGCTAAGGTTTTGATATCAGAATCTTCAAGAAATCTGGGGAAACTATACTTCAAATGCCCTTATGGAACATGCAACTTTTTTCAATTCTGGATTCCAGACAATGAGGAGTTTCGGGTAGGTAGGGGAGAGTTGCATGACATATTTACGCATGCAGATGCAAATACAGATGATGAAATGGTTGAAACACAGGTGAATAAGATAGAACATATAGAGGCTGTTGTTATGGAAATGAGAGAGCTGCTAAAGTGCAATGTAATTGTTAACAGGGTGCTTTTCTATGCACTGTTATTTGGTGTATTTCTTGTTGTAGTAAAAATGATGTAACCCATGAAAAATGACAAGTAAATTCCATTCATGTATGCAAGAAAAACTTCTATGTAAATTCCATTAATCCAGTAGTATGTACATCAGTGGACTTCATTCAATGTAACTACTAAGAGAAAATAGCATCACAATGGACAACCATCCAATATCAAACTATCATGCACACTGTATCAAAAAACCAAAATAAAAGAAATTAAATAGTAGCACCATACAACACAGAAGTAACTGAAGTACTTCACTTGTTCTAAATAGTTCGCAGCAAAATATCCATATCTTGTGCAAAGGCGTTCACAATTTTACATTCAGCTTTACATTTAAAAGAACAACATTTGGTTGGTGACATTTCTGCAATGGAGAATCCCAAACAGACCAAAGTGAATCAAGTACTTTAAACAGAAAACTGATTATTCTTAACATATATTAGGAAGTCAGTTATTAGTACCTTAATAGTTCATAGATTTTTTGTCGGCTGTGAACTACCTACTGTAATTACTTCTTGTTGTGCAACTGCATTAACATCCTAAGAAATACAGATGAAAGATTATTGAAGCCAGTATTCTTTCATACGTAAATCCAATCATAAGCATTTATATACTTACATAGATTAGTGATAGAGGCTCATACTTACATTAGTAGTTCTTGTGGTGTGTTTCCTGTTGGGTAAAGGGTTGTCCCTGCTCTCTGGGCACTTCCTCTTATTATGGCCAAACTCTCTGCGAATGAAGCATTTTTTATTAAAACCATTCTTTCCACCCATGGGTTCAGTAGGGTCCCTTCTTCTACTCAGCCTTGGCCTCCCTGCCTTCCTCCTTGTATTGGGAGGATCCATCTTGTTAATATTGACTATTCGCCATTCTCTCTTATTAGGTATTGGTTTTATCATATGTTCATATGTTTTGGCATAGTGGTGCACGTTTAGTATTAGTGCAACAAATGCATTTGGGTCCAATCTCCTATCAGCTATGCATGCCGTGCTGTGTTTACATGGGACACCTGAAACTTGATAAGCACCACAGGAGTAGGTCTAGGTAGCCAAATTGACTATGAACACTCTACCATCCTCAACAATCTCATACTCCATACCCCCTCCCCATACAACCTGCAGAAACCTTGCTGTATCTCCATTCTTGCTAAGCTTATTCATGACAGTTGGTAGAAACTCAATTGTCCACTTGTTGCATTCATCAGCCCTTGCCAGGTGCATGGAAAAAAAATTCAAAGCACCAGTTAACGCAAAAACAACCAAGAAGCATGGAAAAAAAATTAAAATCACAAATGAACAAATAAATAGCCAAGTAGCATGGAAAAATTCACAAGTGAACACATAGACAACCAATAACTAAAATAATAACAGAAAATAAATAAAAGTCTGTAAAATAAAATAGAAGAAAGTATATAATTACTTCTCTTTCATCCTTATCATTATTTTCCTTCTTATTTCCTCCAACATTGTAAGACTTGGTTGTGCTCTGTGCTCATCAATCCAAGAGTTGAAGGACTCTGACATGTTGTTTGTAATGTGAGCATTTTTTATTATGGTATCATAGGCATGTCTAGACCAACAATTGAGAGGGATTTCTGAAATGTATTTATGGGCAGCTGGATAAAGTTGCTGAATTAGTGCCATCTTTTCATTAAAGTCTGCTCTGTTTGAGGATTTGCTTGCTTGGAAAAAAAGTCTTCTCATTTCAACAGTTGGAGACCCTTTTGAAGTTGTTATAAATGTGAAATGCACAAAACCTCTTAGTTGCATAGGGATAGGCTTCTGCCAAAACTGCTTGAATTCCTTTTTGCCGATCAACCATAAAGCAAAAAGGCATCCCTATTCCATCTTGTCCTCTAAAATATTCACCAAATAAATTTAAAAACCACCTCCAAGTGTTGATGCTTTCTACCTCACATACTGTCATTGCCAATGGGAAGACACAATTGTCTGAGTCTAATGTCACAGCAGTTAAGAGAACACCACCATATGGCCCATTGAGATGACAACCATTCAATCCTACTAAAAGCCTACAACCTTCAATGAAACTGTGCCTTTGCAGAGGAAAACTTATGAAAATCCCATTGAACTTTGGGTTTGCAGATATGCCTGTTACATCAACCCACACAATGGCTTTGGAATTCGGGTTAGATTGAAGGGAGACGTTTGCATATTTGAACATTTGATCATAACTAAGTGAATGGTCTTCACCTACTAGGTGTAGGGCCTTCTGTCGAGCCCTATATAGCTTGAGCTTGCTTGGTTTCAGGCCAGATTTCTTGAGCAATTGTGTCTTCATCAATTTGATACTAATAGTTAGATTAAACCTAATTTGGTCGAGGAAATAATTTGCAATCCAATCAGTAGTCATCTCTTCAGTGTCATCTAACTTTGTGCAATCATGCACACCTCTATATATCTTAATCTGATAATTGTCAGTTCCAAGGACTTTAGAAGCATGAATGTACCAAGGGCAGTTGTCTTTTTGCACACTTGGCAGTATATTTAGCTTTCTCATTCTTCAACCTTTTCAACTGAATACCCTGCTCAATGCAGTATGTCTTCAAAACCCTCATAAAGTGCTCAACACCATCAAACACTTGTCATTCATTCAAGTGCACAGTCCCATCTACATGTGTTTTATATTCATTTTCCTTGGAAAATCTATCCAACTTTGCCAAAGGGTCAATTACCTTATCAGATTTTGCCCATGGCCACACCTCATCATGGTCGCTATCACAGTTATCCATGCAATGTGATAATACATTACTACCCTCATTAACATCTCTATTAACACCTCTATCAACTGCTACATTTGCATCCTCATTCACATCTGCATTTATATCCTCATCAACAACTGCCTTGCCTTTTTCATTCCCTCTCACGATACTTTCAACCTCAAAATCCTCCTCTTCAAAATCCTCATCTGTGCTGCCCTTGTCAAATTCCTTATCCTTCCTGCCTTTGCCACAATTCTCACTACCATTACTATGCACATTGTCCTCACTCTCACTGCCACCAACATACTCAGCATCATCAAAGTCGCTTACCTCAACACACTCATTTTCTCCCTTGTTCACTAATTGGTTTTCATGTGGGTATTCCTCGTGAATATCGAACTCCCTATACTTCACATTTGGATCATTCAGTGGCAACTCTTCGATTATGAAAGTCACATTCCTCAAACCTCTTGTTTCATGCATCTTAAACATGCATGCAAGGTCGTCATCATTGTATATTGTCAACTTGGTCTTATTCCAGGGTATGGGCACTTCCATTCTATGCTTCTCACTCGGGTCTAGCTCCCCAAAGCTTAACTTCTCCTTGGCGTCCTTCAAAACAGATACTCTACTACACTCATCACTGTCCTGAAGGCCAAAATCCACCTGTTGGCCTCACATACGAAGCCTACACTTGAAAAGAACCATTTCCACTGCACATCACGATCAGAATATAAGTTTATAACACATTCATATAAACTAAATGAAATAAAAACAACTACATGCATTTAATAAAAAGTTACAATTCTTCAAATTTCATGACCTATGACACTAACCTACATGCATGCATAGATTACTCAAACCAAAAAAGCATAGAATTGAAATGAACATTTCTACGAACCAAATAAACCCATCAGAAATGAATAAAGGCTACGTTAGACTCCTTTATTTTCAATATAAAAATCACAACTGTGTAACATTATTTTAACAAACACAATATATTCTAATCACATGGAATATTCAAAGCTATGAAATTTGTCTCATGAAGGAATTCCAACGAACAAACTCAAAATAATAAAAACCCCCAATTAATTTGTTACTGAGTGATGAAGAACAACACATAAATCCTTCCTTATTATAAAACCAAAAACTTTTCTGCATTTTTTAATTGAACACTATAGGATACATGCAAATATTGCTTATTCATCACATATAGCAATTAAAAGTCACCATCAAACCAAGAAAATACAAAACCCCACGAAATCCTCAAATCCTCATCAACCCTGTATAGGGTTTATGTACATTTACAAATGCGTACACACTACTGCTCACGTTTTTCCAACAACTATATAAAATACAGGCACGCATAAACAGTCCGAGTTCAAAATTTTGGAGAGCAACTACCTAACTAACCTGATTCATGACGCGTTAACATCCACCAACGAACACGTATCTACAGGTTCGATGTCTTCCCTTCCAATGAGCACGACACCATAAGTGCACCAGATGAACTTGCTTGCTTATCACCTTCCACCATCGACGTTGTACACTGCAACTTTCGCGCTAAAATTTCATGTCCTCAATGTCTTCCCTACCCTACCAATGAGACAAAGTGTGGGCCCGTGTTTTTTTATGTTTTCGAATCTAGGTCAAAGGTTTTGTTTGTCATTTGGTTATCTTTTAATATTACCTTGAATGTTTAATTACCGTTTTGCCCATGGGAAACACATGTGCATGTTATTTTACTAAAATGCCCCAAAACGTTAATTTGAAAGCTAACGGAAAGTGTCAGCTGGACTTGTATGAAGCTTAAACGCGAACGTTAGGTACCACGCTGAAATATTCGCATAAGAGGCTTTCCGAATGATATTAAGCTAAACTTCAGGGGTGACCATGCACTCTCCAAAACTGAGTGAAAAAAGAGTCTATAATTAGAACTCTCAGTTTTAAATTATGATATTATCCCATTTTATAATATAATTTTTAAAAAGCCCAAAACAAATTTAAATAACCTTGAATGGACTTGATCCCTCATTAAATCGGTCAGCCCAAAAAAAAAATTTCAAGGAAATTTGTTTAGCCTAGCCCAACAAAAAAATGTTCACAAATCGGGAAATCTAGGGAAATTCGGGGATTTATTTCGGGTAAAACCGCACCCGCATCGCATAAAAAAATCCTTGGAAAACCGAGGACCGAGGACGACACCACATCATGCGGCCCAGTGCGGAAATGCAAAACCCGCACCCGCACTTGGATTTTGTCATCCCTAGTCCATCAACTACCATCAACTCGACTTGATACCTTATACAAATCATGCACTGCCCAGTGCTCGAACAGAGATTGCAAAACAGGAACAAGAAATATACTAAGATAACAAGAAACTCAGGAAACGCAGCATTGCCAAGACTGACATGTTCTTTAGTTAGGTAGGTACAAAAATCAAAATAAGTCAATAAACCATAATTACCCAAAACCAGTTGAATTTTCAATTTTCAACAAAGAAAAAGTAAAACACCTAAAAAATTTCCCATCTCCAAATTTCCTCAACCACCAACCAAACAAACCCCAATCCCAACTCCCAAATATTTCCATACCAAAAACAAACCAAAATTTCCATATTCAATCCAATCATCAGCCTAGAATCCCTAAATGCCTAAAAAAATCCACAATCACCATCAAATTACAACGAAATTGATGATAATTGCAGTGCAAAATAACATGAAGAAACCAAAAGCCAAAAAAATAAAAATAAAAATTGTCAAAAGGAATGAAAGAAGTGGAGTAAGCATCACCGGTTGGGTTGGGTTGGGTTTCTTTGGTGGTTTTGGTGTATCAACGGCGTAGGTGGCTAAGTCCAGAACCTCCAAAACCACAAAAAAAAAAAAAACAGCGATCACCACAGTCACATTGCTCTCCTTCTCGTCGCTATTGACCGCCATGGCTGCATTGCTTTCCTTGACTTTCACCTCTGCTCCGTCACGCTTTGGCTTGATCCTGATCCTAATCGCCAGAAACTACAACAAAACTAGCAACCGTGGAGTGAGAAGAGAAGGGAGAGGGGAAAAGAGAGGGACGGGAGGTGATGACAGTGAAAGAGGAGGAGAGAGGCAGTTATGGACTAAGGATGGATTTAAGGTTTGGTGGAAAGAATGAAAGGATAAAGGCTTATACATATAAGGGTAAAATAGTCTTTTTAATTATTATTATTATTTCAAAACCTAACGTATTTCGTCTACTGGACTTGGATGGAAAAAAATTGCAAAGCTTTAGGTGAAGCTGATATAAACCCTAAACATGCTTTATGTCTGATATTGGGCCAAATCATAGGAAAGTCAGTGATATTACTCGATTGATTTAAATGTATTAGTAAATGTGTGTTTCTTGAAAACAGTTTTGGGGAATACACATACAAACAAACAAGCCTTTATTTATTGAGTGATCCATGCATCACATAGAGTAGATTATGATTATCTAAATATTTAATTAATTATAAAAGTGAAAGGATATATTATTGTTTAACCAACAACAATACATATATTTTGCGAATTAGGATCCTCTTCACTTTAGCTTTTACACATCTTCTGCAATATGGATTTTGTTAACTATAAGTAGTTAAAGATCTATTACATTCTCTCTCATCTCTCATATATTTTATATTAGCCAGCAATCATATTTTGGTATTTTACTAATGAGAAACTCAGACCATGAGAGTATCTTGATTCATATTTTACCTAGGCACAGGCATTATATATATAGGCCTCCCTCTCCAACTTCCAAATATGTTACGATTGATTACATGAGCTTAATTACTAATTATTCTACAACACATGTTCATTCTACGTCCTGATTTAAGTCTATTGATTAACAAGCCCACCAATCTATTAAGGTGATTTTTATTGAAAATGAATTATGTCACACGCATATTATTTCAAGGAAATGGGAGTGAAAAGTAAGTGGGCACATGGAGACTCGTTAGCCCTACCATTATTGTCTCTCGAAGAGAGAGAGAGAGAGAGAGATGGAGAGAGAGAGGGAGAGAGGGGTTGTTCAATGTTGAAGTTCAAGTAATGAAAAAGATAGTGGGCACATGGAGAAGATACTTCTCTTATCTGGTTAACATTATTTTCAAAAAGTGTAGTGATGAAAAAGCAAACAGTATACAGATCAGATCAATGGATGGAGCACATGACAAATGCATCAAACTTCACTCTAAATTAAAATTATATCCACTCCAAATCCAAGATACAGATTACAGATTGGGTTAAAATATTCCCCAAACCCAAAAGCCAGAAGTGTTAGAAAAAAATTACAAATACACGACTCAAACGTCAAACCCCAAATTAAAGATGTGGGAAATGATATAAGTGGGTCTACACACACGCTCCTTCTGATCATCTAGCTACAATAAGTATGCCAATACACTACAATAATACAACACCAGCCAACTGCTAAATAATAATGCAATTGTGATGCTTTGTCACGTGGAAATAAAAAGTGACTGACAACCCACACATGCCATTGCCTCCCATTTGCACATGCTATCTGTCTCCTCCACCACAACACGCATCATCAAAGTTCTGCAACTAAAGCACTCAAAACATCTCATAACTCACAACTCACAAACCCCTTTTGTTTTTTCCCTACATATATATTGTACACAAACCATTCAAACTAAAATTTAGTTAGATGAAATGACATATATATATGCGCTTCTTGTTTGTCTTTTTTTTTTTTTCCTTTTTATACGTATGTGTCATGAATTGATTGATTCTATAGAGTTGATTCTGGGTGATCATCAAGATCATGAGTAGTGATAGGGCGGCGAGCTGCCAATAAGGTGCAAGGGAGGTGCCTGTGGCAGGTGATTAAGTGGTCGTTGGTGAGGCCGGCGGCTTGCATGAATGAATGGACCACTGTTGGACCCACGAGCCTAAGTCCCCTCCTAACCATGTCCTTGCTTATGCTCTCTGATTTTGATGTCTTCACTGGAATTTTGTGCCCGAATTTGTATTGTGTGGAGATTGGCTTGTGGTTAACGAAGCCCCATATGTATTTGTCAAACGATCCAAACTCCCTTTTAATCTGTCATGCAGTAGCATAAAGATTATTATCAATTTCCATGTTAGAGCTATAGCTAATCCAATGATGCATCCTCTATGCTAGTATTTTATTTTCAAAGTTTTGTGGGGCCAAATCCATTTATAAATATTAAAACTAGATCAACAACTCGGAGCTTAAAACTTTTCACCAAATGAGGGGAAGCTAGCTAGCTGTTGACTACGTTTATATATATATCGAGTCATCATTTAATATTTGTATCTTTACTATTTATTTGTTATTAACCAACTAATTAAATAATTAGTTAAAAGGGTGCGACAAACTAAAATTTGTGAAATTTTAATTAAGCCTAAAGTACCTCAAGAATTCGGTTAGAGTTGTCGACAACGCCTCGAACTCGGCTTATATCAATCCCATATTCTGTACTGATTGACATCATTTGTCTGTCAGTCAAGTTGGCCACAGTTTCTGCATCAAAACCTGAAAATGCATCCCTGAGGAACAGAAAACAAGAAAAGCCATCATTACATTGCATGTATTTGAATTGATCTTTGTTCAATAACTCAGAAAGCATATTAAAGTAACGATTTTTAATTTGTTTGAAATAGTCACAATATATGCTCCACCTGACTTCTTGTCGTTTCTTCAAAATGGAAGTCCAATCTGAGCCAACCTGAGCCCCACTAAGCACCAACAATTCAAACAACATACTGAACATTGAAATAGCAAAACTTCAGTCGTGCATCATCATAGATGTAAATATTGTAAACAACAAATGGATCATAATTAAGAGATGGGAGTCATGCATACTTATCATCATGGACTGGAACTCCCCATTCTTCATCGTGGTAAGCAACGTAGATAGGTTCTGTCGCATTAATATAATTAAAAAAGAAAGAAGACACTAGCAGAACTTCACCTACTAATTAGCAACAGAAAAAGATATACATAAATACATATATATATATATATGTATGTATGTATGTTTACCTGAATTGGGAGTAATAAAGCTGCATCTTTTTTGATCTTCGTGATCAGTAGTCTTTGTTGTTGAGATGGTAGTAGAATTATGATCAATAGGAACAATTTTGGCTTCAAATTTGGCGGACTTTGATCTTCCGTAATGAGCAATCCGCATCTTACGTTGGGCATGTTGAAGAGCCATTTGTTCCCTCCTGACTGCAGCTATGCTCCCGGGTGACTCAACAATCAAAGACGAGGAATAACTCAACGATGCCTCAATAGAAGAAGAAATAGGGTTGCCAACACAACTTTCCTTGAAACTTTTAGACTTCTTTCTCTCCAAAGTTTTGACACTACTAGTACTGCTTCTGGGAGTCACAACCTTTTCAGAACTCAAATTCAATACTCCACCACTGTTGTCACTACCACGCTTGATAGCTTGTGGCCTAGGAGACTTTGACTTGGGGGAAATGGGAGGAGTTATTGAGGCCTTGGAAAAAGTAGGCAATGGTGGTGGAGGAGGAGGAGGAGCAGTTTTTGAAGATAACTTTTTCAGTGAATTACGTCTGTCTAGGTTAGGAACACGATTGCAAGTAGGTTGAAGGACAGGCCTGCCATTAATCTTGGCTACGGCCGGCGTCACTTCAATGCCTGTGGTGACCTTAACCTTAGAGCTGCACATTTTGTGATAAAGGGAGGGGAGCGGGCCTGCAGAGAGAAAGGAAATGTTTATATATTTGAATATGTGAAATTAAAGAGGGTGAAGAGGGATCGAATTAAGGAGAGGGGAAGGGGGGGCACATAGGGTTATATATATATATATATAAAGAGAGAGTGTAGGGACAGACACAGATAAAAGAGAAGAGAAGGGAACATGGGGGGGTTGGGGTCTGCCATACAACCTATTGTGAAGGGCATTACTTTTTGTTAACTAAACCACGAGGGGAACTCCCCCACTTGGCACCCATTTTAATTATAAATATATTGATATATACATGTATGTATTATTCTCAATTAAAAGATGATATTATATAGATATATATATATATATATATATATATAAATAATGTTTTATGTGTTAGGGAGAATCAAGAAAGTTGATAGCAGAGGGGATTTGTTGGTTAGGGTTTAATTTACATGTATGCATGCATTTATATATACTTATGTTTTTATTTACTTTGGAAGCCCTACGAAGGCTTCGCCCATATATATATATTTCCAATTAATTAAATATGTAAGAGTGTGATTAGGCAGGCGCAGGAATTCAGGTGGAGTGGTGGATAAGGAAGGGTAAGAATGCAAGAAAAAGACCAATCATTGATATATTCTTTTTAGCTGGATGGGAATCTTTCTATCTTTCAACTTGTTTTGGTGAGGAAAGATAAGCGTAACATAAATATATACATACAGGCCAGATATTTTAAACATCTGATAATAACCTTTTCAGGTAACACACAAAATAACAACCCTTTTAAAGTTTGAATTTCTTAGAGATATACACACACACACACACACTTTAAACTAATTAAATACACTTATTAGAAGTCCATACAAGATCAGCTTTTGTGATAATTTTATTGCAAATTGTTAAAGTAGCTAAGACAGTATCTTATATATGCTTTCCAGTACACATTGGCCTGCAATGCATTCATGTGACACTCGATTGCTTTGAATTAATTTTCTGATATTAAAGAGACTATAAAGCTCAATTTATTTGTTCTCCCCATATATATAAAACAAACACATGAATGTATATATATGAATTGATGCTTGCTTCTCAGCCAGAAGAACCCTATCTTATATATATAGACTGTTAATTTCCGACGAAAATGGTAGTCTTTGATTTTTGAAAATGGAACAAGCCATGTTATATATTGAGTGTGCAAGTGCAACGATATATATGTTGTTTGAAGTCATGAAGTTAATTAATTAATAAGCTCCTAGCATATATAGCTAGAGTTGATAATGATATATGTTGGTGATCTTGATGAACTTGTCAAAAGGCTAGCTAAGCTAAGACTGTCTTAATTCATTGCATTTGCAGGTGCAGGGTCACAATGGAGGGACAAATGAGACAATGGGTAATGTAGAGAGAAAAGAGATCTTGCTTGTAAGTGAGACAATCTGCCAATGCAAAGTAAGAAAGGAGTAAAGTACAACTGTACATCTATGTATACGCAGAAACTTTTCATCCTAGCTAGCTAGCTCTTTTTATATATATGTGTACATCTTCTGTAATCTTAAGCTTCAACCACAAGAATGAGATTGCGCACAAAATTTTTAGAGCTAGCTACCTCATGATATACAAGGCTAGGTTATGTTATTTTCTTGGACAATATTATGATATTGATATCTCAACTAGAATAAACTAGTATTACTTTGTTCTCATGTATAATAGCTACTTTAACACTATATATTTGTATAATGAACAAGCTAGAATGATACACTGATCAAGGAAATTCTAATTATTGATCATTTGATTAATTAGTGGACAGTCAAAGTTTGTCTTGCAACCAAACCAATTAAGAGCGGACCACTGATCTAATCAACTAATATTTTGGTCTTATTCAACAACATACCAAAAAATTAACTTTTCCATGGACTAACTAATTAATTTAATCAAGCTTAATTTATATATGGAGAAAAATGATTAATAGTGACAAATGCGTTGAATGCTTTAGTCCTTTTGCTGAAATTTCGAACAATTGTTTTCTTAAAATCTGTACTTATCTATAATTACTAGCCTGAAGGTGGTCCTATATTTGGTCTTGGAATTAAAGCTTATATAAAACAAGAAAGAGGCAATTAATTACCAACATTACATGTGGCATAAGTATGATTAATTGAGCAGATAATAATTACCCACTGGTCGATCTCTGATCTTACTAACATTAATTTATTACTAAGATCAAAGAAGAAGAAGAAGAGAAGAAGAAGAAAATAAAAAGCAGATTAAATAAAAATGATGAAGCAGACATGGCATGCACTAGCTACTTGTAAATTAAAATCTCTATATATTATTGTACTGTTTGCGCATCATTATCACAAAATATATATAAATGCTATATAAGACAATAAAAATGCTCATTTACAAGTAGAATTAATCTGATGTATAGGTGTGAGTTTACTACTATTTACATCATGGATTGATTGATGCAATTTAATTTATATTGTTCAAAGTTATCTAAATAATTAATAATCAATCAAGTTTTACTTTTAGCTATATATATATATATATATATATATATATATATATATATATATATATATATGTTTGTCTTTGATTAGTTTGTTTGTCCAAGAAACATACAAAAGTTAAAAAATTTTTAATCCATCAAGGTCTCAAGCTAGCTCCTTGAAGAAGATTAAATGGGTCGAAAGCTTCATCTAATTATCAGAGTACAGTTGTTGCTTAAAGCAGGTAGGCCCGTTAAAAAGTGGTCGTTTAGATAACAAAAGCAATTGAAATGAAAAAAAGTTTCCAACACTACATGTGGTTTGAGGAGAGCTGCAGGTCTCTGTATATTTAATTATGTGTATAAACACATGCAAAAGTGATCAAACGAATTAATAAAAGCACAGCTACCTAGCTAGCGATAGCGATACATAAATATAACAAGTTAATAGCTAGATCGAATATATCTCACTTTAATTCTCAATTTGCTATAGCTAATGGAGTTAATTAATTATCTTAATTATAATTCGAAAGTGCAGGAGATACTGAGATCATCACCGCCAATCACATGATTGTACGCGTTGATCACTTGATTGATTGATGAGGAAATGATTAATAAGTGGGTCTAGATGCAGCACCCTTGATCCTTCTCCCCATATTCGTTTATATAAAGATAATATGTATATCTTTTTTGTTAAGTTAATTTTGGAATTATTTCACTCGCTTTAGCATCCTTTTGAGACAACCCATGTGATAGAAACCGACACCGTATACTTGTAGGTGACAAGCATTCACAAACAGCCCAAAATAATTTCTAATAACTATTAGATATATAACTACTACTACTTGATCATCAGTTGTATTGCATTACTTAAATAATTATTAATGTTACTATTATTATTTTTGTCTCTGAAACATGCACGCGATGATTCCCATTTCCTAGAGGCTTCCGTTTTTGTATACACTCGAAAGTGTTTGATTTCCTTTCTTCTTTTACAAGATTCAAATTCAATTGTACTAAATAATTGCCACCATTCATTTTAGGTGAATTAATTATACATTCTAATGTTATTATTGCTTTTAGTACTTAGTTAATTTACAAGTTTTCTTTGTGAATATATGAAATTAATTAACGAAATGGTCCTTGGCAATGAATCTTAATCATTTTATATATTAAATTTGGCAAGGATGTCTAAGTGTGTGTGCGCGCATGCGCGCTTATATGTATAGTTTTCTGTTTTACATGGATTGATAAATAAGCAGTGGTCATTAAGAGAATAACAAAAAGAATCAGAGCTATAGCTAGGAAACGTATAAATTTGCAGGAACATGATACACATATCATGCATCATCATCAGGTCATCATAATCTTATTTATCAAGAAAAGAAGAAAGTACAGTTGAATTTGAATATTTATTCAAATATATATATATATATATATATTATATATTCACATGCATATGGAGGAAAAACTAATGTATATGTAAAGATGATATTTAAAATATAAAATAATAAATATTAGAGTAATACAATAAGAATAAATTAGAAATTTGGGGTTGGGGCAAGGTTCCAATTAGAATTAATAATGTGTTGAAAACTTTGGTTGGAAGGGGACGTAGTAACAATTAATATTGGTAGGTATTGAGGTGAAGGATAAGGTTCAACGTTTTATCTCTATCTAGTATCTACATATAAAGATGAAAAAGTGCCCTTTTATTGCCTTAGATAATAATTCGTCATATATCTGTTGATTAATGAACATTTATATTGAAGTTGGACCACCACATTTGTTTCCTTGGAACATTTTTAACCATATGTTAGAAGCACATGGAAGCACTCTGTCTTGTCGTTGTCACCGTTATATATATATATTATTATATTTGTCTACAACATCATTGCATAGCCTTGCACTGCCTTCCATATTAATTTCTACACTAATTAATTAAAACTATATTAAGGATAAGATTAAGAGTAATATTACTCATATAAACTATTTATATAAACTCACATAAATAAACTGACGTGAAATTCCTATATGATCGTCACATCATCCATGTTAATTAATGTAATTTATTATTAATATATATTTATCAAATCACTGTATTTATTTATCAAATCATATTATGCCACGTCAGTTTGTATAAGAAAGTTTCACTACAAGAAAATCAACCTTTTACCGCGGGCCGAAACCGCGATAAAAGGCCGTCTGTGGCGGGCCTACGGCGGTTTTAGCCCGCCGTATAAAATGGCGCCGTAAAAATTTTTTTTACTTTTTACGGCAGGTTTAGCCCGCGGTAAAATTACTTTTACCGCGGGCTGAGAGCCCAAAGTAAATATTTATGGTCTGGGCCGATTTTTTTACGGCGGGCCGGAAACTGCGGTAAATAAATTAACTGCGGGCCATATAGCCCGCGGTTAATTTATTTACCGCGGGCGTACGGCCGGCGGTTAATTTATTTACCGCGGGCGTACGACCCGCGGTTAATTTATTTACCGCGGGCGTACGGCCCGCGGTTAATTTATTTATCGCGGTCCTTAGCCTGCCGTAAAATAATCACATGTTTATAATTTTACCGCGGTTGTTAGCCCGCGGTAAAAAAACACTGTAGTTCCCATATGTCGTGGTAATTTTATTAAATCCAGGCCTGGTAATTTTATTAAATCCAGGCCTATAGCCTTATTTTCACCTGTAACCATATATTTTCACCTGTATACATATTTTCAATCTATTTTTTAAATAATTTCAAAAATTCATAATATGAATACATGAACAAATAAGATGATATTCCAGTAGAAAATAAGTGTACAATATCAAAGTATATTTATTAAATTAACCGCGGGCGTACGGCCCGCGGTTAATTTATTTATCGCGGTCCTTAGCCTGCCGTAAAATAATCACATGTTTATAATTTTACCGCGGTTGTTAGCCCGCGGTAAAAAAACACTGTAGTTCCCATATGTCGTGGTAATTTTATTAAATCCAGGCCTGGTAATTTTATTAAATCCAGGCCTATAGCCTTATTTTCACCTGTAACCATATATTTTCACCTGTATACATATTTTCAATCTATTTTTTAAATAATTTCAAAAATTCATAATATGAATACATGAACAAATAAGATGATATTCCAGTAGAAAATAAGTGTACAATATCAAAGTATATTTATTTGCAATACAACATAAATAATAAGTTAGACATTCACATACAACATGAGAGTACCATATTTATTTGCAAATTCAACAATAATAGAAGTCTAGAACTATGAAATATGTCTACAAGTCTTATTCCCATTGAAGTTGTCATGTGAAAAAAAACCTGCACAAATAAAATGTAATAATTAGATGTCTTATTATTACTAAGTTTATTTAAGAAGTTTAGGTAAATATTATATGCCAAAATTTGTTTATTACTGAGTGATGATAAATAACTTCATATATACCTAATTCTCCTCATTCTCCTCTTCATTTGTTGTTGCGGCGTCCGCATTGACGCGATTTCGGTGTGCACTAGAAGCATCCGGAACTAAAGCCTAAGACAATGTAAAAAGTTCAAAAAAACTTTTAGTCCTAAATAGTTCATCATCAAGTTCGATTTTTTCTGTTTTTATAATTTAAATTCTTGCTAGCTGATTTATGAGACACCATCTGGTGTGTATGATGCTCTCTGTATTACTTAAGAAACTGAAGGTGTATGATGCTCATTCCATTCATGCTTTATACCTTATTGTGAGACAGATATGACCTATATTTTGGAGAGAGAGATGTCTCAACAAATTTTGTCTTCAATTTAGGTTTTATCATGTTCTATATTAGTTAATTACTGATCTCTGTAAGGATCTGATTATTATTTCATATTTGAGCTAAAAGAAAGGTAGAACTAGAAAATAAATCGTTATGGTGATATTTAGGACAAGTACTTGGTTGGAATAGAAAAGGCTATGCTGTATAAAGATTGACCTAGTCACCAGCATCCACCCAACTTGTAAAAATATCTGGTTCCTGATCCAAAGATTGAGAGCTTCCAGCTTGATCTAGTTTAAAACCAGCTTCACCTACTTTGATACAGATATTATAGCATAATATTTCATATTCAAAGTAATTATTACTATATCTAATATCTGAAAAGAAACCTAATATTAAACTTGTTCTGCGAGTTAAAAGGTCAGCAATTGGAATGCTGACACTCAGAAGTTCCTCTTCATTGATTTTTATAGAGAGTTATCACCATGATAAATCGTTTTGTTGCTGCCTTTTATTTTATCCTAGTAACTGTATTGCTGATCGGCATAATTTCTCATACAATTTCTAATCTGAACTTATCTTTAGTCCGTTTCAAGCCTGAATGTAGATAGTGAACTAGTTTGGCTAGGTAATTGGTGGAGTTGGTTCATTGTCAGACTAGTACATATTGGAAAGAAGACTTAAAGACTTGGCAGCAACTAATCTATCTGAGAGTTATTTTGTTTAGATATAGGCAATTCTTTGAAACTTGGGAGCGAGCTCTTGATAAACGAGTCAATAATTTGATTATTGACAAATTAATACAGAGAGCTTGTCAAATTGTTTTCTGTTTCTTAAGTAATACAGAGAGCTTGTCAAATTGTTTTCTGTTTCTTAAGTAAGCACTCCAATAGCCCTCTTATTTCTCTATCTGGTGCCACCATCTGCTGTTAAAGTCCTTAGTCAAAGCCTAAAACACCATATCCTGCTGTCTAATCTTGTTCTGGCATTAACTGTGCTGATAAAACAAATAGTGGAAGCCTTTTTTTTTAAAAAAAAAAAAAATTTGAATAAATGATTAAAGAAGTCTTGGTGTCAGCCAGTATGAGTATACCCTTTTTTGCTGGATAGGAACGAAATCAAATTATGTAATGAGAGAAAGGATATCAGGATGGAGGGGTAGGCCCCAAACCAAACTGAACCAAACTTGAAACGCCAATTGGCAGTTTGGTATGGCTTTAGTGTTCAGGCTTGCATAATTTTAAATAACAGAATAGATACATTTCTGACAATATAATAGCAAAAGATAACACTGTTAGACAAAATCAGATGCAGAAGCAGTCAAAATCAGATGCAGAGAAGCTTATTGCCGATATGACAAATCTAGTTTCAAATCACATGCGTCGTCAAAAAGCGTTGGTTAGTCAGGTTTGAAATTCCAAAATGCCTCAATTTGGGAAATATAGTAATAAGAGATGGCTTTTCTAAATTGAGTTTGGGAATGCATTTGGTTTAAGAGATGGGGAAGATAGCTTGTATATGGTAAGAAGATTTTTAACTTGTCTGCATACTGTTCAAATATGCAATCTTCCAATCTGGTGCAGAATGACAGTATTGTTGAGCAACATTGCACTGTAATTAACAAATTGTTAAGAGTTTGTTGAGCACTGCTGTACACGACTATCAAGCAAGAGCAGTTTTAACTCATGACAAAAATGTTAATCCAGCCACAAACTCTCTTAAGAAGGTCAGTTTACAGTATCAAATTATCTATTTATTTTATGAATTAACTTAAATTTGTGTAAGCTTTTAGAATCTTACTTAAGCAACCAGCTTTTAGAATCTTACTTAAGCAACCAGCTTTTAGAATCTTACTTTTGCCTGACTTCAATTATGCAAATTTTGTTGCCTGACTTTAAAGAGATTTATGCAAATTTTGTTAAAACATACAACGTTAAACACTAATAAAGCCTCACAATAACTGTAATTGTAATCATCCAAACAAACTTATCACATCAGAATTCCAAAACCACAATCACATAGCAATCAAAGCACTCCCAAATATTCCATCCCGTCTCCCGAACTCCATATTGCAACTCCACCCATTACGGTGGCCACAAACACTTCAATATCCATATTCACTTGTTATATATTTCTCAATCTAAAATAATGTGATTAAAAGCAGAGTAGTAAAACTAAGATATGAAGGTGATAATGAGGTAGCATGCAGGAGCTCACTTACCAGAACACTAACTAAAGCACTTCAATCTGTAGGTGTCCACGCGAAAAATCTGTAGGTGTCCACAATTACAGTTGTTGATGTTGACGGACGCCCAAAGCACTTCAATCAACTCTCTCAAAGCTTGAAATTACGATGCTTTTACCCTGTTATCCCAACAAGTTTAAGTTATATAATGTTGTTATTATTAATCACTACAGATGCTTTTATGCATGTTTGAGAACAGTTGTACAACCTCTTAAGTAATGCATTGCTTCAACTTCTTAAGTAATTTTTATTTTCACCAAAAGAGCATTATTAGAGTCAAAAAAAAAATAGCATACAGCCTCTAAAGTAATGCATTGCTTCAACCTCTTAAGTAATTATGGACAGCACCAATTAAATCATGTTCTATTACATGTCTTCACCAAAGAGGCCAAAACAAGTTTAAGCACTAGAAGCCAGATATTCAACTCATCTATTGCAAAGGGCATACAAATTAAATTAGCATACAGCCAAAGCTGTTCCATGTTCTTATCACAACAAAAAATTAAATTAAATTAAATTAAGTAGGAGCTCAACCATGCCTCCCAGCATTCTGCAGAAAAGACACTGGGATTTTTAGAAAACAATTAATATAACAAGTATTATTTTGCTTATAGTATTTATTGCACACACAGAACATGCATACATACATGTCTAGATAAGAGAGATTTCTTTAAAGAGCCCATTACTGGATCTTAGTAAATTTCAATATGAACCATGTACACAGATGGTATCACAATCACAGATGAAATTAACAAGATATCAATGATCAAATTAATACAAGCTCACTTGGATTATATTACAATATCAGGTCAATAATAGAAGATACGATATGGCTTCCAAAAATAGTTAGGAAATCTCTGGATATCACAAACGATGAACAATATTCACAAAAGTATACTTCATACAAGAAAATGGACTCGATATATCATCTAAATGCAAAGTTGAAGGTGTTGTTGTTCGCTGATACAAGCATCTTAAAGGACCATGACTTTAAACAAGATTCTAATTATAATTCCTTCAAACTGAAGATAAAGTGAAGTAGCCAATGGTAGCCTAAGTCTTATCAGTGGTTCCTTTTCAACAGAAAAAATACTACAAGTAGCCAATCCATGTAAAGCGCACTATGATAACTAAGATCAAAGCTTCACCTGATTCCGTTGTAAAATACACATTTAAGTCAGACAATAGAGTGATACACACTCAAAATCAATCACTGTTTATATACTCTGGCTTTATTATTTTCTCTGTGTTATTCTTTATTATTTCAATAATAAGAATCTAGAAATTATAAATCTTGTGATCAAATGAAAATTTCATTTATGAAGTATGTTAGCCCCAGACATAACATGAAGAGTACATAAATTCTTCCAGCTTCAAGAAAGTCATGATACACAATCAAAAGAGAGAGAGAGAGAGAGAGAGATTGTCATATGCTGAGAGATCATTAAAGTATTAAAAAAATACCAATTTCCAGTCATCATCGACCACAGGAAAGCCAGTTATTCTCTTCTCAACAAGACCCTCCAGTGCTGCAATCACAATAACTTGTCAACCAAAAAATGAATTAACAATAAGGTAGCAACAATCACGTCCGAGCATCATAATTACCTTCCTCAGCCGTTGTTGTAGGCTTTACAACATCTAATCCTCCTTTCTTGTCATAAAATCACCTACTGTGTACGTTCCATTTCTTGACTGAAAACCACCATACAAATATTAAAGGGCATACATTAAGAAGTTTTTCCTTCACTTGGCTAAAAGAACTAACACATATTATCATAAATCATTAAAATTTATTTTGATTTCGAGCAAATTCAAATCCATTTACATTTAGCAAAGATGTGAAGTCTATATTCTAGGATATTTCACAAACCAAAACATTAAATTTTGTTGGCTGAATCAAAAGCGCTTCCTCTTCATCCGCGTATGGAAGTGATTTATATAAACCACTTTTGCAAAAGTGCAGCGTTTCCTACTAATGCAATATATCTACAAACGTTTTCAAATCAAAACAAAAGAATTTCTCAAACACTTCTCCAAGATCACTTTATTCAATATTTCACTTATTCATCTTTTTAATCTAAAAATTGCTTTCTATAGATAATATTTATATTGATCAAACACTACAAAAGCACTTATCCGCTTAAAGCATTTTTTCACGAATTCAAAACGCCAAAACAATCCAATTTTAATTTTTTATTTTGCGATTTTAAAATTATAATTCAACTATACATTAAAAGCTTCATTCATATTTCAAAACGGAGCCAAACTAATGAGCAAATAAAAGCAAACTCACTGGAACGGAGTTGGTGATCCCGGCGCCGTTATGTGCCGCAAGAGAAGCCAACACGGATTTTATGATTCGTTTTTGAAGTAGAAACAACACGGAGTTGGTAAAGCACGACCGAGGAACGGCGCGACTGTGAGCGAGGAACGACGCGACGAACTCCGTGAGGATAACAGCGACCGGGAAGCACGAACGGTGAGGTTCAAGGATGAAGGACGAACGGTGCGACGAAGCTTGCTACGAAGGGCGAAGCAAAATTCGGGAAATAATTGGCTGCTTGTTTATATTACAGCTTTGGGCAGGAGAGATTAGAGTTTGGGGGGAAAAATTGGGAACGGAAATTAGGGATTCAGAGGGAAAAGCTGGAGAATTGGGGAAAAAATTTTGTTTATATTACGGGACTTGACTGCGGGCCACAAAACCGCAGTAAAGTCAATTAAATCTACGGCGGGCATTTGGCCCACAGTATAATTTTTATTTTTACCGCGGTTTCGGCGGCCCGCGGTAAATGTTCGCAGTAAAAAGCCATCTGTCTTGTAGTGTTTGTATAATTAGTTTGTAAGAGTAGCATTACTATATAGTATTATTAATACTATATGTGCGTATATCTGGGGAAATATGGACTTCAAATTAATTAAAACTATATATATGGTAGGCCGATTATCACCTTTTATCAAATTAACTTGTTAATAAAGGCAGTAATAAAAATTTTAAAAGAAAAAAAAAACCATATGTAATGGCAAAGTCAAATGATAAAAAATTTCCATCATCTCTTTTTTATCTTTAATCCCCACTATGCTTGTCATTTCCGTTTCTTCGATCGTCTTTGGGCCTCTTGACCTTACTGTTCATCTTCATTCAACCTTCATCGTTTCTACGCTGAGAAAGGTCATGAAGCATCACGTAACCCGCAATGGTAAGGACTTATAGAGGGATGTTTGGTCTTCATTACTTGAATGAACAATGGAATATGAAAAATTCGTTTGCTTAACTTCGTTTATATTATTTTTATCTTTTACACTATTTCTAAGATGTAATTAGTGTGCACATTTTATTTGTAGAGCTTATTTGCTTGCTGATTAATTATTTTCCAAAAAATCAAAATCCTAGAAATGGGGGAAAATTGGGATTTTTAAAAATTAATTGGAAAAAAGTGTAATTTATGCGATGTCTTCATTGTTTTGACTGTTTTATTGACATGCATGCATGTCATAGTATCACAGTACCCTTGTACTCTCGCATGGCTACTGTTTTTATCTGTTTTCGTATGAAAGTAACCCTTTTTTCTGTTTGAACACTATTTTTTCTCAGTAATTGCAAGCTTTGAGGTAACTGCACACGAAGTGGCTGGAAGCATTGTCGTTTGTTGCAGTCTGGAGGTAGCTCATTCAATCAGTTATGTATGCAAACGAGTAAGGATTTTAACTTTTCTTTGTTAAAGTATGTTCAATCGCTTGCTATTTATTTTGTACGATTTCTTCAATTTTCAGTATGTCTTTGTTACTTTCTTAGAGTGCATTAGGATAAATAAGATGACTTTTTGCTCAGTGACATAAGATAAAATTAAAAATTATTATTGCGATGTCAATTTTTATTATTAATAATATATCAATTTTGTAAATAAATTATGATCGCTATTGTGGATTGGGAAAAAAAATATTAAACTCTACTGTGATGTAATTATTTTATATTAGACAGTAAGTGGGATATAATTATTGTGTTAAATAGGTTGTATGAAATGTGATGTAATTTTGTTAAATAGGTTGTGTTGACTAAGCTGACTGTGTTTGTTTGTTTGGTTATGGTATTATTTTCGTATTAATCTTATGGTATTATTTTCGTATTAATCTAAGTGCAGTAAATAAGTTCAGTATGTTTACTGAGTTTATTTGTTTGTTTGTTTGTTTGTTGTTGTTGTGTTTTTTTAAATAAACATTTTGTGCTCTGTCTCAATTCCTGATGACGTATATGGTAGCAACATGGATGAATTTTTTATAACTTTAAAGTATTTGGGTAGTGAGTTTCCAGTGGGGTTAGTAGACCCTTATAAAGTTAGTTTAATAGTGTTGTTTCAATCAACTAATGAGATATGCAATCTAGGGGTTGTAGACCGTAGGGATATGCATTTCACAGTTAGTTTACTTTGGAATGGTGAGCTGTTTTACATGGGCACTGATAAACAATTCTTAGAACTGTTGAATATGTATAAAATCAATGGTGATTTTGACATAACCATTTTAGTAAAGGTAAGGCCTCTAGAAAGTGAGCCATTAGCTTGTGAGTTACCTGTGAATGAAGAAAGAAGTGAACCTTAGCCTCAAAAGCCTGTTAATATAGGTGTGAACGAACCCGTACTAGAAACTAAGTTGCCACATGTAAGGGAAAATGGTGAAAAAGAACCATAACCTGAGATGAATGGAGAAGAAAATATAAGAGATGAGGCAGAACTTGAGTTGCCAAAAGCTGATTTCCCTAGGGTAGATGATGAGGCAGAACCTAAGCTTCCTAATCAGGAAAATAAAGATGGTGATGAAGAGTCAGTAGCATTGTCAATGGGCCATAGTGAATATGACTTTGGAAGTGATTCAGATGCAGATTATAGGCCTAAATCTAATGTGGAATTTGTGCATGATGGAAGTGGAGTAGTTAATAGGGATAGTGAGGTAGAAAGTGAAGAAGACTCAGAAGAAGATGACAGCTCCCGTTACCAAAGTGATGGTGAAAACTTTGAGAAACTCGTAAGTAGTTTAGATGATGAATTGGGCAATTCCAGAAAGGCTAAGGCCCACAAACTGAATAAATTTACCCTAGGTTTAAAATGAGAGATTGTCTTTAGGGTGGGTCAAACATTTAATAATTGTAAACATTTAGGGAGGTACTTAGAGAGTACTCAGTACAGAATTTGATTAAGCTAAAAAGGATTAAAAGTAAAAGAGATAGGATCATTGGTTAGTGTGCTACAGAGGGCTACCCCTGGAATTCATGCGTCCAAGACACAGAACCTTATTATCTTCCAAATTGAGACATATTCCCCCATCCACAATGTCAAAAGGTCCCTAATACCCCTGAAAGCACCTATATTTGAATAGCTAAGAAATATGAGGACAATTTCACGGACAATCTTAACCTTAGTATTGAATGGTTAGAGAAAGGCTTGAAGAGGAGATTTGGGCTTGAACCCTCAAATGTATAGGGCTAAGATGAAAGCCTTTAATGTCATAGGTGAAGACCATATGAGGGCTCTTAATCTATTGTATAAATATGCAAATATAGTGAACCTCACCAACCCTAGCTCTTATGTCTTTGTTAGGGCATATGCAAATCTAATTAATACTAGCCCAAAATTTCAAGTTTTCATTTCATTTCCAGCTCAGAGAGTTGGGTTTGTAGAGGGATGTAGGCCATTTATTGGAGTTGATGGGTGCCACCTTAAAGGCCCAATGGGAAGGGTGTTTTTATCTGCTATTGGCATTGACGCTAATAATGGTATGTATCCCTTAGCATTAGGAGTTTGTGAGGTTGAGTGTAACTCCACAAAAAGCTAGTTTCTAGGCCATTTAGGAGAACATATAAAAGGGTTTGATGGATGTGGATTGCCTATAACTTTTATGAGTGATAGGCAAAAAGGAATTATTAATGCTTTAAATGAAAAATGGCTAGATGCATCTAATAGGTATTGTGGTAAACACTTGTACGACAATTTTAAGAGAGACTTTACAGGACCTGGTTTGCAAGAGTTGTTTTGGATGCCCTGCAAGGCTGCAAATGCCACTGACTTCCATTCTGCCATGGAAAAGATCAAAGTTATGGATGGATCTGCATATGAATATTTGGCAGCCATTCCCCCAACCAGTTGGAGCAGGTATGCTTTTGATGAAAGAGTTAGGGTAGACCAAGTAACCAATAACAATACGGAGTCATTTAATTCATGGGTCAACAAACATCGAAGTCAAACATATTTGAGTATGATTGAGGATATTAGAAGAAAGATCATAAAGAGAATGCAAAGAAAGTAAGTGGACATTTTTTAATACGCTATTATTAACTTTATTTTAAATATGCTAGTGTTCATTAATAACATATTACCTAATGTCTATTTGATTTGTTTTGATTGAACAGGTTTCGTGAATGTATGAGATGGCATTCAGATGTGGGATCCAAAATTAGGACAATTATTAATGATAGAAGGAAATGGGCTAGGGTACTGGAAGTCATATGTGGTGGTTCATTGGAGTTTGAAGTTGTAAACAGAGGGAGAGTTCACATTATGAGGTTGAATGAAGGATTTTGGTCATGTGGGTTGTTTCAGGTATCAAGAATCCCATGTGTACATGCAATTGCATGTGCAAATAAGAGGAAGGTGGATGTCCATCAGTTGGTGGACAAGATACTATTAAGAGATCGATATATTGCTGCATACAACCACTCCATCCACCCAATACCCGATCAAAGTGAATGGTCATAGGTGCCTTACAATAATATGAAGGCTCCTAAGATCAGATGCAAATGAGGGAGACCTAAGAAAGCAAGGAGAAGGGCACTAGATGAAGGTCGTCTACCTTTAAACTCTTTACTCATAATGAAATGTAGAAATTGTCGTGGCTTTAATCATAATAAAAGAACTTGCAAAGTTGCACCAACTACTAAGATAAACAAGGTAATTTCATTATACGTCATAAATTTCTAATCTTATTTCTATTGATTTTAAATAGGAATTATAATCTGTTAACTGTTTGTTAAATTATTTGTCTATGCATAAGGCTCGCAAATCCCTTTAGCACCCTTCATCATCATCTCAACACCCTCTAACAACATCTCAGTAAGTTGCAACAACATCTCAACACCTTCCATCATCATCTCAGCATCCATCATCCTCTCAACAACTAACACAGCCATCTCAACAGTCAATGGGATGCTCAACACAACCATCATCATGACAGTCAGTTGGGTTAAACATAATAAGGAAAGGGAGAGGTAAAATGTGATCTTTCATCTGTTTTGTTTCAATTATTTCTTCCACACCCCTCATTTTTTACTTATTTACTTTATTTATCATGTAGTAACAAGATGGTTCTTTAAGCAAAGGAAATAAAAAACAATGAGGTGAAGGCATACTATAGTTAGCCTTTCGAAGATAATATTTTGAAAGATGCATTGGAACTATCAATGTATTTTGGAAGATGCATTAGGTATGATAGGTATATTGTGCATGATGTTATGGTGGTTGCTATTTATTTTGTAAAAATACTTGATAGGCATTTATCGTGCTGATATTTTTTGTCAAACTTATGAATATTATACTATATATGAGACCCTTCAGGGGCAACATAAATTATAATATTTGAACACAAACTGGATGGATGTTTATGCCTAGCTGAATATCACTTTGTCTAATGAAATATACCTATCATCGTTTTTTTTCTTAAATGTTGTGTGTTACTCCATAACTGCTCATTGTGCACTTCATATTGATTAAAACAAATCCATTACATGAACTTTATAAGGCATGCAACTAAAAATAATAGGATCCTGTAGACTAGGAACTTCAACACCGTGCCAATATTCTTCAGTTGTACATTCATTTTTAAGATAATTTTATTACTGTTGACCAAGTGCTTCAACTACGATTGCATCTATCTTATAATTTCATCAATTTCTTGACCATGAACATGACAACATTGTTCATTCATATCAAACTCTTCATTATCATGCTCCGATCATCTATAGAAGTTGCATGTTTCACTCCTGCATATAAAATATAGCTTACCTGGATTCTTTGAAGACTCAGATATCATCACAGCAGCCCTTGCACCACATTTGCATCTCATATTTTTTAATTTCATTGTACTACCATTTACCATTTTACTTTTAAGATTTCCATTGCTTGAGGTTAAATGACCTGAAGCTGATTGACTCGTTAGGAATATGTTTTGTGAATGAATGCTTGCTTTATTATGGATGTGGATGATGGCAAATATAGTTAACTAAAGCTGTGTATTTGATGTGTTGCTGTATATGAATGCTTCCAGTTGTGTATTAGATGATATGTTGTAGTTTGTGAATGATTTCTGCTGTGAGAATGATTTAGTAGTAGGACTAGGAAAACATCACTAAATGAATGCATGTGTGAGATGGACATGGCTGTGAAATAATAACCATTTATACTGTAGAGAATTATGTTCTATATGACTAAGAGCTACACAGCAACGGCTACTTCCAACTGCTACTCCAAAGACCTTTAGAATTTTAAATTTGTGAAGGGGTAAAATCATATTTTCAGACGTCGAAATGGCCAAGGATAACTAAAATTAATTTTATTTTATTATGTGTAAAATGGTCATTAAACGTCACGGTCATAACTTAACTTCTACACTTATTTTAATAAGAGCTGTTAGGGTTATTTTGGTAATTGGATGGAAATTGGATGGAAAAGTGATGGCTTTTAACAGAATACTTAACAGAAGGGAGGTCGATGATGACTTTTCAATAAGGTAGGGGTACGCGCTAATACAAAGTTGTAAAATTTGCCTTTACGTGTAATTTCGTTAAAAGGTGGAGTTACTTTGTGATAATCTCCCATTTAAAGTTATTCAGTTAAACCAAACACCAAAAAACTTAGAAAAAAGGCAAAAGCCATTAAATATGAAAAATTTTTAATCAATTTTAGATAAATATTCCTATGAATGTCTTCCATCAACCACTAACTTTTATCTGATTATAAATCTAAAGGTCAATTCCACAAACCTCCCATGAGGTTTGTACAAAATCTCACACGACCACCTTTGATTCTGAAAATCTCACATACTGTTAAAAACATTAAAATTTCGTTAAAAAAATAATTTTTTTTTAAATTGCCTGAAGTTGACTATTCAAAACTATTCAAATTTTTTTAAAATAAAAATAAAACCCAACTTGCTAATAGTCTTTCATCAACCACTACCGCAAGAAGCCTTAAAAGAAATTAATACCATAATAATTCATTCCAAAAACTTAAAAAATATATACTAAAAATTTTTTTTATTAAAATAATTCATTAAATTTTTAATATAAAATTTATCACATTTGCACTTGTAAAAAATGGTCTTATGAAGTTTAACTCTTTCAAAGTAATTTTTTAAATTTATTTTTAATTTTTAGATTTTTAGAATTTTAAATATTTTTAATAGCCAATTATGGGTGATTTAGAAAATTTTATGTTTTTAATAGAATTTTGATGAATCTTAATGAAGAGGAGAAATATATATGATTTTCAAAACCAAAGAGGGTCATATGGGATTTCAGCAAACTTTTGGGAGAGGTTTGTGGAATTGACCGTAAATCTAAGTTAAAAAAATATATTTTTTTACATTGAATTTATATAACATAACACCTAAATTTTCAAATTATTTCTATTTCTTAAATAAAATATGAATACAATATAAAAAATAAACCATAATTTTACTCACCTCCTTAAGTTATAAAGTTTTGGAGAACACATTTCATTTCTCCTCCTTAAGGTAAAGAGTAATTCTAGTACATGACAAACTCAAACAATCAAATCCATGCAATCGGACTCTAATCCATACAAGGTGGGTAAAAATTAAAAAAAATTAAAAAATTTTTAAATAAGTAAAATGAGACCAACTTATCTAATAACTTTATGCCAAATTAGGTTATATAGATTTAATTGTATAAGTTGATTGTATATCTAGCATTATTCTAAATAAAAGATATATTAGAAATAAAAATTAATGAAAAAAATTGGGCAACTCATCACCCTCACCTTCATCCGATTCAATCAAGGTAATGAAAATCACCTATGCCTCTTAAAATAATAAATCTCAAATGCTTCTATTGTTAAATGTGATTTTATAATATATAATAGTCATTGTATGCATATAACACTCACTTGAAAAAATATAAAATATTATTATATTTTAATAATATAAAATATTATTTGATTTGATGATAACTAAAAAATTTTTAATTGCGTATTATATTTTTCTACAATCTTCGGAAGGCCATATGATTGCATATGGAAAGTGGATTAATAGTTTTTAACGATTTAAAAGTCGCTGACTAGTGAGTGTATATCGATTACGATGAAATTGGATCATGTTTATATTTTCCAGCTTCTCCTAGAGACTTCTTTGACCTTGACTTTATGGTCATCTTTACTTTTGTATACAACTAAAAGCATCTCTTTCACGTAACATTAATTCTTCTTTGTTGTCCCACTTAGCTAGATTTAATTATCATTATACCCAATTCCAGAAATTTCAAGAACTCATGCCTCGATCCTTGTTGCCTTGGCTGAGATGCATATATAACAAGTTAGCCTCATTAAAAAAAAAGCCATCCCATCTCAAAAAGCGACCTGCTTGCTCTTGCTGTAGCTCTCAAATAATTCCAAAGTAAAATGTCTCTCCTACCCTCTCTCATCAACCATCCCAGCAACATCATCAGCTTCCATCCTTTTCGAGGTTTCTTCTCCAAGAACAACAATAATAAAGCGGACATGGACTGGAAAGAAACATCACATGCCCACGTATTCGAAGTTGAACTTCCAGGCCTCACAAAAGAGGATGTGAAACTTGAAGTTCACCAAGGTAGCATTCTACATGTGAGTGCAGTGAGGAAAGAGGAACCCGAGGAGAAAGATGACAAGTGGCACTGCAGGGAGAGAGGTCATGGCACTTTCTTCAGGCAGTTTCGTTTGCCTCAGAATGCGAAGGTTGATGAGATTAAGGCCTCAATGCGTGACGGCCTACTTATTGTCACTGTGCCTATTCAAGACCATCAACCCAAGACCAAGTCTAAAGTTGTCGACATTTCCGGGGATGAAGCCCATCCGCCTAAAGGACTTGGCCGTTTTGTCTGCTTCAAAGCTTGACCAGCAATATTAATATAATATTCATTTCCGTCTGATCCATACTTATAGTGTTCTATGAGTTGAAGTACATGCTTGCTACAATTATTTCCGTTTGTGAGAGAGCTGTGTGGTGCTTGTCAATTTGTATTTGATTTTGTTTGATTGTAACTTTTAATTTTGTTGTACTTAATTTTGTTTGGTACTGTTGTAAATATTTTTATTTATCATGGCTACATACCACTTACCACGGTGCCCGCCGCTTACATTATTCTTAAGTCTTGACAATATAGTACTCCTCAAAATTAAAATAATAAACGAGCTAGGCGGCTTCCAAGAGAAGAGGCCAGGACCTATTGAAATGTTCAACATATGCTACAATTACGATCAAAATCAAATAGTTGCGCATCTTTTTGTTATACTCGAGAAACAAGTCAACTTCAAATAATCAACGAGGAGGCATCCTCTAAGGATCTGTTCGACTGTTAATAAAAAAAAAAAAAAGGGAATCAACATTATTAAGTTAAATATTCCAAATTGGAAGATTTGAGATTGAGATGGTGCGCACGCTTCATCGATCCTCTGGTGGATTCTTCAACAACACAAGCCTCTCAATTTCTCATGTCAAAGTCATGAAGTCTATAGTGAGTGGGAGAGCATCAATGCTTGACTTGATTAGATTAGCTCTAACATTTAATTTATTATTTTACAAGTTTGCATGTCCTCTTCCACTGCTGGGAGTGCCTTTCACGTATTCTTGTCTTAGATTGATGCAGATCATGATCAATTTTAATTATGAAAACTGCTGTGATCTACTTGCCAGTAGTGTATATATATAACAAGGAAATTAATTACGCCCAACAGGCTTGCTTACATTTATTCTTAATTAAACAAACATGAAATCCCGGTACCTTTTTGCTCTCTTTGTCCAATTGGAGCTTTTCCTAGATGTGTTTGGTATTATTAATGGACCTCTAACTAAGCCTAGTAATGAGATGATATTGCCCAAGCTCTTGCCTCCTCAAGCTTACTTGTCTTCCACTTACTATCATGAAACATGTCCAGATCTTGAACGCATCATCCACCGTAAACTACAAGCTTGGTATAATAGGGACAAAACTTTGGCTCCTAGCATCATCCGGTTGCACTTCCACGACTGCGCTGTTAGGGTAAGTGCATGCGCATCCATTAATACATACTTTTTTTTTTTATTTTACTATTTGCTAGGCCTTTTAATTTATCAATTGTTTTGGTATTTATTATTATACTTACAAAATTAATTTATTATCAATCTCATGCATTTATGTACGCGCAATGCAGGGTTGCGACGCTTCGATTTTGCTGAACCATAGAGGCAGTGAGAGGAGAGCCAAGGCCAGCAAGACACTGAGAGGTTACAGAGTGATTAATGATATTAAAGCGGAGGTGGAGAAGAAGTGCCCCAAAACTGTTTCTTGTGCTGACATTCTAACAGCTGCAGCTAGAGATGCCACTGTTCTAGCGGGAGGTCCATTTTGGGAAGTTCCATTTGGCAGAAAAGATGGAAGAATTTCCATTGGGAGAGAAGCGAATCGTTTGGTTCCTCAAGGACATGAAAACGTCACCACTTTGGTAAAGCTGTTCGAAAGCCAAGGCTTGAACATACTTGACTTAGTCATCCTCTCAGGCTCACACACTATCGGGAGGAGTTCTTGCTTTGCATTCCAAAATAGGCTTTCCAACTTCAGTGGAACACGAAAATCTGATCCTTCTCTTGATGCAAGCTACTTAAAAATCCTGAAGCAAAAATGTAGCGGGAGTGCTTATAACTACGTTGATCTTGATGCAACCACTCCAAGGAGTTTTGACGTCGAATATTACAAGAATCTTCAGAAGAAGAAGGGATTGTTATCAACGGATCAATCGCTTTATTCAGATATAAGAAGTGCAAGTTTTGTGGATATGTTGGCTACTCAGCCCTCTGTTTTCTTAAGCCAGTTTGCCGTGTCCATGCTGAAACTCGGGAACGTGGGAGTCCTCACTCGCCCAAATGAAGGTGAAATCCGATTCAACTGCGATTATGTCAATCCTTGACCTTGATTGATCAAGTGCTACCTTGCTTGAGGTTGAGAATTTACGAGGATCCACTACCGTCTATCGTCGTCATCTATACATATATTAATTAATTTTTGAAGAATTTGCAGACGCTTTATAATACGATACATATTTTATATACTGCATTTAAGTTAAGTTTATAAATGCACTAATTACATATATTGTTGTTTTACATTATATATAATAAATTTATTGACTAATGTATTGTAAAGTGAACACAAAATTTTATATAGTGATAAATTAAACATAACAGAGCGAGAGTAGTTGGATTCTTCTAGATACATATAGCATATATACAGTATAATATATATTATTGCACTCTAACATTAACTGTACTAACTGAATACAGTTATATATTTATATGAATTCTGTTTAACCTCTACTAACTGTGGCATTAGAGTTTGTGTTATCTATTTATTTTTCTAAAATGAGAAAACAAATATGTAAAATGAATAATGACATACTTATAGTTCATTTATAACCAATATTTTATATAATCTGAATTAACAAGGTATTATTTGATGAATAATTATCATGTTATTTAATTTAATATTTTTTATTTTTTTAAACTATTCAGTGATAATTTATTAATTCATATTATATAAAAAATAATCATAATTGAGTTACAAATATAACGTTACCCGTATAAAATACCGGATAAGAATGATACGTTGAGACGAGAGGAAAGAAATAGAAATGATATCTAATAACAGAAGAAGGGCCTAATTTGTCTCGAAGATTGGGCCAGTTGGACGCTTTTGTATGTTTTGAAGGCCCAAGTGAAACGGAGCTAGTCGCTTACTAATAAAATTAATTAATTAAAAAAAAAAGAGATGAAACGCGGATTGGCCGACAAAGTTTCCTTTGCAGTCCACGTAAGCGTAAGCGTGGGCAGGGGCTGATTGGTTATTATTTAGTGGATCATTGATGATCCTTGAATCGAATTGAAGGTTTGGCATTTTCTTTCTTTTCTTTTGAAAGTTTGAAAAGAGAGAGGTCAGGGGCGTATTGTATTTTTAGTAGATAGGGTGAGTCTGTATCTGTATCAGCATCTTTTTTTTGTGTGTGTTTGGATCCGAATTCTTGATCGGAGATTGGATTGAGATGACGAAGAAAGCGGTGTTGATCGGATGCAATTACCCAGGCACCAAAGCAGAACTGAAAGGATGCATTAACGACGTGAAACGAATGTACGCTTGCCTTGTGGATCGGTTTGGTTTCTCCGAGAGTAATATCACTGTCTTGATCGACACCGACGACTCCTACACTCAGCCTACTGGCAAGAACATTCGTAGAGCTCTCAGTGATCTTGCTCGATCCGCCCAGCCAGGCGACTTGCTCTTTGTCCACTACAGTGGTCATGGTACCAGGCTTCCTGCTGAGTCTGGTGAGGATGATGATACTGGTTATGATGAGTGCATTGTCCCCTGTGACATGAATCTTATTACTGGTAAATTCAATTGATCCCTCAATTCTTCATCACTGTGCTAAACTAATAATTAATTGATGCCATGATGCTTTTTGGACTCAAATATTAATATTACCTTGTACGTTGAGCTACCATTACCATAGGATCAGAATCAGAATTAAAGATTTCAACTTCCAATCGGATTCACATCAATACAATACTTCTTCTTTTATTTTAATTGAGGGATGGGTAGACAGACTAGATTATTATTTTACGTGATAGCTTAAGCTTTTCACCAAAATCAAATGCTTGTGTTTTCAAACTGCGCTTCAATATGATTGTTACGGTTGTATAATTGGATTTCGATTGGTGTTTGAGCAGATGACGATTTCAGGGACTTCGTGGACAAAATCCCGGAAGGTTGCCGCGTCACTATTGTGTCTGACTCCTGCCACAGCGGTGGCCTTATTGATGAGGCTAAGGAGCAGATAGGGGAGAGCACAATGTCTCAGGATGAAGATTCAGATTCTGGTTTTGGCTTCAAAAGTTTCTTGCACCAAACCATCCAAGGTAAACTTGAATCTCGTGGAATCCACGTTCCTTCTGCACTGCGCCATCACCACTCTAGGCACCAGGAGGATGAAGTTCGAGAAGTTGAAGAAGCAGAATATGGTGAGCGAGGTTACGTTAAGAATAGATCGCTACCCCTCTCCACTCTCATTGAAATACTAAAACAGAAAACAGGCAAAGATGATATTGATGTTGGGAAGCTCAGGCCCACCCTCTTCGATATGTTTGGGGAAGATTCAAGCCCCAAAGTGAAGAAATTTATGAATATCATTTTTACCAAACTTCAAGAAGGTCAAGGTGATGGTGAAGGCGGAGGTGGTGGCTTCTTGGGCATGGTTGGGAATCTTGCCCAAGAATTTCTTAAACATAAGCTGGAAGGGAACGATGAAGGGTATGCAAAACCTGCATTGGAGACTAAAGTGGGCAGCAAGCAGGAGGCTTACGCTGGATCTGCTAAGCGTGATCTTCCTGATGGTGGTATTTTGATTAGTGGCTGTCAGAGTGACCAAACTTCTGCTGATGCTAGCCCTTCTGGGAACACTGACGAAGCTTATGGAGCTCTTAGCAATGCCATTCAGACCATAATTAGGGAGACAGACGGTGAAGTCACTAATCAGGAGCTTGTTCGGCAAGCTAGGCAGATGCTAAAGAGACAGGGTTTCACTCAGCGACCTGGCCTCTATTGCTGCGACTATCATGTTGATAAGCCGTTTGTGTGCTAGTCTGCTTCTCTGTGCCAAGAACTAATAATTTGATGCGCGGGTTAAAAGTGCGTTGTGTTGTGCTTTGGGCTGACTGCTGAGTTTGGGTTTCTTGGAATAAACAATGGATTTCCTTCGTTTCTCGTAAACAGTTGTCATTTTCTGTCTGTGGAGTGCGACAATAATTTTGAAAAAAATAGTATTTTCTATTTCGACTATTACTTGAATAAACACTTACTGGAGACTTATACAGAGATGAGTAATAGCTAATCCAGCCTATTTAATCTATTATTGTCATTGTCCTTCCTTGACTATGTTAATATACAAAATTATATGCCAAAAAATGGACAGAACAAAAAATCAATATGAATGAGACTGCACAATTCCTTTCCATGGTGCACAAAAAGTTCTTTCTTCTTTCAGTATAAGGCTTATGCTGGTTTCTTTATATTCCGGCACTTCCCTTGCTGTTACATTAGTCACCATCAAAACAAAAAACCACTGCTGCATCTCAATCATCAATGTCTTGAACCCATGCCAAATCTGTGATCAAGGTGTGACATGGATTAGTTGGCTGTGTCAGTTATAAGATCTAAATTTAATATTATGGCGATATGTTTGCTTTTGCACTATATGCCATTGCCATCAGAAAGAAAACCACCATTGTGTGTGTGTGTGTGTGTGTGTTAGAAAGAGATAAAAGACCTTGTAGCACCGTCTCAACTGCTGCATTCGGCACAAAAAGCCCAACAATTCGCTTGTTATCTGTGGTGGTTTCTAATCTTACAACCCGAAGCCGCTTATGGCTTTGACGGGCCTGTACAGAAATAAGCTCATAACATCACAAATATTAATACAACTTTTTGACGTTTATGTCAAAATTGTCAAAAAAACTCCGGTCAACTAAATAAAGTAATGCTACATTTATAATACCTCCTTCAAACTTAAACCTCACAAATTAATGTGACATTATTGTATGATTACCACATTATCCACCTTAATTAATATAACATATTTCTTAAATTCACGCCTCCAACACGTCAATTTATATAATTGAGTTTGTATCAAGAGTTTGTTAGTAGAGTGCTACTCAAAAACTAATTACTTTAATCACATATTCTTTACAAAATGACATGCATATTTATTAGTACTAGGACACAATTTACCATTGAAATTGAAAACAATATTCAATTGCTAAAAGAGTACATAGAATGAAAATGGGACATGTTTCCAATTAATGAAAGATTTACCTAACGTGCATAATAGAATCAAGGAAAGATTACTAAAATAGCAGAGTAACCATGTTACCTGCTTTGAAAGAGCCTTCTCTATAGTGCCCCAAACAGGAAGAATAAGGCCACCCAAAACATTAACTTCTTGTATTCTCCGGCCAACTGTGCAGTAGTTGCCAAGCTTACAGTTGGGCCCATGCATACACTGCAAGAAAAAGGTTATAGAGACGAAAGAAAAAGATTGTTTTAACCGGAAAACTAGTCAACATATCTAAAAAATATCACCTTGAGACACAACAAAATAATTATAATAATAAAATTCAGCATTGTTTGCATTTCACATTGTTTAATGGACTACCAAGTATATCCAACCAACAATAGAGCAATAAAATCCAAGTTCTAATCAGTTAATGTGCGCTACACCTATATTGGCAGACATTTATACCAAAAAGAGGCTATAAGACATCCATCCAACACCGTGATAAATGTCCCGATTAAAGATGCATACCTGTTTAGATGAAACTTCATATTCGTCTTCCCAACCACTACGAGCCTTCTCTAAAGATGTAATTTTTCTGTATTTGTTTTTTAATTCTGCCAGAGGCATTTCCCTGGAGAAAGAGAATTGATGTGTAATCGAAAGAGTTTAGCTATAAAGATTGTTGAAGCCGCTTAATTATAAATTTGGATACCTTACTGACTCCCCAACAGCAGGACGGACAATTTTATACATTCCAGAAGCTGCAGTACTGCATGAATTAGGTACAGAAACAACAAAAACAGTAAGTGGAGCAGAATATACATGCATAACATAAAATAAACATATTAGCCATGTCAAAAAATCCTCAAAGAAAAAATCTACAATGAAGAGAATGATATCGTGAGAATAAATGTTGCAGAGAAATATGTTACTTCATTCACAAACATGCAATTTTGTATTCAACTCTTCATTCTAAGAAAATCAAATATCTAAATGACCTACACTAAAAATTATTGGCTAACACTTAAACAAAAGAAGATGATAAACTTTTATATACTTGAGACGTGATATTTCTTCTGTTCTTGTAAATGCCAGCTAAACAACACTAAATTCATAATTGGAAAAAAGAATACCTTTCAAATGCTAAAATAAAGTGACGCCGTCCCAACCATTCCCTCTTAGATTCATAGAACCCATCAGTAGACGAACCAAGCCCATCCTTTTGCTTCTCATCAAGCATAGTACTTGCAGCCTAACACAATTAAATAAATTACAAATTTGTGCAGTTAATGATAATAGTATAAAATACCATCCGTCCAGTCAAGTAAAAGGAGAAAAGAGTACCTCCCAAGTGATTCCACGATCCAGGGTGAAGGTAAAAAGCACCGTTGATGCCCCAGACATGTTATCAACATGAACAGTCTGTAAGAAAAGACAATTAGTAAAATCAAATATGTAAAGCTGGCGAGAGATATAGCAAGAGATTTAACCTTTGGAGCTCCTTGTAACTCAATAATGTTAGCTTTCATATCAACGATCCCCGAGTCAAGATTCCCTTCTATGCGAGCATTATGAACAAGAAGATCCAAGATGCTGATGAACAACTCAAACAGCCTGTATAAAAATAATATTTGTTAGCATATTAAGTCAAAAAATGCTAATTGCAACAAGCACATTACCTTTAGAATGACAGATTGCAGACCTATTTTGAATCTCAGGCGGTAGTCCTAAGAGGCGATTAAGGAAACGACCAACATCATGCATGTCTGAATCAACTATACGACCAGACAACTTTCCATAATCTTTGCCGTTGCCTGAATCAAATATTGGACTTTGAATTTTATAATTATGGTATAACAATAATTAAATGAAGGTACACTATCATATATGGTGTAATGGAAGTCAGTTTCTAAAAGAACTTAAAGAGATATTTACATAACAAGTTTTCATGACTCTTTAAGTGAAATGATAAGAAAATAATTTGGAAATTTTTACATTTTTATCACTCTATTTTAGTTAAATGTTAGTAGACAAATTACCAAGAACTGTATCCCTGACTATTCCAACAGAAACAAGAGCAGCTTTTGCCTTCATCATAAAATCTTGAATTGTTTCTGGACTTTCAGGTGAACATCCAGGTGGTACAACAGGCAGAGAATCCTGAAATATTGAACCTTAGTTATTCCCAAAATATCTAACTTCTTTCTATTATTTTCCTTCATGTATTTCCCTACTATTCAAACATGAAGGGGAGTCATATGACAGTATCAAAAGACGAATTTAAAAACCTGCTCCATTATTCCTCTATACATCACCATCAAGGCTTTCTTTCCGAAAGCACTATCATAATTGTAAGCACTCAAGGATGGTCCTGCCCTGCAAGCATCAGTGCATCACATTGAATGAGACACTATTAACAGAGAAAATAGCACAAAAAGAAGGGAAAGAAGTCCAACCAACCTGCGATCTCCCTGAGTTAAGGCTCCAAGAGATTCTAATCTTTTGGCAACAATGGATGCAAACCGGCGTTCTCCACCAAGGTTGGTAAAGATTAGCCTGTACATATATGAGAGAAAATCAGATGTTATAGCCTGATTTAATGATGAAAGAAACAAACATATAATGCTTAATCCACCTATACTCAGGTGCTGAAGCTTGATTTGATCGATGAGTTCTTCCAAACTGTTGTATTGCTCTGTCAGCACTCCAAGGAAGTTCCAAAGTTATATGAACCCTTCTTTTCTGTCATGAAGAGATTCAAAATAAGCAAACCAGACAACTTGAGAAAACCATGATCGTTGGAACAACATAACTGAAAAGTCCAATTTAGATCATTATTCAGCTCTTACAGAGCAGATCATATGTGGCATTGAACTTTAGATCTTTCAAGAAATGATGCCACAAATACAAGAAGTTTTCTATATAATGAAACACACCTGATTTGCCGCCCTTCTGTCTGCTTGTAAAGAAACACCAGCAGATCCAGCTTCAGATATGATCGCAACTAACTTCTTACCATCCATAAAAAGCTGCTTCTCATGCATGTTGACCATCTCCATGGTTACATCCTTTCTAGAGCAATATAAAAATAACAAATAAGCTACCATGAAATAAGAGCAATAATTACTGAGATAAAATAAATACCCAAACTCACGTGTTCCGTGCCTGATAAGTTACACCTTTTCCATTGGCAGCCCTAACAAGCATGCCTCGTCTCCCTGTCATTTCTGCAACCTTCTCAGGACCCCCAAGCTGCAGTAACATGGTGTGTAAAGTCAAAAGGATAAAATATTACAGTGAAAAAGAAAATTAGGAAGATAATTCATATGAATTGTAGTAGATGGGCTTTGTTAGCAAAAGGACAAGCAAAACTTGAGTTATATAAATCATAAACATATGAAAATATATATATATATTACCTAATAAAGATGAAAAAGATAAAAAACTGGGATGGTATTGTCTTGCCTTCAGATTATACAAAATAGTTTTTGGATGTTTTTGCTATAGTTTGATACTTCTTTTTAGGGATGCTTTTGTCTTCTAGTTGGAGATCTGGTCTACAGTTTTATCTTCTTTTCTAAATTTTCACATATTTTTTTAGCTTCTTAGAGAAGATTAACAGAGAACAAAAAGATGTCTATATAGATTTTAACCTAGATATTCCCAAAAATTCTTTTATTTACTATTATAATAACTGTGGCTGGTGTGGCTGTGTATGTGTGCGTGGAAGGGGTAAGACAGAGAGGGTAGAACTTAGCCCATGTGTCCCATACCTGGTCAATAATATCATCCAAGGGATTGTTTGGAAGATCCAAGGAACGAATTATATCCAAAATCTTTGATTTGCGTTCCAAAGCAGCTTCATACCTAGATTGAAAAAATATTAATATTTATAACAATGAGAAATCAATAAACCTGCCACCATCAGACCCAGAACCACCAATTTCTAGAGACAGAAAATAAAGCTTTGTATATAGGAAGCCAAGAAAAATTAAAATTAAGAAGAACCTCTTCAAAAGTTCTGTTAGATATGCATGTCTTGATTGAAGATATTCCTCTGTTTTTTCCTTGCATGAATGGCATGACCAATCATTGGGTGCCAAATCAGTGATAGGAGGAACTAAACATCCAGGATGGACTAGTTGACCACAGCAGGAGCATTGGAGCAGTTTCTTCCTTTCCTGCACTTAAAAGTAGAACGCACGGTTATATTTTGCAGATACTCAAATCATCTAAACCAGAAAAACAATTACCTCTTCAGTGTTGCATAACTCACAGATCTGAAACTCGTCATCAGATTCAGTAGATTCATGTGCAGAATCAGCTGCAGTTATCGAGGTCAAATTTAGCAATAAGAAAGTAAATATTCAGCATTTCAGCAGTAAGTATAAAGAAGACACTGTAAATACACAGATCTTGAAGCAGTATTGGCCAACGTAGGATGATCAATAACTTTGACTAATAAAAGGTGCATTCAGGAATATAAAAAAGCAGTCATGCAACAATTACGTTTCTATTAAATTTCCACCAAGTAAAAACCATTAAAAGAGCACTAAGGTTTCAGACATTGACTAATGTATCAAAAGCTCTAGGAAAAATGATAATTTGCAAAGCCAAATACTACTAAAGGTAAACTACAAGGAAGATCCATTAATAAGTAAACTAATCCATCAATGTCCAGTTTCAAAAACTAACTTTCAGATTCTTCATCACTTTCACAGTCACTCGCAGGTTTCCATTTTGCAGCTTTTCTAACTCTCCCTTTTAATGAAACACCAGGAGATGCTGAATGCCTCTTTCGTTGAAGTTCCTTTACACTTTCCTCTCCTACAAAAAGAATTAAAAAAGTTGAATGATAGTACTAACAGCAACAAGAAAATTCTAACAAACCCAGTACAAAACCACTACCAGTGAGAGCTTCAGGCTTTTCAGGCAAAGGATAATTTTCTTCCACAAATTTCAGCAAAAGTTCTCGAGGCCCCGAAATAAAATCATCAAGTTCAACACCCTAATCAAAATGAGGAGATAAACCAGCATTCAGATGACAAAACTAAAAAACACAAACCGCATAGAATTAGATAAAAACTGATACACACAAAAATGGTAAAGCATACGCACATATTTTGTCACAGCTTCCTCAGTCCTAGCCTCTCCTGTACTCTGAAGGCCAATGACCACACACTTATCTTCAACTAACGCTTTCTTAGCTAGCCTTACAGTAGCAGGCACCTTAGCTGACATGCACATGTGTCTAAAGAAACGCTACAACACCATATGGAAATACAAACAGCAAATAAATGATAGATATGTAAATAATGAGAAATTGTCAAACATGCACACAGAAGATACTAAAATGGGAGAAAAAGGTGCATAAGGAAACCTTAAAACCACTATGCACCAACAACCCAGCATATTATTACCTGATGACTTTTTCTTTTTTTCTTTTTTCTTTTTTGGGACAAGAAACTGTAAGCACTATAATGATGTAAAAATATTATAACAATCTCCATATTATATTACAGTTTGCAAAAATATTATAACTGTAGGCATATTATTACCTGATGACTTGACCAATACAATCTCCATAACTGACTAGAATTCGGTTTCTCACTAGTGAGAAAAGCACTTGCTGACAGCAATTCCACTCGCAATTCTGCCCAAAATTCAGCTGCCTTTTTATACATTTCCTATGATACATACCAATCTAAGATTAGGAATTCATATTTTACAATAGTGATAGACAGAAAACTAACTGTAGGTCAATTACTCTTGCAAATGTTTACAAATAACAGTGAATAGATCTAACCATCATTTTTTCATGCCTTTAATAACAAAGCAGATAAGTACCCCATACCTTCATTTCAGCTTCCAACGGTGCCTCAACAACATCGAATTCTGCCCCCTCATAGCTAAGAGTACGACACACATACATTCCCCTGATTGTGGAAGAAGAATTAATAAGTGTGGCATATTACAAATAACTCTAATTTAGAGAGATACTATAAGCTTTAGAACCTTGCTTTCATGTCCATAGCAACAAGTTCTAGTGCTCCAACACCGCCTTTCTCAAGAGCGCCTGCAAAAAAAATTTGGTAATTTTTAAACATTCATTATGAAATTTGAAAAGTGACATAAAACTGCAAAACATAGGGAAGGGGGAGAGCTTTATCGTTCAAGTGGATTGAGAGAAAAACACGATCAACCAGTTTATATTAGTTTATCAAGCACAAATTTAAATCTTGAAAACAACAAAGTTAATTATTGATTAACTCTTCTTTTTCTTTTAAAATCAATGAACCAAACATACTCTTTAACAATGGTTTCCCCTTCTAACATGTGAATGTTTGAAATGTTTGTAAGTTTTTCAAATTCTAAATGGTAAAAGTATTTATCCAATTATGAATAGTTAGTCACACAGGCCATAACAATTCATTTTATTGAGAATAAAAGTCAGATCTTGAAAACAATTCATGAACCGAGCATGCTTAACCTACTTTTTTTTCTTTTGGATACCTAGAAATCCCTAGACCTCTTCCTTGTCTAACAAATTCTAGACTCTGAGCTATATCCACGCCCTACAAGCTTGGTAATCAAGAAACATAGGATATATATCCTAAGTCAGTGGCTCTGAGGGGATTTGAACCCTTGACCTCAATGATGGGACCAACAAGCTTCAAATGAGAGAATGCATTATAGAATAAATCAAGGAAACAACTTTAGCACAAATGATTTAGATCCCGGGTTGAGATCACATACTGGATAAGAAGAGGCCGTGTCCTCAGTAAAGGAATTTCCCATCTGGGAGTGTGTAGAGAGAGAGAGAGAGAGAGTTAGTCAATGGAAACAAAAAACATACCTAGAAATTTCTGGAAATCGTTGAAACACGTTCCAGCTCCCCAAAGTCCAAGCCTGACCATATAACCCATATTGCGCGGTTCAGATGCACCAGTTGCCGAGCAATAAATAACACGTGCTTCAGGAAGTCGGGCCTGTATACACAGAGTCCTAGTTAAACCATCCTCCCTCATTTTCTACAGAAAATTGTAATTAAACCTTTTCTCTTTTTTCTCTTTTGTTTTAAAAAAGATGCTTTTGTAAGAAAATGATGCATGTATACAGATGGTAGCATGAAGGATCTTTGGGGTCATGGGCAGATGTGCACGGTTTAAGGTATGCTGTATGTCAGTGCCAGTGTATCCATGCATGAGGAGGTGGACACAAATTTTGCATGGACAGGCATACATGCGTGTGCACACACTTGCAGAAGGACTGAAGGAGGAAGGAAGAGAGAGAAGGTTCAATAAAATCTAACAAATACGTAGGCATTCAGAGATCAGTTTAGGAAGCAAACCTGAAGCTCAAGAACTGCTTCCCCTGTGCGTGTTGGCTGACTTCCAGCCTCGGGTACTAAATTCTTGGCTTTGTGGCACTACAACGAAGCCATTGACCCTTAGCAACGAAAGATAGAAAGGGTATATTGAATTCATGAAGCACTCATTGCATCAGTTAAACAACCAAAGTTTCTAAAAGCTTACACTATAGCGAAGTCATAATAGACAATGTTTCCAATGTAAACAAAGTTTAGTACCTCATCAAATATGAGAAGACCATCATATCCTGGTCCACACCACTGCACAAGCTGCTGTAGACGAGAACGACCTTTCTCAGAAGATGCAATGAGGCTACTGTATGTCAAAAACACAACTCCTTCCCTGACTCCAACAGACCTTGAATCAAGCTTAGAATAAGGCAACTTATTCAAAGGATGCACTGCATACAAAAACAAATAAACATTTAATTGTTCTCAATTCTGGAAAAAGGAAATTCATGATGGATAAGCACTAACCATCACAAGATTACTTTTAGGTGGAATGCATAAATTGCTTCCAAATCTATCTGCAATTTTTTTATTTTAACCTTATTTCCACATTAATATATGGTGCCATCTGCAGGTACTTACCATATTGTGATGCACAAAGTGAAAACCAACAAATTCCACCCACAGAAAACCCAAGAGAAAGAAAGACTACCAAACAAGAGCTAAAGGTAACTTGATATGCATTAAAATTCACCATTACAAATGCAACCTTAACCGCAATAAAAATTACCAAAAAAGACTTATTATAATTAATTAAAAATGGGAAATAGGAAAACAAGACCATCTGATAACTCAACTCGAGTACTACATAAAAGCTTAAGCTAATGGGCATGAACACAATGTTAATATTTAAGCCAACAAATAGAATCAACTACACTATTATACATAAACTTAGTGATGGCAATTCGCCCATGTACCCATATTCGCACACCCTAAATGAGACAGATATGAATCAAAATAAAACTATGACTGTATCTAGGACAGATCATCTAAGTATGGCCTCGCATAATCTATTAAATGTCATTTATATTATTTTGATAATTCTGTTTTATAAAATGATTTGAAGATTTACCCTCAATGCATGTAGCACCAACATCATCCAAGTCTCTTCTTGCATCGAACTTTAGGTCTGAACCGACAGAAATCCACCTGCAAGATCATCAGACAGGAGAAAGCATTACAAAAGCAGGGAAAATCCTTCCTTCCAGAAGCAACTTCACTCTTTTTTCTTTTTTTTTTGATAAGATACAATATGAAGTTATTTCAAAGGACCATAAAAATTAAGCAGGGGCTTGAAAAAGAAAAGAAAACAAAAATTGAAGAAAGATTATGCTATACATATCTATACGTATGCAATCAGATATTGCAGCTAAATACTTACAATGCTTTCCTCCTCCCATGCTGCCAATTCTCCCATATTAACCCTGCAATCGTTCGACCTTTACCCACACCAGCTCCATCTCCAACAAAGAATCCTGCTCTAGCACCATTAGGAAGGTGTTGAAGGTGTCTCTGGCATGGAAATCAGCATTATTTTACAAGTTGAAAAAGCATACTTGGAATTATTAAGCATAAGTTGTAATATATAAAGAAACCTGCGAAGCATAGACCAACGTCTCAATCTGCAAGCATGACAAAGCCTTTGAACTTTCCAAATCATCCTTGATTCGTAAATCATAAGTGGGCTCTGGTGGCTGTACTGCAGACAAGGAGGATGTCTCTACAATAGGATCAGGATGAGGTGGTCCAATAGATAGTTTTGGAGGGCGCTGCACAAAGAACCATGCAAAATTTATCTGATATATTGGCTCTGAAAAACTTTAACAGATAAGTCAAAGAACAAAAAATAACCAACAACAAAGAAATGGCTGAAATAGAACCTTAAATGCTGAAGTCTAAAAAAAATCAACAAGTTATTTTTGTGCCTCTTTTTTGAACATTGGTTTGAACTCAACTTAAAGAAAATCAGCAATTCCTAATCTATTCAATTTGGAAGGCTGTTCTTGCACCATTTTTTTCCCCTTCGGCTTCCCTTTTTGTTTGATTGTTTTTCTTCTTCTGCTGATTGAGTTGCATATACTTTATCTTAGCACCTTCTTTTCCTATTCTATGTAATAACATTCTGTGTCTTCTTTAGAGAAAAAGTCTCCAAAGATGATAAACTTACATAATCAGTGAATGTTTCCCCCACCGCACCTTCATCTTCTTCTCGCTCCACTTCAATGGCTACCTGACAGGTTCCAGGGTCAGAAGGAAAACAGGAGAGCATGAATAAGAAAACTGACCAATAATACTGCAGAATATAGCAATATGCAAAATATTTCTATCAAAAGAGTTAAATTGTACAAGGCATAATTAAATCTAGAAGAGATAGGAAATCATCCTTTATTAGTGACTGCAGCACAAGCATGTAATCAACTATGCAAATCATCCACCGTAATAACTTTATTCTCAAACATGCCAACACTTTCCGTCCATAGAATTATGGAGACAAACAACCATGTGACTTAATTCAAAGTCCTTTTAATATTTAACTTCTCCAAAAAAATGATCAGGGTATGGAACCTCAAAAGATGATCAAACAATAGAAATTTATACACATAATAGAAACTTCTTTTACTGGTTATGGTGCACAAAACAACTCTAGGAATAGAACCTAAAAGGATCACATTCTATCAGGCACAAGTTGTGTCATCATCAATGCTAAATAGACGTATTTGCCAGTGTGCAAAGCACTACTCCTAAAAATGATATGACATTACGATCCTACTTTGAGGACACAAAAAAAGTGGCATGTAAACAAAGTACCAGAAGAAGACGATATTGACTAATTAGAAGGTACTGATCATACTTGTATAGAACATTTAGCATGGCACTCAAAGTCTATATGCAAAGTGTTCTAGTCATAACGCAACCTTTGTGATTCCAAATGGAAAAAAGCAACAGAATTCACCACTTATGAAGAATTGTTAGTATAAAATTTGAGCATCCACCTACAAATTTAAAGCATCCACCTACAAATTAAAGTTAGGAATCAAAGAGATGAAATAGCAGTACGAGAGAGGAAGAAAAGCGAAACCTCGTTGACTTCCTCAGGAGGCGGCGGAAGACGAGGCGGAGGAGGAGGAGGAAAGAACTTGTTGACTTTGGACATATCAACGGCCAATTCGACGGCACATTGCGGACAAGAGAAGCGAACGAGACCATGCGGAACATTCAAAATGGCTTTGCAATTGGCACAAGGCAACTGTATCTTAGTCGGATCGATGCCATGAGCAGGGACGTGAGAGGAAGGCTTGGCATTGACATTAAGCGGCGGAGAGGGAGTGGGAGGCGGCCTGGCAGCAGCAGTGTTAGAAGTAGGAGGAGTAGGAGTAGCAACAGGGGTGATAGTCATGAGCTCGGGAGGAAGCATTTGGGGGAGCTGACACGTGGGACAAATGAATTCGGTGACACCTGGAAACACCGTTAAGATCATGCGGCATCCGGCGCAACGCACCTGCACTCCGCCGTTTGGTTGTTGCGGTGGATGCACCGGAGGCTGGGTCATAATAAGTAATTAATTAATTTTGAATTAAATTCAAAATTTGGGAGGCTACTATTAGCGTTTCAAATTTTGGTTGAGTTGAGGCTGGTGTTGGCGTTGGTGTTTGCTCCCAGGCTTGGCTTGGCTGATACAGATACTGTGGCGTTTGAGAGAGAGCGTCGTTTGGTTTCGTTTGGTCTGGGTCATCTAAATTAAATGGTTCCGTCTTCGAAGAGAGAGAGACAGAGCTTTTTCCTCTGCACGTGTTTGGCACGTGATCAGCTACATAACCACGCTTACTCGCTTACTTACTGGGCCTATAACTATTTTCTTTTTGTTTGAGAGTGGACCTATTACTATATGTCCCCCAACTGTTGGCTAAACAGCCCCACCCCAATTCCCCACTCGATTTAGATGAAAAATACTTAAAACAAAGAGCAAAAAAAAAATAATAATAAATCAGTATTTTTTTCTTCATTGTTTCAAAAGTCATAAAAAAACATAATATTTTTACTTAAGAAGTGAATATTAAGTAAGTTACTACACAATAGAGACCTTTATTTGAATTAGATAAATTTAATGTTGTATTTTATTCATACTCAATGATTAGATAAATTAAAAAATATTGTAAAACTTTGAAATTGGTTTTTTTTAATTATTTTTAAGAAAGGAGATTAAAGTAACTTCATAAAATAAGTGGAGATTTAAGAAAATTTTCAGATTTAGGAGGAGCTCAGGTCCTTTGATCCTTATGTAGGTAGGTCTGTCTAATGTCAAACAGGGTTATAAGTCTTCCGTATAACATTGAGGCAAACTACAATTGTTGTTAGTGAAATTTAATCCATGATTATTTACATAGCAATGCTGTCTTTTGCTATCATTTAAAAGAAAGAGTATTGAAATACAAATAAAAAAGTAATAGTCTTTGTATTGGCAAATATTATTTCAATTTTTTTTTGTCTTTAAGAGACATTTGAACACCCTATTGTTTGTAGTCTACCCTTGGTATTAGTGTTTTTGAAAGGAAGCAGAGAGAATTCATAGCTCGATTAGATGCTATTTCAACATATTCGTTAAGGACACATGAGGCACTGGAGTTGATGTCATCAGGGGAGAATACAGAGGCTCTCAAGGCAATGCTTGTGATTATATGTCGGACGAAGAAAAGCAAGGATTTTTCTCCCAAATGGAGTAGCAATGATGGGTTGTTTTGATAAATAAGAAGATTGGAATTTGGACAAGTACTTGTATGCAATATTCAAGATCTAGATCTCTGGTGCTTAACATAAAGTGATCAAGTGAGCTTAGTATACAGGAAGGAAGGTTGTAGTTGCTAAAAACATGGACCTACACACGGAAGATACACATGTTTTGAAAATTGCAAATGTGTCTACATCACACCACATGGTGGATTATGTGGTTTTTGTTGAAGAACCTTAGTTGATGGAGTTTGTTAATTAAGCTTTCATTAGTTAGTTTGTTATATTGTTAGCATTATTATTACCAGCTCAGCAGAGTAGTTACAGTAGCTCCAGCTCAGCTACAGTGTGCATTAAGCAACATATCAGACTTGCATATAAAGCATCGAATGTATTGTTTTTGATTAAGTAATAATAAAAGGAATTCTCTGGAAACACTTCCTGTAGCTAACTCGGCTCATATTCTGTTAATTCAACTTGGTATCAAAGCCACACGATCAAGGCCATGGCTAATCATTTTCCACCTGATGGAGGAAATTTTCCAAGAAATCACATTAATTTTCCAAGAAACTTCGGATCTGATCCTTCATTACAAGCTTTTCACAATAAAGAAGGAACAAGCTCGTCAACAACTTCGGCAACACCATCTTCAACTTTAGTGATCACTTTACCTTCTATGTTACTTAAAAAAGCTCAGCAACAGTAACTATGGATTTTGGAGGTCTTAAATACTGCCCACACTGGGAGCTTACGATCTGGATGGCTATGTAACTAGAGATAAGCCTTGTCCTCATTCTCTCTTACCTTTAACAGTTGCAAATCAGAATAATACTACTAAAATAATCAAACAAATAAATCCTGATTATTTTGCCTAGAAACGCATAGATAAGTTCATTCTTAGTTGGTTACTTTCTTCTATAACAAAGGGAATGTATGGATATGTTGCAAGATGTCAATCTTCTTTGAGTGTTTGGCAAACTTTGGAGAAATTATTTCAAACTCAATCTAGAGCTAGATCTATGCATCTCGAACACCAACTTTAAACTATTAGGAAGGGAAATCTATCAGTCAGTGATTACTTTCTTAAGATGAAGGAAATTTTCGATACCTTATTTGCTATAGGTACAGAGATAAGTGAATCTGATTTGCTACTTCATCTATTAGATGGACTAGGCCCGGAGTATGATGCAATTACAGTCAATATCACATCCAAAATTGGTTATGTGTCTTTAGAGGAAGCACAGTTTCAGTTACAAAGCTATAAGTTGAGGTTAGCACAACATCTTGCTTTTCAAAATGTCAATGTTGAACACAGTGTGCATATGGCTCGAAGGATGAATCAATCTTTTGGTTTCAGTCAGTCTTCTAGGCCTCCAAATAATCAAAATTTTAGAGGAAAAGGAAAAGGAGATAGAGGTCAGAGTGGTAGATTTCATGGTGCAAGTGGTAATTCAAGAGGTAGAAGTGGTTGGAACAAACCTGACACGACCCGCCCCTAGCTAACACGGGTGAATCGTGCCTAAAACTGTACTAAGAAAATTTGACTTTTTAAAATATGCTAATTTATGAAAAATTAGGTAGAGTTTCCCCTGTATTTTAGACTAATCCCTCTGCCAAGTACACAAAATTCAACACTTTCAAAATATTTATATAACCACTAACTTCCTTTTCGGGACCTTAAGTCCATCTATTAAAATAATTGTATCTCCAAAACAGTCTTTAGAAGAAAATATGACCTCCGGCCTCAAATATGATTAATTTCGATTCAAAAAGTTTACAACCAAAATTTTAAATATAAGTTTAAAAACTCAAACATGATTGAATAAACAAAAATGTCTAAAAGAAACTAAAACAAATCTTTGATATATATACGATATCAAATATTTACATATGCAAGAAAACCATCTACGATACTACAATAAGATATAAAAAAGAAAGCTCTCAAAACATCATCAAATGGCCAACTTCAAGCAGCTACTGGCGTTCCGACTGAACACTGCAATCTCCTGGGAAAAATGGTTTTTAAAAAAAATAGGGTGAGTATAAACTCAGTGAGTGGGATAGAGTCATTAAAATAGATAAAAATTTGCATAAGATAAAATAATACATCATAACAAGTAATTAACTAAAAATTCTACTTTACTAGCATTGATTAGAAAACTGCTTCTAAAAGATACAAAAACGAGCTAATCTTTAAATAATCCAAATGCCTTTCACAAAAATCAAAATTTTGATATAAAAATATTCTAAGGCATTTCCACTTGTATTCAAAATTCAATTTGATAACCGTATTAAGGTTCTAAATCCCGTAAAACTCATTTCGCAAATTTAAATTTCTAAATCATTACAGTTTCACTAATCAAGTACCCAAACTAATCTGACTGATCATGACCTGGCGGGGCTAGGATCGCTCAGGCCAAGATATCTCTATACTGATCTTACGCATGCGCAGAGTTGCCCCCAAAGGGCTAAACATCCAGATCACACGGCCCAAAGCCTCTATGTGTGACTGAATGGGTCCCAAAGACCTCTATACTTTCACTATCTGAATGAAATACTGATCTTACGCATGCGCAGAGTTGCCCCCAAAGGGCTAAACATCCAGATCACACGGCCCAAAGCCTCTATGTGTGACTGAATGGGTCCCAAAGACCTCTATACTTTCACTATCTGAATGAATTGGGTACTAGCTTAATAAAACATAAAAATTCGATTCTGTACTTTTAAATCTCTAAAACATTAAACAATTCTTTCTAATAATAACATAGATAAAATTTGATAAACCATGAAATATGCTTCATACAAGAATAAAGGAATATCTGTTTACTAATATAATAAAGTTTCGCTAACAATTATAATAAAAATAGAAATTTTAAATTATAATTCAATTATTGGTAAAAATGTATGTTTTTCCCACTCACTATCTTGCGGATTAACTTGCGTGGCAACCTCTTCTGCGATCGGATCTCGGTATGTATTAGGAACCACAGTCTCATCTAAGGAAAAAGTCAAATAAAATTCTTTAATAGCACAAAACCGTAGTCTCACCAATAACATATTAATTCTTCTAATTAACTCCATTTTCACACTTCTTAAACAGACCAATTCTGGTTCTCCGATTTTTAATAATTAATTGACTCATCCAAATGGTCTAATATTTTATAGAGGTCTTCTAAACATACATATCTAATATCATATAAAATTTCATAGCATTATATGCTCATCAGGTATCTCAAATCCTTCATTTTTCCAGATACACAAATTCTGTAAATTTCCTTCCAAATCTGACCTCTCTCTATTCCAAAATACATGATAATTTGTACTAAATTTATAAAATCACAAAAATCTCCAGTTTTAAACTAGACATACATACAAACTCATATCCCAAATTTCATAATTTTTGAAGACCTCTAGATACCTTAATTAACTTGCCCAATACTGATTTTCTGCAGAAAAACTGAATTTCTAGTGGTGAACAGTAAACTTCGAAAATTCATAATAAATTGCATACTCCACATTTTTCAGTGAATCCAATTTTAAACAAATCCTTAGGATGTCTATATTAACATATAAAAATTTTAGAATCAGATTCAAATCCAACCGACTGCTATAATTTTCGAAATCTATACTGTTCACAGAACCCTAATTTTCCATAATTATCATCAAAACTTCAATTCCTTCAAAATACAAGAAATTGAAGCCTAAATAAGCATGAAAATCTCATTTCTCTCTCTAGTTTCTCTCTCTATTACATCTCCAAATATCAAACAACCTCCTCCTAATATTGATCTAGAGATAGGATTGAAATTATATAATTTAATTAAACTAAGAGATGAAGAAATTACCTTAAAACCTTCAATTTCCTTAAAAAAAATCAAAATCTTCTCTTGCTTTCCTCTCCCTCTATCTCACGTTTTCACCTCTGTCTTCCCTTCTAGATTTTCTCTTTTCTTTTCTAATTAAATCCAAATAAATGCTTAATATAAATGTAAAGAAAATAATTGAATTTGTGGGCCGGGTTAAATTAATGGGCTGGGTTTAAGTAAAAAAATAAATGGGCTTTACAATACTACCCCCCTAAAAAATTTTCGTCCTCGAAATTACTAACCTGAGAGAAAGAGATGTGGGTATTGAGCTCGCATAACATCTTCTCGCTCCCACGTAGCTTCTTCCTTCGAGTGATTTCGCCACCATACCTTAACCAAGGGAATAGTCTTGGCACGAAGTACTTGCTGTTTCCATTCTATGATCTCTAATGGTTCTTCTTCAAAAGTCAAGTCTTCTTTTAATTGAATTGGCTGCTGTTGAAGGATATGGCTTGGATCATACACGTAGTTACGGAGCATAGAGACATGAAACACATTATGTATTTTCGACAACTCTGGAGGCAAAGCTAAACGGTAAGTAACTGTGCCCACACGCTCTATGATCTCGTAAGGCCCAATATAACGTGGACTTAGTTTCCCACGTTTACCAAAACGAAGCACACCTTTCCAAGGAGATATCTTCAAAAATACTTTATCTCCCACCTGAAACTCCAGATCTCTTCTACGCTTATCAGCATAACTCTTCTGTCGATCTTGTGCTGCCTTCATCTTGTTTCTAATAATAACTATCTTTTCATTCGTATCCTGTACCAGTTCTGGTCCTAATAGTCTCCTCTCACCCACTTCATCCCAACATATTGGTGTTCTACATTTCCTTCCATATAGAGCCTCATAAGGTGCCATTTCAATACTGGATTGGTAACTATTATTATAAGCAAATTCCATTAGAGGCAAATAAACATCCCAATTTCCTTTAAACTCCAATACACAAGCTCTAAGCATATCTTCAAGAGTTTGAATGGTACGCTCAGATTGACCATCTGTTTGTGGGTGAAAAGCTGTGCTGAAATTCAATGTTGTGCCTAAAGCTTTTTGCAAGCTAGGCCAAAATCTAGAAGTGAAACGTGGATCTCTATCTGATATGATTGAAACAGGTGCACCATGAAGACGGACTATCTCTGCCACATAAATACTAGCTAGCCTATTCAATGAATAAGTAGTCTTAACAGGTAAAAAGTGGGCAGATTTTGTAAGGCGATCTACCACTACCCAAATACCATCATGACCAACCATAGTACGTGGAAGTCCTACCACAAAATCCATTGTAATATGTTCCCATTTCCATTCAGGGATAGGAAGTGGTTGAGAGAGTCCTGCAGGTTTCTGGTGCTCAGCTTTGATTTGTTGGCAAACTAAACATCGAGACACAAATTTTGCAATATCCCGCTTCATACCTTGCCACCAATAATGTTCTCTCAAATTACGATACATCTTAGTACTTCCTGGATGCATTACATAGGCTGGAAAGTGAGCTTCTTCCATAATCTCTTTCTTTAATTCTTCAATGTTGGGCACACAAAGTCTATTTCCCATAACTAAGGCTCCATCATCTCTAACCGCAAAGTCTGATCGTAAGCCTTTCTTCACCTCTTCTATCAGTTTCATTAACTGAGGATCTTGTACTTGTGCATCTCTAACTTTATTAATTAAAGTAGGTCTAACATAGAAATTGGCTAGTAACACACTTGAGTCATTTATTGTTAACTCAATACCCAAAGACCTCAATTCAATCAATAAAGGTAGATATGTCACCCTCAAATAGGCTATAGAGCTCAAGGACTTTCGGTTGAGTGCATCTGCTACTATATTTGCTTTACCTGGGTGATAGTCAATTGTGCAGTCATAATTCTTGATAAGCTCCATCCATCTCCTCTGCCTAAGATTCAATTCTTTTTGAGTGAATAAATACTTAAGGCTCTTGTGATCTGTGTAAATTTGACATGTTGCCCCATATAAATAATGTCGCCAAGTCTTGAGTGCAAATACAATTGCTGCCAATTCTAAGTCATGGGTAGGATAATTTTGTTCATGCTTCTTTAGTTGTCTTGAAGTATAAGCTATCACCTTCCCGTGTTGCATCAAAACACAACCTAACCCTTGTCTAGAGGCATCACTATAAATCACGAACCCCTCGTTACCAGATGGAAGAGTAAGTATGGGTGCAGAAGTTAATCGTGTTTTGAGCTCTTGAAAACACTGCTCACAAGCATCAGTCCACTCAAACTTCACCTCCTTACGAGTCAACCGTGTTAATGGAACAACAATTCTGGAAAAATTCTCAATAAATCTCCTATAATAACCTGCCAAGCCAAGAAAACTTCTGACTTCTGTTACATTAGTGGGTCTCTCCCATTTAATAATAGCTTATATCTTCTGAGGATCTATATACACCCCTTCAGCTGATATCACATGTCCTAAAAACACAACTTTGTCCAGCCAAAACTGGCATTTGCTGAATTTGGCATAAAGTTGTTTCTCCCTCAAAGTCTGTAAAACTATCTTCAAATGTTCTGCATGCTCCTCCTTGTCTCGCGAATACACCAATATGTCATCAATAAACACAATAACAAAGCGATCCAAATAAGGATGAAATACTCGATTCATGAGGTCCATAAAAACTGCTGGAGCATTAGTCAACCCAAACGACATTACAAGAAATTCATAGTGCCCATAACGAGTTCTGAAAGCAGTCTTAGGTACATCAGCCTCTCTAATCTTGAGTTGATGGTAACCCGAGCGCAAATCTATCTTGGAGAAAACCCTTGCACCTTTCAACTGATCAAACAAATCATCAATACAAGGAAGAGGATACTTGTTACGTATTGTCACCTTGTTCAACTGTCGGTAGTCTATACATAACCGCATTGTTCCATCCTTCTTTTTAACAAACAAGACCGGTGCTCCCCATGGTGAAACACTAGGTCTAATAAACCCCTTATCAACCAACTCTTGTAATTGAACTTTTAACTCTTTTAACTCTGCTGGAGCCATTCTGTATGGTGCCATGGAAATAGGAGTTGTGCCTGGAGCTAGGTCGATTGTGAATTCAACCTCCCTATCTGGTGGTAAGCCGGGTAATTCTTCTGGGAACACATCTGGGAAATCTTGAACAATAGAAATATCTTCTATCTTTGCTTCACCCATTGAAGTGTCAATGACATGAGCTAGGTAGGTCGAACATCCCTTTTCAAATAATCGTTTAGCTTTAAGAGCAGATATTATGCAAGTAGAGAGGATTCGTCGATTTCCACAGAAAATAAATTCAGGTGTTTCAGGTTTTCTAAACACCACCTCCTTCTTGAAGCAATCTACAGATGCATGGTGAGTTGCAAGCCAATCCATTCCCAATATCACATCGAAATCTCGGATATCTAAAGGAATTAAGTTTGCTAACAGATCATGATTACCCACCTTTACAACACAATCCTTAAGAACATTTCCTACCAAAATGGAATCCCCAATAGGTGTAGCTACTGCTAAAGTACACTCTAACGGTTTCAAATCTCTATCAGCATACATGGTAAACATACATGAAACAAAGGAATGGGTGGATCCAGGATCAATCAAAATGTGGGCCTCACGACCAAAGATAGTCAACGTACCAGTAACCACCTCTGGTGTAGCCTGTGCCTGCTGCTGAGTCATGGCAAAAACTCGTGCCTGTCGAACTGGCTGACTACCCTGTTGATTATTACTATTTCTTGAGGTATTCATCTGGTTTCTAGCTGAAGAAATAGATGTTCCGGTTTGAAGCCTCCCTGGTCCTCTATCTTTCTGAACAAGGCTGCTACCTTGAGTTAAAGCAGGACAGAATTTCTTGATATGTCCTATCTGACCACAATGATAACAACCAGGTCTACCAAACCAACACTCTCCCTCATGAAGCTTGCCACAAGTCTCACATAATGAGTACGGAGTCATTCTAGATCTGTCATCATGTTGTCTGCTCCCCTTTCTACTAACCCGCTGATCTCTAGAATTACTTCCCACAGATTGTTGCATAGCTCCCTGCCTAGAACTTTGTTTTTGCCCCTCTGGTGGACCCTGTCTCTGAGTACTCTTATAACTATCAGAATAAGCTGAATAATTGCCCCCTCTCTTGCTTGGTCGGTGGCTAGTACTATCAACTGGCCAACTCTGCTGACGTTTATAGCTTGAATCAGCTCGGTTAGCCTCTCCCAAATTTCTCTCAACTTTCATAGCAGCTTGGACTAACTTACCAAAGTCATCATAATTGTTGGCAGCAAGTACAACTCTGATTTCTCTACGTAATCCTTCTTCAAACTTTTTACACCTTTCCTCCTCATCAGCCACAATAGAAGGAGCAAATCTGGAGAGCTCTAGAAATTTCTTCTCATACTCCTCCACTGATCTGGACCCTTGAACCAGTCTCAAGAACTCACTACGCTTGATATCTTTGTACATAGCAGGAAAGTAGTGATCAAAGAACTCCTTTTTGAACAAAGCCCAAGTAATAACTTCCTGTGATGGATGACGACGCTGAACTGACTCCCACCAGTGGTATGCTCCACCCTCCAATAAAAATGTAGCAAAAAGCAACTTCTGCTCATCAATACACCCCATAACTCCAAAGATACGCTCTAGCTTGCTTAACCAAGCCTCTGCACTAGGAGGATCAACATTACCATCAAAGCTTTGACCACCCAACATCCTAACCCGCTCAATAGTGCTCTCTTCCCTAACACGCCCTTGATTTTGAGTAACAGTAGCAACAAGCTGGGCAAGTGCATCTACTGAGTGTATAATGATAGGAGGGTCACAGTGGTTCCTATTCTCATTTCCTCTCGCATTTGACTGTCTTTCCTCTCCACGACTATGTTCATTTTCCCCTTCACCTTCAGGTGGTGGTGGAGAATTTGCAGCTTGGTTCAGTCCGCCCCTAGCTCTAGTGCGAGGTCTGCCTGTATGTTGGCTCATGATGATGCCTACAAAATATAACGCTTCTTTTATCATTACAAAACTATGTTTATGCAACCGTGAAAAACTTAACAAAATCTTAAAAACCATGCTCTGATACCAAGTTGACACGACCCGCCCCTAGCTAACACGGGCGAATCGTGCCTAAAACTGTACTAAGAAAATTTGACTTTTTAAAATATGCTAATTTATGAAAAATTTGGCAGAGTTTCCCCTGTATTTTAGACTAATCCCCCTGCCAAGTACACAAAATTCAACACTTTCAAAATATTTATATAACCACTAACTTCCTTTTCGGGACCTTAAGTCCATCTATTAAAATAATTGTATCTCCAAAACAGTCTTTAGAAGAAAATATGACCTCCGCCTCAAATATGATTAATTTCGATTCAAAAAGTTTACAACCAAAATTTTAAATATAAGTTTAAAAACTCAAACATGATTGAATAAACAAAAATGTCTAAAAGAAACTAAAACAAATCTTTGATATATATACGATATCAAATATTTACATATGCAAGAAAACCATCTACGATACTACAATAAGATATAAAAAAGAAAGCTCTCAAAACATCATCAAATGGCCAACTTCAAGCAGCTACTGGCGTTCCGACTGAACACTGCAATCTCCTGGGAAAAATGGTTTTTAAAAAAAATAGGGTGAGTATAAACTCAGTGAGTGGGATAGAGTCATTAAAATAGATAAAAATTTGCATAAGATAAAATAATACATCATAACAAGTAATTAACTAAAAATTCTACTTTACTAGCATTGATTAGAAAACTGCTTCTAAAAGATACAAAAACGAGCTAATCTTTAAATAATCCAAATGCCTTTCACAAAAATCAAAATTTTGATATAAAAATATTCTAAGGCATTTCCACTTGTATTCAAAATTCAATTTGATAACCGTATTAAGGTTCTAAATCCCGTAAAACTCATTTCGCAATTTAAATTTCTAAATCATTACAGTTTCACTAATCAAGTACCCAAACTAATCTGACTGATCATGACCTGGCGGGGCTAGGATCGCTCAGGCCAAGATATCTCTATACTGATCTTACGCATGCGCAGAGTTGCCCCCAAAGGGCTAAACATCCAGATCACACGGCCCAAAGCCTCTATGTGTGACTGAATGGGTCCCAAAGACCTCTATACTTTCACTATCTGAATGAATTGGGTACTAGCTTAATAAAACATAAAAATTCGATTCTGTACTTTTAAATCTCTAAAACATTAAACAATTCTTTCTAATAATAACATAGATAAAATTTGATAAACCATGAAATATGCTTCATACAAGAATAAAGGAATATCTGTTTACTAATATAATAAAGTTTCGCTAACAATTATAATAAAAATAGAAATTTTAAATTATAATTCAATTATTGGTAAAAATGTATGTTTTTCCCACTCACTATCTTGCGGATTAACTTGCGTGGCAACCTCTTCTGCGATCGGATCTCGGTATGTATTAGGAACCACAGTCTCATCTAAGGAAAAAGTCAAATAAAATTCTTTAATAGCACAAAACCGTAGTCTCACCAATAACATATTAATTCTTCTAATTAACTCCATTTTCACACTTCTTAAACAGACCAATTCTGGTTCTCCGATTTTTAATAATTAATTGACTCATCCAAATGGTCTAATATTTTATAGAGGTCTTCTAAACATACATATCTAATATCATATAAAATTTCATAGCATTATATGCTCATCAGGTATCTCAAATCCTTCATTTTTCCAGATACACAAATTCTGTAAATTTCCTTCCAAATCTGACCTCTCTCTATTCCAAAATACATGATAATTTGTACTAAATTTATAAAATCACAAAAATCTCCAGTTTTAAACTATACATACATACAAACTCATATCCCAAATTTCATAATTTTTGAAGACCTCTAGATACCTTAATTAACTTGCCCAATACTGATTTTCTGCAGAAAAACTGAATTTCCAGTGGTGAACAGTAAACTTCGAAAATTCATAATAAATTGCATACTCCACATTTTTCAGTGAATCCAATTTTAAACAAATCCTTAGGATGTCTATATTAACATATAAAAATTTTAGAATCAGATTCAAATCCAACCGACTGCTATAATTTTCGAAATCTATACTGTTCACAGAACCCTAATTTTCCATAATTATCATCAAAACTTCAATTCCTTCAAAATACAAGAAATTGAAGCCTAAATAAGCATGAAAATCTCATTTCTCTCTCTAGTTTCTCTCTCTATTACATCTCCAAATATCAAACAACCTCCTCCTAATATTGATCTAGAGATAGGATTGAAATTATATAATTTAATTAAACTAAGAGATGAAGAAATTACCTTAAAACCTTCAATTTCCTTAAAAAAAATCAAAATCTTCTCTTGCTTTCCTCTCCCTCTATCTCACGTTTTCACCTCTGTCTTCCCTTCTAGATTTTCTCTTTTCTTTTCTAATTAAATCTAAATAAATGCTTAATATAAATGTAAAGAAAATAATTGAATTTGTGGGCCGGGTTAAATTAATGGGCTGGGTTTAAGTAAAAAAATAAATGGGCTTTACAAAACCAGTATGTCAGCTTTGTGGCAAAGCTGGACATGTTGCTTTTAAATGTTTTTATAGATTTGATGCTAGTTTTCATGGAAATCAAAGTCCCTCAGGCCAGGTGCAGACCAATGTGACTCAGCAAGGCAATCACAGTAACTCTTTATAGACTTCATAGCAAGCTTTTGTCTCACAAGCTTATGCTACAGCAGCCACAGTTGCAGACCAGAATTTGTATATTGATATGGGGGCAACAGATCACATAACCAATGAGCTGAGTAATCTTGAAATGAAAGAAGGCTATAGTGGTCCAAAAGGTGTACAAATGGGAAATGATAATTTTCTTCCTATTTTACATGTTGGAAAAGTGTTTCTACGTTGCTTACAATCTTCAAGGTCTTAGTTTTAAATAAAGTTCTTCATGTTCCTTAAATTACCAAGAATCTGTTAAGCATCTCTAAGTTAACTTCAGATAATAATGTTTTTATGGAAATTCATCCAACATTTTGTCTTGTTAAGGACAAGCTTTTCAAGGCAGTTCTTTTGGAAGGACAACTTAAGCAAGGATTATATAGGCTAACAACTCTATTTCGAGCAACATCCATTACAATTTCAAGAGTTAAGTAGAATAAAGTGGTAAATGTTAGCAAGCTTTCTTCAGCAATTAGTACAAAGAATTAAACTGTAGCAGTTGGCAATCTTTCTTAAGTAGTCAGTACTGTGAATAAAACTGTAGTAGTTGGGCAATTTTCTTCAACAGTCAGCACTTCTACTTATTTGTTAGCTTATATGAGTGTTAATTCTGTTGAATTATCTTCCTTAGTTAATTGGCATAGGTGCCTAGGCCACTCAAATGACAATGCACTGCCACATGTTGCCAAGCTATCAAAATTGTTTTCTAGTAATATAAATAAAATCTCATATGAAGCTTGTAAACTTGGAAAACATTGTCATTCTTCATATCCTTCAAGTTCCAATAGTGCAACTTCTCCTCTAGAAATAGTATATGTTGATGTATGGGGTCTAGCTCCTATGAAATATGTTGATGGCTTTCTTTATTATTTGTTGCCAGTTGATAGTTATACTAAGTATAGTTGGATATATCCACTTCAACCTACGTCAGAAGTAGCCATATTCTTTCCTAAGTTTTTGGCTTTAGTTGAAAGACAGTTCAGTATAAAGCTTAAATGCCTTTAAACTTACTGGGGAGGTGAACTCAGGCCACTTAAATCATTTCTAGATAATTTAGGGATCATTTTTAGACATCTTTGTCCATACATTCATTAACAAAATGGTACAGTGGAGAGAAGACGTAGATCTATTATTGAGATTGATTTTTCTCTTTTAGCACAAGCTGTGATGCCTTTATCTTATTGGTGGCATGCTTTTCACATTGCAATGTACTTGCTTAACAGATTACCTTCTCAGGTTTTACATTTTTCCTTTTCATTTCAGAAACTTTTTAGTAAAATTCTTGATTACAAAATACTTATAGTTTTTTGGTGTACTTGCTGCCCCAATCTTTGACCTTATCAATATCACAAATTTTCTTTTCATACTTCTGTTTGTGTCTTTATTGGCTATAGCTCCTTTCACAAAGGATATCTCTGTCTTCACTCTTCTGGTCGTGTGTACATTTCTAAGAGTGTGGTCTTTCATGAAACACAGTTTTCTTTCAAAGATGATGCTTTTTATTATCCAAATGCCCAAGCAGTTCATCTGTTTCTATCACTTCTCCTTGGTTAATTCCTTCGTTGTCTTCTGCTACTTCTCTAATTCTTTAAGTAGCAGTCCTAGTTCTCATCCTACCTTCTCTTTTCCTTATCCATCTACTTCCTATTCTAGTCTCGTTGCTACCTCTCCAACTTCTGACACATGTAATCTTTCTAATTATACTTTAAGCCCTACTTCATCAGTTCCTCTCACAGGTGCTATTCAGGACTTTACAAACATACATCCTATGGTCACTAAATCCAAAGCTAGGATTTTTAAACCTAAAGTTTTCATAATCAATACTTTACTTACCTCTTAACCAAAATCAGTTGCTCAAGCTCTTAGCAATCCACATTGAAAAGCTGCTTTGCAGGTAGAATTTGATGCATTCATGGCTAACTCCACTTGGTCTCTGGTTCTTTTTCATTCTTTGTTGAAATATCTTTCTACATTATGTAGAATATTTTTTAGATTGTGTGTAATTATGTAGAATATTTTTCTATCTTTCTAAATTGTGTAAAATATTTTCTAGAATGCATGTAATTATGTAGAATATTTTATTTTACGAAAATAAGAATTTGGTGAGCTGTTAGAAAGATCATAGAAGCTAATTTATTCTTCCTATAAATTAGGAAAAATTGTTTCCTATTATGTGTATTAGAGAAAGCCTATATATACTATTATAACATAGCAGAAAAAATAATGAAAACTTTCTTATTCTCTACACATTTCTTTACAGTATTAGAGCAGAGAAAGACCTAGGGTTTTTTATTCTATTTTTCTACCTCCAAAGATGTCTGAAGTCACCTCTAAAAGTCAGGCTTCTCAATTGGAGCCTCAGTCCACCCGAAACATACCCGAAAATCACCCTATTCAGATCACGACAATCAGACTCAATGGCGAAAATTTTCTTCAGTGATCACAGTCGGTTCATTTGTATCTTAGAGAGAGATGGAAGATTGGCTACATCATAGGCGACATAAAGAAGCCTGACACAGAGGATCCAACCTATACCACTTGGGATGCTAAAAACTCAATGGTGATGACATGGTTAGTCAACTCCATAACTGAGGAGATTGGGGAGAATTATCTCTCCTATTCTACAACAAATGAACTATAAGATAATGTCTCGTAGATGTACTTTAACTTAGGGAACCAATCCTAAGTATACGAATTGACCCTTTGACTTGGAGAAATCTGCCAAGGTGAGGACTCTATGACAAAGAATTTTCATTCTCTGAAGAGAATTTAGCAGGATCTATACTTATTCAATGACTATGAGTGGAAATCATCCGAAGACTCCAATCATTACATGAAGATGGTAGATGTTGGTCGAGTCTTCAAGTTTCTTACAGGTTTAAATGTTGAATTTGATGAGGTCCGAGGCCGGATTATTGGACGAAATCCTCTGCCCCCAATTGGAGTGGTTTTTACAGAAGTACGATAGGGGGAGAGTCGAAGACAGGTGATGCTTGAAAAAAAGGCTATAGGTGCAACCGGACCTGTAGAGGGTTTTGCCTTGACCATTTCGGAGGCGCAAATTAGCCGCAAAAGATCTCACCATCAGCAGGGTGGACACAGGAGTAACCTCCGATGTTATTATTGTGGAAAACCTCATCACACTCAAGATACATGCTACAAACTACATGACAGACCTTCTATTGGCTAAGGACACAAACCTAATGAGCAGAATACACCAATCGCACATGAAGTTGAGTCATCTCTTTTCAGTAAAAAGCAATTAGATTGTCTTTTTAAACTTTTTAAATCCTATTCATTTTCGAATATTTATGTCAATTCTATGGCACAATCAGGTGATAATTCTATCATACTTTCTGTTCTAGGAAAAATCGGTCCTTGGAGCATAGATTCAGGGGCCTCTGATCATATGACAAGTTGTTCCCAATTGTTTCACTCCTATTACCCATGTTCCGGTATTGAAAAAATTAGGATAGCCGATGGTAGTTTTTCACCTATTGCAGGGAAAGGAAACATTAAAATTTCAGAAAATATTACTCTAAAATCTAACCTACATGTCCTAAAATTGACTTGTAATCTTCTTTCCGTCAGTAAACTATCAAAGGAGGCTAACTATTCTATACTTTTCCTTCTTTCTACTTGCGTTTTTCAGGACCGAAATTCGGGGAAGACTATTGGAACTGATAGAGAGATTAATGGACTTTACACCTTTGATGAAACTGTTTTTGGTAACAAAAAGGCTTATGCTTTGAGTAGTACTAGTTCAAACTCTATCTATGATGAAATAATGCTATGACACAGAAGATTAGGACATCCTAGTTTTATATATCTTAAACATTTGTTTCCTAAATTGTTTAAAAGATTGATTGTTCAAAATTTCATTGTAAGTCTTGTCATTTGGCTAAAGACCATCGTGTTTCTTTTCCAATAAAGCCTTATTTTGCTTCAAGACTATTTTACTTGTTTTATAGTGATGTTTGGGGACCATCTCAGGTTAGCACACATTCTGCCAAAAAATGGTTTGTGACTTTTATTGATGATCACATAAGGATTTGTTAGAAAAAAAAAATCAGATATTGAACAACGATTCAAAGATTTTTTTCTCATGATTGAAAATCAATTTCAAACCAAAATTGGCATTCTAAGAACAGATAATGGGATTAAATACTTTAACCAATATTTAGGGACATTTCTTACAGAAAAAAGGATTGTTCATCAATCAACTTGTCGAGATACACCACAACAAAATGGCATTGCTAAAAGAAAGAAAAGACACCTACTTGAGGTAGCTAGAGCCATTATGTTTTCTATGAATGTACCTAAATATCTCTGGGGTAATGCCCTTTTAACTGCATGTTATTTAATAAATAAAATGCCATCTCGTGTCTGAAAATTTGAAACACCATTACACGTTTTAAAGAATTGTTTTTCCACATCTCGAATAATGACAAATCTCCCTTTAAAAGTGTTTGACTGTGTTTGCTATATTTACATACCTAATAATTTTATATCAAAATTGGATCCAAGAATTGAAAAATGTGTGTTTCTTGGCTATACTTCAAATAAAAAAGGATACAAATGCTTTAATCCGGTAAGGAAGAAATTTTTTGAAAGTATGGATGTACACTTTATTGAAGATCAGCCTTTCTTTCAGGAAAAGTCTCTTCAATGGGAGAATATAGGTAAAGAAGATAATTTTTGGGAAATATTACCTATCTCTTTAGATACCCCTAATTAACAGTTTTTGGAACCAATCATTCAAACAATTGAATCTAGTGATGGCACTCGAAATCAAAATTTGTCAGATATTATTTTATCAAAGATTGGAGGAGAAGTATCTTAAACTAATAATAATCCGGAGAATAAGCTTCAGGTTTATACCAGAAAGCGGTTTCACAAATATGTTACTGCTCCACTTGTTTCTTCAGCTGATGATCAATCTAATTTACTAAGTGAAGGTCCTATAACTCAGAGTAATCTTCCTTATGCTTCTATCCCTTCATCCTCTTTTGATTTGCCAAATTTGTCTTCTTCTAATCTTGATCTTCCAATTGCATTAAGAAAAGATACTCGAGAATGCACTAAACATCCTATTGCTAAATATCTGTCGTATGAAAAATTCTCAAATACTCATAGAGCATTTGTGTATAGGATTTCTAACTTGTCTATGCCAAGAACTGTTCAGGAGGCATTAGGGGACCCAAATTGGAGATTAGCTGTGATGGAAGAAATGAATGCTCTTACGAAGAATAGCACATGGAGTATAGGATTTCTCTCCTTTCTTTTTTCTTACTTCGCCAACAAGAAAGCAAACATCCTTATTGCAAGGCCATTGGATTATACAAGAAAGTATTATTTTATTCCTTCAATTACGCATGTGGACCAGCTTTAGTTGATTCCGCTAGTCAATGAACCCTTGCTGGATTGTCTTCACTTGCAAAGGAATGAATAAAAAAAAAATTCTTCTTAAATCTCTTGAGTGCTCCACCAAAAGTGCAAATGTCCCAAATTAATAGTCAACCATTCACTTTCCTTTCTGGCTCATTTTCACCCGCAAGCCATCCAAAATTGCCTTTTTGCGTGAGACACATCATTGTGGAACTTTATCCTTGATTAATCGAGGTCAAATCCTAAAAATCCTTTAGATACAAAATTTATACAAATTGAGACAAAATTTATCATTTAAATACTAAAAAGGGAAAAGGAACTCAAGATAAAAGGTGTATAACAATGTATAAAAATTAGACTTATCGTATATAATATTTTTCAAAAATTGAATTTTTAATTATTTGCCAATAACAATTTTACTAATAAACCTTTTAACCGGAAATGTATATACATTTCTTTAAAATTTATCAAACCTTTTGAGGTAGATATATAATATATACGTTGTTAGTACCCTTCAAAAAGAAAAACCGAAAAAGAAAAAAAAAAAACCCACCATGGTCTCCTCTTCCCTTCATGTATAAATTTATCGCTTATAGCAAGAATTAGATAATTTGGCTGCCAATATAAAACTAAAAGTTAAAAACTAATGTTAGGCCGATGGGAGTGTGGAGAGATATAAAGTAAGGCTTGTAGCAAAAGGATTTACCCAAACTCATGGTATTTATTACCAAAAGACTTTTGCTCTGGTTGCTAAGATCAACTGCATCAGAATTCTTCTTTCTCTAGCAGTTAATTTTGAATAGCCACTCCACCAATTTGATGCCAAAAATGCGTTCTTAAATGGAGATCTTAAAAAGGAGGTTTACATGGACTTGCCTCCTAGATTTGAGGAAAGTTTTGGAAGAGACAAGGTATGCAGATTGAGAAAATCTCTATATGGTCTAAAGCAGTCGCCAAGAGCCTGGTTTGAACGATTTAGAGATGTTGTAAGAAGACATGACTTCTCACAAAGTCAAGCCGATCATACTATGTTCTTCAAGCATTGCACTAAAGGCAAAATTGTCATTCTAATAGTGTATATAGATGACATTATCATTACTGGTGACAACCTTTCTGAGATCAATAGTTTAAAGAATAAACTTGAGACTGAAATTGACAAGGATCTGAGAAAATTGAAGTATTTCCTCGGGATGGAGTTTGCAAGGTCCAAGGAGGGTATCTTTATCAACCAACGTAAATATATCCTTGATTTACTCAAGGAAACAGGAATGATAGGTTGTAAAACTACAGAAACTCCAATTAACCTGAATGTGAAACTAAAGGCAGTGTACGCAAAAGAGGTAAAGGATCTAGAACGCTATCAAAGATTGGTTGGAAGACTAATCTATTTGGCACACACGAGACCTGATATAGCTTTCGTAGTGAGTGTTGTAAGCCAGTTCATGCACTCACCGGGACCTACACATTTCGAAGTTGTGTTCAGAATTCTAAGATACCTCAAAGGGTCTCTAAGAAAAGGACTCCTGTTCAAAAATAGGGGTCATCTTCAAATAGAAGCCTACAGCGATACAGATTGGGAAGGCAATGTGAGTGATAGAAGATCTACCTCAGGTTACTGCACCTTTGTAAGAGGGAATTTAGTCACCTGGAGAAGCAAAAAACAAAGTGTTGTGGAAAGGAGTAATGCAAAAGTAGAATTTCGCTCCATGGCACATGGCTTTTGTGAGGTGATCTGGATCAAAAGACTTCTAGAAGAATTGAAGGTTCCCATACCTACACCTATTAAAGTTTATTGTGATAACAAGGCTGCAATCTCCATAGCTCACAATCATGTTTTACATGACATAACAAAACATGTAGAAGTGGACAAAAATTTCATCTGGGAGAAGATTGACAGTGGTGTAATATGCATATCCTACATTCCTACTGCCAGCCAAGTAGCAGACATACTTACCAAAGAACTTCCTAAGGTGCAGTATGAGAACCTCGTGAGCAAGCTGGCCATGAGTGATATTTTCATGCTAGCTTAAGGGGGAGTGTTAAAATATCTTTCTGGATTGTATAGAATATTTTCTAAATTGTGTGTAATTATGTAGAATATTTTTCTATCTTTCCAGATTGTGTAGAATATTTTCTAGATTGTGTGTAATTACGTAGAATATTTTATTTTAGAAAAATAAGAATTTGGTGAGCTGTTAGAAAGATCATAGGAGCTAATTTATTCTCCCTATAAATTAGGAAGATTTGTTTCCTGTTCTGTGTATTAGAGAAAGCCTATATATACTATTGTAACATAACAGAAAAAATAATGAAAACTTTCCTATTCTATGCACGTTTCCTTATTCTTCTGTGCATGTTGTAGATTGTAAATAGATTTTTGAATTAAGTACAACACAGATGAGAGTATACAGAGGTATAAAGTCAGGCTTGTTGCCAAAGGATTTCAACAAGAACTAGGGATTGATTACTTTGAAACCTTTAATCCTGTAATTAAACCTTTGACAATTAGAGTTGTTTTCTCACTTGCTATCACTCATGGTTGGGATATTCAACAAATTAATGTTAACAATGCTTTCTTAAATGGAGACCGACAGGAGGATGTTTATATGTCTTAGCCTCTTGGTTTTATTAATTCTTTGTAGCCATATTATGTTTGTAAACTTCATAAGTTTTGTATGGTTTGAAGCAGGCTCCTAGAGCTTGGTTTGATAAGCTCAAAGGAGTTTTGCTTCAGTGGGGGGTTTTATACATCTTCAGTTGATACTAGTCTCTTTCTCTACAATGAAGGTGTGTTAATCCTATTGCTGGTATATGTGGATGACATTTTAATAATTGGCAGTAATGGTACACAACTACAATAAGTTACTAGAGATTTAAATAAAGTTTGCATTGAAGACCTTAGGGTCAGTTAATTACTTTCTTAGATTTGAAGTCCAAAGGAGAAAAGATGCATTACTATTAACTCAAAGTAAGTGTGATGTAGATTTGTTAAAGAAGTTTAATATGATAGATGCAAAAAGCATTCAAACACCTATGGTTGCCAAATATAAACTATTTGCTGATGACAGTGAAATATTTTAGCAATCAGCATTATATAGAAGTGCAATTGGTAGTTTGCAGTATTTGGTAATGTACAGGCCAAATATTGCATTTGTTGTCAACAAATTAAGTCAATTTTTGCTGGCTCCAACCAAGTTACAGTGGTAAGCTTGCAAAAGGCTGATAAGATATGTCAAAAGCACTTTGAACTATGGAATATTATTCAAGGCTATGCAAGGTTTAGTTTAATTGGCTTCAGCGATGTAGATGGGGCCAATTCAGTTGATGATAGGAGATCAACTTTAGGATGTTGTATATATTTTGATAGCAATTTAATATTTTGGTCAACCAAGAAACAGAAGGTAGTTGTCAGGTCTTCTATAGAGTCTAAATATCGAGTATTGTCCCAAGCAGCCACAAAATTCAACAGAAATTTTGTGGCTGTAAATAGGGGTGTGCAAAAATACCCGACCCGATTCGACCCGATCGGGTTAGATCGGGTTGATCGGGTCGACGTCGGATTTCTTCATATAATAACCCAAAATCGGGTTTAATTCTTCGGGTTTTACTGGTATCAGGTTGTATTCGGGTTTAACTAATATTACCCGATAAAACCCGAACCGAACACAATAATAATATAAATGAATTTTTTTTTTAATTTTCCTTCTTTCTCCCCCTTTGGTCTCAGGTTCTATCCCCCTTCTCTCTCACGTTCTCCTCGATCATCATCATCCCACCATACATACCTCCATTATATCCAGCACCATCGAACTCACTCTTCCACCACCACCATGCCATCAAACCCGCCAGACCCTTCAGACTCGAGAGGCGGCAACTGCCCAAGACCCAAATTTCCATTCTAGCCGCCGACAAACTCACCTCAAAATCACCTACTTCTGATGATGTTGATAGCATTTCGGGCCAAGGTAATGTGAGAAGGAAGAGAAAATTGAGTGTGGAGGATGTTATGGAAATTTAGCACGGGCTGTGGAGTTGGCGAGGCAGTTGGTGCTCAATGGCGGAGATTGGCTTTGGGTAGGTGGCGATTGGAGTTGTCCTTAATTTCCAAATTCCAACAATAAAGCGAAGGGACAAATTGAATAAAGGAAGATTTTGAATGTTTTCTTTTCATGTTCTAGATTTTTAAAGTTGAAATTATGTTTTCTGCCAATTAGTGGGGCCAATTTTGGGGGAAGAAGAAAAAAGAAACGATGATGGTGAAGAGAAAAAGGGGAAGGAGATGGAAAGAAAGAATGGGTTAAGTACAACCCGACCAACCCGACCCTATCCGACCATTCGGATTATAATCGGGTTTTATACTTAAAAAACCCGATCACGGGTCCAATTTTGATAACCCGATGTATGATCGGGTCGTGTCAGGTTGGGGAAAACCCGACCCGACCCGACCCATGAACACCCCTAGCTGTAAAGTTTGCTAAAAGAATTGAATTTTCAGTTAAGTGAAACACCAATCATATGGTGTGATAACAAAGGGGCAGAACCTCTAGTAGCAAATCCAGTTTTTCATGCTAGGACCAAATACATAGAGGTTGATGTGCACTTTATTAGAGAAAAGGTGTTAACCAAGCAGCTGAAAGTTAAACACATGTCTACAGATTTCCAAGTAGCAGATATAATGACAAAACCTTTGACTGGGGCTAAGTTTGAAGAACTAAGAAATAAGCTAAGTGTAATCTCAAGCAGTATCTTTACTGATCAAAGATGATATAGCTAAACTTGAGGGGAGATGTTGAAGAACCTTAGCTGATGGAGTTTGTTAATTAAGCTTTCATTAGTTAGTTTGTTATATTATTAGCCAGGCTTGGCAAATTCTATACGACCCGTTAACACGACATGAACCCATTCGATAAAAACGTTTTTTTGGATCTAATATTATTGGATCGGGTCGTTAATGAGTTAACATGATAAAACCCATTTGATATTGGGCCGTGTTTGGGTTTATCCTATAAAAAACCGTTTCACCCATTTAACCCCTTGATATTAAGGATAATATAGTAAATTTATTTATGATACATAAAAAAATATAATAACTACAAATACTAATTCATAATTATATTTAACATAATTAAAACTATTCTAATATAGTTACATCGTCTTTTTTTTTATATGTGTATGAGTATGATATTTTGATGGGAAATAAAAAGAAGCAACTTATAAAATGTCCTATTTTATTTTTAGAAATCATTTAATAGTTAGACATTATCAATTTATCGTAAATATGCTTTAGATGGATCTTTAAATGATGTTGGATACAAAATTTTGTTTATATTTTCGTATTATATTAAATTTGGATATTTCAATAAATTTCAAAATATTTGTTAGATTTTAAAATTATAAACTATTGGTTATAGTACATGTTTAGAATTTATACAAATCATGTTACACATATTGTTGTCTAACTTGAAAATAAAAAGTGGGTTAAATGGGTTGGATTCAAGTAACACGTTAAGTTAACAGTCGGGATTGAGTTTATAGATTTAGATATAATAAATTAATGGACATAATTTAACATAACACGAATATGAAACGACACGAAACCGCTCTAACACGATCCGTTACCAGGTTTATTGTTAGCGTTCTTACTGCCAGCGCAGCAGAGTAGTTAGAGTAGCTCCAGCTCAGCTGCAGTGTGTATTAAGCAACATATCAGACTTATATATAGAGCATCGAATAAAATATACTGTTTTTGATTAAGTAATAATAAAAGGAATTCTCTGGAAACACTTCCTGTAACTAACTCAACTCAAATTCTATTAATTCAACAGTTTTCCAGCGAAAGGAAAGAGGCTAGCCTATTTCTCAAGAAACATTTCGGGCGCGTTTGGTATAACAGTCTGTTCCTATGGAATGGGAATCTGAAACACAATCCCTTGTTTGGTAGGCTTATCAAATTTAAGATTCCCTGGCATTTGCTTTCCCTATGGGTTTCAGATTACTCCCAACGGGGGTAATATGAAACCCTCACATCTCTTGAGTTTCATATTACCTGGCATCCTCAACCCGTACACAACTCCCTCATCTTCTCTCTCTCTCTCTCTCTCTCGTCCCCCACCCCCTTTGCCTCAGTCCACCATAAGGACCTATCACGCCACTCTCATATTTTGTCTCTATTAATCCCTCCTCTTCTCTCAAGATGAAGAGCACAGATGCCAAGCTATATGATGAGTATATGGCAGTGTGTTGGTAACTCGCGAAGATAAGCAAGCTGTGGCATTGATCCCCTCCTTCTGAATGCCGTCTGTCTCATTTTCAGTCACTAACCTGCCTGAGAAGACGATTTTCATTTTGTCATCGGTGGTGGTGAAGGAGGAGAAGAAGCAAGTTGTGGCAACGGTGGTGTTGGTGTGATTGCGATGGTAGTGCATGACGAGTTTATGGCAATATGTTGGGTATAGAAGCTGTACGATTTCGTTGACTGCAATTTGGGATTCGTTTGTGATTTTCTAGTATTTCTTATTTGGGATTTGATTAACAATTTCTGGATTTGGAAGTTTTGGATAGTTTCTTTGTAAATTTCTAGATTTGGGATTTTTTTGTTGAGTCTATGGAATTCTAATTTGAGATTTTTTTTTGTGAATTTACGGGTTTCTAATTTTTGTATATTTTTTTGGTATTTTGCTGTAGTTTGGAATTTGATTGTATCCCTAATTTAAATATTAGAATTTTTGGATTTTTTGTTGGTTATTTTTTATGTCTTTTTATTTTATAATAGAGCAAGAAAAATAACATTAAAAATGGGAGTATGACATATTGAAAAAATTTTAAATAGAAAAGTTTACTCACATATTTAATAAAGTTAAAATGGGATTTATAAAGTTTATAAAGTTTACTCACATAGTTAATAAATTTATGATAAATTTAAAAATTATTTATAGTAATTTATAGTGGATTTATAATAAATTCAAAAATCTTCAAAATTATTTATATAGTAATTTATACTAAATTTTAAAATCTTCAAAATTATTATTCTCATATTTTTTTTACAATTATAATAGAACAAAAAAAAATATAAGTATTTTAAAAATATTTAATTATAAGATTTACTCATATAATGAACAAAATTAACATTCATATGTACAACTAAACAAAGTAATCTAATTTCTATAGGAATCAATAATATGATTCCTATGGGTAACCAAACACAGTAACGTTACTTTCTCAGAAATCATATTCCCATATTTTACTTTCTCGTGAATGTGAATCTCATTTTCAATATTCCTGTTCCTACCCCTTGTACCAAACAACCCCTTCCTATTTCATATATTATATATGTTGCACTTCAATTTCAATTGATATTTGTATAAACTGGACGCTTCTGGTTTCATTATAAATTAGACCTCATCCGAAATGGATGTCCGGGACTGCGAGTGATATATCTAGATGGAGAAATCTATTTGGTCTGGTGGGATATATCCTGATCTTGTTCCTTTTTATCAAATTTTACCTATGGATTACACCCTATAACCAGCTAGGGTTTTGGATTGTTATATTACAACTGAGGTGAATGTTTCTCAATTTTATTGTTAAAAAATTCATTAATTCAAGAAGTGTTTCATCAACTTTCTATTCTATTGTGGTCTTGAATGTGGAAGAGTATTTCGTGGACTATATTGTCAATGGTAGCTTGGGCGTATCAGCAATGCTCCTCTCGTCTTGATTTGCAGATAAAAGCTTGAGAAGGAAAGCAGAAGCAGGGCCGAAACTAGGAGGTGGCTGGGTACAAAAGCTTTAAATTATTACTCTGGCACACCTATTTTAAAACAAAATTTACGTTTCCAAGGCCCATCCAAACTTAACAAAAACAAAATATTTATATGAAAAAATTGATTTTAAATCTTTTTATATTATCTTTATTATCTTTTTATTATTTTATTATAATATGCAATCACACTTAAATTTCAATTTATCAAATTATAACTTTTCAATATTATTCCCTTTCTCATCTAAAATTTTAATTTAATATATAAATAAATATAAACATATATACCTTTTTTAACCTAACAAATTCATTGTATATGTAGACATTTTTTATAACAAAATTTTGTTATAGCCTATACATTAATGAAAAAATTTTAGCCCACCCAAAGAAATTTTTTTGGTTACGCCACGGAATGCAAGGAGTAGTCTTTTTATTGAGCTAGCAAAGCTATCTTCCAACTGGTGTCCCAAGTAAAATTCCAAGCCAATTACGTGCGAAGGAGTATCCAGATTTCATGGAGGAAGTCTAACGAAATCGATCATTTACGAATCACAACGTGCCCTAGGAAAGTTGTATCGACTAAGGAAGAAGCTTTGTGTTATTATGATCCTGAAATTGAAGTAGATAGCTTTCAGGATTATGGCAATGAGGCTTTCGGTTTCAAATGTGAATATGAAAGCAGGTTGGGAAACCTGGCGGACTATTGTGGAATCGAAACAGAGTCTGAAATAGTTATTAGTGGATTAGTTCATCATGGAAATAGAAGAATGTTTTGATAAGAAAAGGGATTTGGATGCATTGACTTTTGCTATGGAAGTCGGGACATGGTTCAGCAATAAGGCAAGTGATAAGTCAGATTCTAGTACTTCCAGCATAAACGTGTTGAAGATGTATACGCAAAAGCTTCACCATGCTGTTAGGTTACATGACACTATCATATTTATTGTGGTAGCAGTCTCGAAGAAGGGATGAATGCATTTTCTTAGGTTTCCATTTTGTATTTATGACAAGCTCATCGAGATGAAAAAGGGAAAACTGAGTATCTAAAACCAGATGAGATGAACCATAGACCCAGCATAGGTGGTGGAACGATTTGATTTAGTGCATGTAATTAATTAATGAATAAGCACTACCTTGCCTTCTCCGATTCTCTCTTATATTATTATTTTTATAATTAATTGTAAGATTCAAGGGAATGTATATATTCAGTTGGTGTTGTAATAAAAGTTCAGATTTGTTTTGTTTTGTGAATTTGCTAGCTTATTGACCCTCGAGTACACTGAGTAGAATTGCAACAAATTTAAATCTTGATGTTAGGCAGAGCCAAGAGCCATGAGTGATGAATATATGCACATAGGTAGTATTAATGTGTGTCTTAAGAATATATATTAAACCCTAAAAAATTGATAACTTATCTTTAAGATTATACGTATTTCCTCCAAAATTGTAAAATTTTTAAAAAAATTACATTAAAATAAAATCATCAAATACACAAATTTCAAGTTAATCTGCACAATCTTTAAGGGTTTAATGCATACTCTTAAGACACAAGTTGACATTTCCTTGTATAAATATATATATTGCCATTCGAAGAAGAATGAGACACGTAGCTCTCTCTATCAAATTAATTGGGAACTTCTGGTCGACAGCAAGTCAATAAGTTAATGGAAGACTTGGAAGAATCTTGATTTACTTTGCCTAAAGACAACGGCACATCAAAAATCCACTTACATACTTTATAATTAAAACTTACCATTGTTATTTTTTGTCTATTAATTTTTAAGTTTTTGATAAAAGCATAGCTTAATTTGATATTATAACCCAACTGTTTAGAACAAATATGCTATAAATTTACATATATAAAAAGTAGTTATTAGTTTAGATATTTTATCTGTCAAATAAAATTTTTGGATCAAACCGAAAGTCGACATAAAATTTCAATAAACAAAGCTGATAATTAATTGGACAAGTAATTTTATGTCTATATATATATATATATATATATATTCTTTTGACGCTATATATCTGTACTTTGGTTGATTGATCACCCCTAATAATTTGCTATCTCAGAATCATTGTCATGGAGCAGAGAGGTAGAGATGTTGCCTGACATCTGCGAACGCTTGTCTTGTGATGTGAGTACGCTGGTCTCTCTCTTTTAATTCATTTTTGTTTATTACTGTCTTTACTCTCTGAAGAATTATATTATCTAAGCTTGTTTGCATGAGTTTTACGTGGTGGATGCTCGAATTCCATTCTACTATTGAATTTGTAGGGTGGGTGGGTTAGGAAATTTGGGCAAAACATGAACGGTATATTATATTGTGTAGACTATAATTAATAAGCCCTGGTTGCAGTTGAAGTTTAGTAAAGTGAGCTCGTCATCATCATGCAATGGAGTTTCTAAAACGTAAGTAGTTCCTGAGAGGAACGATGTTTTTGGGTGATCATGATGCATTCGCCGGTAAACATAAAGGAGTTTGAAGTCATTAATGAAATTACAAATTTTCTGGCAGAGTTGACTTGACGAATTCACCACCATGCATATGGAATCTGAATTGTTTGTGACACAATTAAAAAGCAGAAGGAAAAAGTCTATTGCGGATAATAATCAATCCTACACCGTCACGTTGTTAGGGAGCGCTTTTTTTCATCCAGAATAATGTTAGGTATACATTCAAATTGTATAATATAATTTATATAATTTGATATAATACAAATTTATTAAATAATTAAAAATAAAAAAATAAATTAAGTAAATTTTAATAAATAAATTAAGATTCATTTATCCAATAATTTTATACCAAATCAGATTATATAAATTAAATTATATAATTTAATTATATATCTATCATTATTATCCCCTCATTCGTCGTAGCATCTATCTTCATCATGATCATAAGAATTGGGTCACAAATGAGATGGACTTTATATATAAGGCCCGTACATTCACCCAACTCTTGATTCTGTACAAGCTAACTTAACCCATTTAGAAGAGGGATTTGTTTATCAATAATATCTCTTCAACTTCAACTTGAAGCCACGCTCTGCTCTAGTTAAAGGGAGACAAACAAGATACGTCCTAGTGATACTTTGCTTTGTCTATGGTCCAAGTATGCAACATTCTGTATCAAAAGAAATGAACTCAACTCATCAGATAAACACAAGTTAAAAGATGAGACATGAATAAATTAAGTTAAATTAAAAAGAAAATTTCTTAATTTGATGCTTGTAAGAAATAAAGAAAAAAAACCATTTACGCCGCTCTAGACACAACCAATAAGCTTCTAGTCGTAGTAGGTTATTTATTATTTATTATTATTTTTTTTTCCCAGGGCTGAAAAGTTGTATTAATTGTACTTGAGTGACGTGGATGTGTTTTCAATTAGAGTAAGCTCTGTTTGGGAAGGCAGCAGGGAGTTTCTCGATTGGAGAGGAGGCAGATAGAGTTTCACTTTCTCATCTGGTGCTGGGTAATACATGGTGATTCATTAGAGGCAAGGCAAAGAAAAGCTATATTCGCTTCTCTGGATAGATATTAATTTTGTAAAAGAAAAGCATTCGTGACTTTTAATAGAGCATCATATTCCAAGCTATCGAATGAAGGAAGAGATACTTTCCTTTGTCTGCTAAAAAGAGAGAGAGAGAGAGAAGCTGTTCCCTCCATCAAGCGCGCAGTTTGTGTATTACTCTTCTTCTTTGTGTTAGTTTAATTTTCGAGTAAAATTTTAAGTTTTGAGGAAGATGTCATGGGCAACGTTTTCACACAAATCAAGCAGGGATATCTTACAAGACGAAATAGCACTACTGGCGAAGCCAGACGCGGCAACGTAGCCAGATCAAGAAGTTCTGCAAGGTTTTTGTTTCCATCCATCATGTCTACTTCGTCTTCTTCTTCTTCTGCATCGACTTCCGGCAGTCGAGTCACAGATAAAAGAGTCCTCAAGAAAAAGTACTCTTTCATCCCAGACAGATTCAAAACCCTTGACGAGGTAAGTTTTTGTTTTTCATTTTTGCCTTTTATTTTCTTCACTTAATTTAATTCTCTTCCTTCGTATCATCAATCCAATTATTAATACAAAAATTATCTTAGAAATTAAAAAAAAAAGTCTAGTCTAATCTCACCTAATCAGTTTGTTGGGTTAGGACTGAGTGGTTCAGAGTGAACAGTTGGTAAGGTAAGGTAGCTCGCGACCTTTGATTCCACTGATGACTCAGAGAGTAGTTAGACTTTTGGTTTTGGTAATAATTATTGATAATATTATCCACAATTTAAACTATATTACGAAGTTACGTAGCTCATATCATCTACTGAGCTTAATGTGTTGCTAGGTTCTGTTTTTAAAATTTGAAAATTTTGGAAAGTACAGTAGTCTAGTGTGGTGGTTTATTTTAATTTTTTTTTGAAATTTAAAAATGTTATGTAGGTAAAACATATTGATTTAAATATATTGATTGAGGTACTTTTTTTAAAAATAAAATTTTGAAAATACAAACAGATAATCCCTTTTAGGTTCTTCAGATACACTTAGTTTTTTTATTTTTCATAAATTTAAATTATAAAAATTTATCAAATATTAACATTTTTTTAAAATATAATTTTGTTTCCATAATGAATTGTTTGTAAATCCGAAACCAAACACCGCCAGCATAAGAGCTCTGAATAATTGATATTTCATTTGGTTATTTTCTGAATTTGTAATCCTGTTTTTCTAATGTATTTGAAATTAAACATCAACTATAATTTAAAAAATTAAAATAAAACACATATTTTAAATTATTTGAAAAACAAAATTTTTAAAAAGATGCATACGAAGAGTCTTGGTAGTTGAATTTCAGTTAATTAGATTTTGATATTTGATTGTCTTTATTAATACTAGTTAGTATCCACTCTAATTTCTCTACTTTAAGCACTCTATCATTACCTGCTCTATCAATTACCATCCTTAATGTGTCACTGCACTGAGAAAACAATCCACTAAAACACTCTCATATCTACTATGGACTGATTGTTTTGCTAATCTTATTTACAATTTTTAACAAACTATTTTTAACTGCAACCTGAACATGATATTATTATTTTTTCATAACCATTCCAATATTATAAGAATACATTTAAATCTTTATAAATATTTTACTTCTCCCAAAAAAAAGAAATACTTGACTAATATTTGTTTCAAAAATAAATAACAATAGTAAAAGCCCTAAACAGCTGTCGTTGACAGCAGCATGCGGATAAAAACGGTAATCTGTTCTTCTTTCCAATAAAATAAGGTACGGATTTTGGAATACGCGAGCAAGGGTTCAGCTTTTTTAAAATTTATTTATTTTTTAAAAGTTTTCTCATTTTTGGATTGTAGGAGCATGTTTTTGTTTTCTTGTGTATTTTGTTTGTTTTAAAAACTTGAGCGGGAATGATTTTATTTTTTGAAATTTAAAAAATAATATATAATATTAATTTAAATATATTAATAAGTGTGCGTTAAGAAATAATTGTTTTTTAACTATTTATAAGTAGAATGTGAGGCAAATAATAAAAAATGATTAAAAGAAATTACCCAAAAAAATTATGAGATCGAGCAGATGATCTGCGTGTCCTGTGAGGCACATGCGCAGATCTTAAAAAAAAAGTTGTACTTTCATTTTTTAAAATGATTAATTTACTTTGAAAATTGTATTAAATTAAATTATTTTGGTAACATTTAATAATTTTAATAAGAATACAAAATTTTTAAAATCGATTGATAATAAGAATACATAATTCTTTGTGACGTATTATTAATAAATTTTAAAAATGATATTATATTATAATATATTTTGAAGATGCATGTTAATCCCATAAACAAAATGAGGACACTTTTGATGATGGTGTTATGAAACTACTTTGGCTTTATATTCGGTGATTTTAATTGAATATTATTATTGTTTTTTTTTTTCAAAAAATTTACAAAAGAGATATTTGATGATCTTTGAGGTCTGGCATACGCCAACATTATCCTTACACCACTTTTATATGTTTTCAGACGTTATCCCAAATGACGTAATTTTATAATATAAAATTTAAAATAAAGATTGAGGGTAAATAATATTATTCGTTTTTTAAAAAATAAGTATTATTTAACTCTGGCCCTGTGTAGGCCCCATTTCTGGTGGAAAGGAACATAAAGTTATAATTTACGAAACAAATAATTGAAAAATGGGACCTGATTGTCGAGCAGTGATCGACTGATTGTCCAGTAATGGCTTTCTAATAAGAAAAGGATGTTGGAAATGATATATATATTTTTTTAATGTAATAGATTGTAACGTTACTTAAGCAAAAGTTATAAGAAAATTTGACCTTTCAAACTGCATGCTAAATTTCTTAGCTCAAGATTGACGTTTCTTTATTATACATCATTTAATTGTTAATCATACATAACGTAGTGGTAAAATTTTAAATTAAAACTTAAAAGAGAATAATATTATTTATTGTAGGAAATTTATTTGCGGACCATGTATAATATAAATAAAATAGTTAAAAATTGTAAAAGTTTTTTTTTCTTTTGTTAAATTATAACATATTTAAATAGTGTTTTTTCCTTAAAAAATTAATAATTGCAGAATTTGTAGAAGGGTTTTTTAGTATTTGATTCTCGGAAAATGGATTGAAGTGAGAGATTTATAGTTTATGTTCTGTTATGAATTTTTATATTTGTGTTTAGAATGATTTAAAAATTATAATATTAGATTTATAATTTAAATATATATAAAAATTATAATTTGATGTAATAGTTTAAATAATAAAAATTTGTTGAAAAAAATAATAAAAAAATATATAATAAAATTTTATTATTTATATTATTACGATAAATATTATAATTATATTTAAATTATAAATGTAATTTTTTAATAAAAAAAAGTAGGCGGCTGGAAGGGGCGCATATGGCCCAATCTTTTCACAATAATTATGGAAAGACGCGTTTTGGTGGGGGAGGGACCAAGTCAACACGGTTTGTCTTCGGAGGAGAAGTAAAAAAAAAAAAAAGAATATTCGGTGGACATTATTATTCGAAGGTGGTGGTAGTGGTCCGCGCCACCACCATTGTCAGTGTCAGACTGTCAGTAAAGTAAAATGAGTGGAACATGTGTTTTCGCACCCACATCACGTGTTCCTCATCGGTTTTTGCGTTTTTTTTATTTTATTTTTTATGAATTCGAATTCACTACTGCAATTTAAAAATATTTTATGAAAGTAATTGAAAATCACTTTTTTATTTTTTTAATTCAAAAGTTGTTCAGTAATGTTGAAGATATACATTAAACCTTTTTATATAATATTATATTTCATAATTATGGTGCCGTATAATCCTTTTATTATCACGTCATTCATTATTGGTTGTTGGATTGATTTTGTCTTATTTTCATTTTTTTATTAGCTTTATAAGATATTAGGTCACTTGTTTAAAAAAATATATATTTATGATCAATGGCTAACCAAGATTTAGAGTTTGGGGGACTTTTTGGGTAAGTACAAAAATAACTTTTTTATTAATTATTTAGAATTTATAAAAAAATATTATAATTTTTAGATTAGTTAATTGTGAAAATGGAAGGAACTAAAATGAATTTTATCATAAAACACTTAAAAGGTTATGGTCTCTGGAAAATATATCAGAGATCTGGAGAGGGAAGTAATTTTTCATTTAGAAAACCTTTACATAAAGGGGATAATTAGGAAATTTTTAAAACGTGGAGAGGCCATACTGAAGGTCCGCCGTGTCTATGACAGTATTTTTACTAAATTTATTTTTGATAGAGTACGTAATAATATTGATCTGATTGTTATCATTTTCTAATTATTGAGTTTTTCTTTCTTTTTTCCATGAATAAGACCTCTCACCTGAGATAAAATTTTTCTCAATACAGAGAAGCCAAAAGGTCCAAAGTGGCTAAATAAATTAGGAGAGAGATATGAACATGAACCATATTTCCAAGTTAGTTGGAGTCGGAGACATAGTGTATAGTTCATGAAGTCTTACAACCTTTGTCTTATTTAAACTGATATTTTGAAAGCTATAACAATCCTTAATAGATTCCAAGTATAATAATATTGCTTATGCAAGAAGCTAGAAAACGACTTGTCTTATGAATGGTGAACACTTGCAAAAGTCTAAGCCACCCATAAGAAGATACGTTGTGATAATGACCACCATAAAGTAGAAATCTGATCTCTCATGTGCTAATCGACACCTATGTAAATAGATAATTAACATGGTCTGCATGCTTTGAATCTTGATGTGATATACCCTTTAGTCACTGTAAGAGTTTGGGAAGGAAGATTAAGCTCCGTTGCGTGCCGTGTAGTCCTCAACGATAACTAGGGTGCAAAAATTAATTTAAAGTGCTGATTGTCCAAGTTCAGTAATAGTTATCCTTTTTGCAACTGCAAATATACAAGTAATCTATGAGTCTTTGAAGCTTGAAAATAGCTATATATTTCCTTTTTCAGGTAACAGCATCCCTGAGAGAAGCGGGTTTAGAATCATCTAATCTCATCCTTGGAATCGATTTCACTAAAAGCAACGAATGGACTGGTATAGAGTACTAAATTCTCGAACTAGAATTGACTTCCTTTGAAAACTTAATAATATTACTGGTTTATATTCAACAACAGGCATGCATGCTTAACACCCCTGCGAGAGGCATTAATTTATCTTGGTTTCTAATCAGGGCTGTTATTTATATTAAAAATGATATAAGCGCTATGATTGTATTCTTTGTTGGGTAACAAAATTTGAAGCATGCTTTAATTTTTAAAGGCAAAGTCTCCTTCAATAATCGAAGCCTTCATGCCATTGGTGACGCCCCTAATCCATATGAGAAGGCCATCTCTATCATTGGAAAGACTTTGGCTCCCTTTGATGATGACAACTTAATCCCTTGCTTTGGCTTTGGTGATGGTAGGCTGTGAGCCGGTTCTTTGTTATTTAACCCTCTTGAGTCCTTTTTAGTTATTTATTTAAGGGTTAATTCTAATTTGCCCTCTGAGATATTGAGGACCTCAGTTTTTTTAAACTCAAATTACCCCCTGAGGTTACTGTAGCACAGTTAGATTTAACGGAAAATATATTAAATAGTAACTTAACGCTTTAGAAACCATTTAGAAAAAGGTATTATAGTATGTTTTACTGCTTATTAGCGTTAAGTTATTATTTAATACATTTTTTGTTAAATCTAATATTAGTATTAAGTTATTATTCAATACATTTTCTGTTAAGTCTAACGGTTTAATACATTTCCCGTTAAATCTAACGGCGTTACAGTAACCTTAAGGGGTATTCTTAGATTTCAGAAAACTGAGGTCCTCAATTTTTTTAAGCCTAACCTCGGGGTGCAAATTAGAGTTATCCTTTTATTTAATTTTTTTTAATTTTTATATATATATACTCTCTAACGCTATCAACGTAATGACTTTCTTTTTCCTTTTTACCTACCATAAAACAAAAAAAAAATTACAGCTACCACACATGATACAGACATTTTCAGTTTCCACAGTGATCATTCTCCTTGCCATGGTTTTGAAGAAGTTTTGGACTGCTACAGAAAGATCGTTCCAAACTTGCGACTTGCAGGTTGGCGTAATTTTCTGATTTGGTTAGCTGTAGTATTATTATGATATTAAAACTACACATTTGATTTATATTTTAAAGTGAAATATTGTCTTATAAGTAAATAGAAGATAAATGCAAGCTTCATGTTCTTTAACTATATTTAAAGTAAAATAATTTCATAAAACGTATCATTACAGATAATTTAGAAAAGAAAACTACAAATAGGTTTTTTTAGTAGAAAAAATGAAAAAAATAGATTATAATATTAATTAAAATATTTAATACTATATATTTATTTAATATATTAATTTTGAGTGGCGGGACGAGATAAAAGTTGTGAATCTCATTCCTGTCCCGTATAATCGCGGGTTAACAAAGGCTGCAATATTAATTGTTTTACCGCTCAAGAACAATAAAAAAGAATGCATATCTCTTGGTGGGTAACACCTTCCAACACGTAACCAATTCAGATAGGGTATGTCCTCTCTGAGGATGGTGCAGAATCATAAGTGCTTTTTAATCCTTTACTTCTCGATCCCCACTTTTCTTCTAATGATCTTTGTTATCTTTGGAATTAAACTGATACGAAACCTAGCGCATATTTTAGAGCTGCTTAATTTCTCCGTTAATAACTGCAACTACGGTTAACTACATTTACTTCTTGGGGCTTCAAATCATCTAATCATGATACAGTGCTTGCTTATCTGAAAAATAACAGCTTCTTATGTATGATGTAATTATTTCAAGGACCGACGTCTTATGGACCGGTGGTTGATGCTGCAATCGACATTGTGGAGAATAGTGGTGGGCAGTACCATGTATTAGTCATCATTGCAGATGGCCAGGTTGAATTTGAATTGCTCTCTCTCTTTCTCACATTCACGCACGTCAACGTCCATCATATTTATTAATGTGCTCCCTTTTTATCATGAAGGTTACGAGGAGTATCAATACAGGTGCAGGAGAACTGAGTCCACAAGAACAGAAAACCATCCAGTCTATTGTCGATGCAAGGTAGCTTCACATTCTTCTGGTATTTTGATCTTTTGGAGAACATGTGTGCAATTATAAACCTTTCTACATCTTCTTATGGATAATACAAGAATGAAAATACTTACAAGTAGTAGCAGCATAGGAAATTGATTAATGTGCACCTTCTCACTCGTCCGATATTAAAAAACAAGCTGTTCTGTGTTGCAACTCTGTTTAAATTTTTTTTGTAACAAGTCAATATCCACTCTCAATAATCCTTGTTGGAGTTGGTGATGGACCTTGGGAAGACATGCGGAAATTTGATGACAAAATCCCAGCACGCGATTTTGACAATTTTCAGGTATTGCACTTGCAGCAGGTAAATGAACTTCCTTAAGTTGCATTAATCTTTAGTATTTATGTTTTCTTTTTGTTTACAGTTTGTAAATTTTACTGAAATTATGTCAAAAAATACAACTTCTACTGAGAAAGAAACGGCTTTTGCTCTTGCGGCCCTCATGGAGATCCCAATACAATATAGAGCAGCCACTGAACTTGGTTTAATTCGGTAGGAATCCGTAAATCTTCATAACACTACTACTTTTGCATGTACTTGATGAGCACTTTGATTTAAGAAACTTCTCAAGTATAAAAATGCGATAATCCCATCGTATATATATCAATGCATTCTTTTCTATAGAAGCTTTGCAAGTTTGCATAAAAAATGCTATATGAGTGATCATTGGTTTTTGCTTGTGGTTGATTGCAATGGACAAAAGACGAACGACAGGAAGAGCAAGGAAAATTGTTCCACGCCCTCCTCCAGTACCGTACACTCGTCCTCCTCTGGAGCGTCAACTAAGTAACGGGCCATCTACTCGTCCTCCAGAGCGTCAACTAAATGGTGGTCCATCACCCACGGACGACCAAACCCAGGTGTGTGTGTGTATATATATATATATATATAAGAATCATCTTGCATAGTCGCTTTAGTTGAATCAATTAATTCAAACAAGAAGATTACTTATGCTTGCCAACATTTGTAGGCTTGTCCAATTTGCCTGACTAATGCGAAGGATTTAGCCTTTAACTGTGGGCACATGGTAAGGTGTTCTAGCCTTACAATTTTTGGTATTGGTTCTACCCCTATTTACATTTAACGTCTTTTTGAGCCAACATTTATGTGGTTGCAGACTTGTAGAGAATGTGGATCGAGAGTATCCCAATGTCCCATATGCCGCCAGAGGATCACCAACCGCCTCAGGTTGTTTACATGATGGCCGATGCGGACGAAGCTCAAATACTTTACTGTAACTTAAGTGTCAACCCATTCATGATGACTGTTGTGTTAGGGTTGATTTGCGAGTGTGTTTGCAGGTGTTTTTTAAATTCATGAATGGGTTGATACCTTGCTGGCTGATAATATTACTGCGTCAACACCAGATCTAAGGGAAATGTTGCCGAGTCATTTAAAATTGCCTCATTTTGTACATTTGTACGATATAGACCTGCTCTGAGTTGTGTGCTTCTATTGTACGATATAGCCCTGCTCAGAGTTGTGCGCTTCTATTTCTGTATCCTAAATGCTTTTGTCAACCTGATCTGTTTGTACACTTCTATCAAATATACTTTCTTCAAGGAAAGAACATCTTTGATTCTTTTGAGAGGTTTAATATGTTTAACGTGGTCAATGGCAAGGCCTGCCATGCTTACCAAGCAATTCGGCATCTCAGGCATGACTGAACTATTAAGAAGAGAGTTACAGACCTTAATGGTAGTAGATGTCTTGAGAGGATGCTTATGCGCAATGGATTCCGCAAGTAACATCTGAGGCAAGGTATTAAGAGTTGTTAAGCAAGGCTTGATAATAGTCAAACATGTGAAACATATAACTGTACCTGTAACTGTAACCCAAAGGGATTTTCAACCCTTGACCCGATGAGGCAAGGGCATTTTACAACTAAACAATACTCACTGCCACAAAACCACCAACAAGCTTAATGCTCAACCATTGCACAGCACTTAAAAAAGGAAAAAATCATAGGTTATGAAACAGACAGAATAAAGGAACCCTGAAAGATGTAAAACAGAAACAGCCAACAGGTGCAAACCTCAAATTTTTCCAGAACAAGCACAACTGAGAAAATGAAACATAACATCCGCCAATTAATCCTCGTTTGTTCTATTATTTTATACAAATACCTTGAATTAGAAAGCATTTGTGCCAACCATAGTTCCACCAAGTACTCTACTTCTTTTGAGCCTTGTCAATTTTGGCTTCCTTGTCAGCTTCAGTGATGTTTTGGCCAGCGATAGGTTGAATCCTCACATAAGGCTTCCTGGTTAGTGTCTCTCCTCTTAGCGCCGCAACATATCTATCATTTGTATCCTCTTTCCGCTGAAGCTCTCCGAGGTACTCTGCCAGTCTCTCTTGATTTACTTTCCCCATCATCTGATTAACAAGTGCAAGACATTATTGGAGAAAGAACATGTTTCAAAATAATATTATTACTCAATATACAAAATCAAATGGAAACTGATTCTGAACAACTATCAGCAAAGGATGAATTATTTAGGGAAAATTGCAAAAAATAGCAAAGTTAGGGTATAGTTTTGATTTTTATCAAAATCCTAATTTGTTTTGATTGCAAAACTAAATCCTAATTTTTTATCGCCCAAGTTTAATGTGAAAATGCAAAAATTATCCATAGTTTCCCAAATACAAAACATAACTTGACAGATCAACACATTGCTATAGGCATTTACATTGTTGGATAGCTTGGCACAAAGCTAATTGTTTTTCTAGATTTCTTGTGGTTCCTGATAAGCATTTAATAAAATATCAAGATGCGGAATTGGCTCACACTCCAACAACTACAACTGACATAGCCTTAGAAAAGGGTATGTATAGGTGATGGGTGAAAATGTTCCATGACTTGGATTAGAGGTTTTCTACTGCAATTGATTGGAGGCATCATCAACATGTTAATGTTAACGTTATGCATACTTCAAACAAAATAAATAAATAAATATATAAATAAAAAAAGGCATGAAAGTTAAGTTAACGATTCTGAAGCAAGAAACAACTAGTTTGCTATTATTGAATTGAGAAAGGGCAAAATTGAATTGAATTGAATAAGATTAAAACCCTAATTCCAATTAGATTTGATTACGTACAAGAGATTCGGCACGCGCATTCTGGCGAAGATGGGCCTCCAGCTGAGGGTTACGAGAGCTGGTGAGCTGCATGACACAGTAGCCAATAACACCCGGAACGACGCCGCATACAGTGGCAAAAACCAAAAAGAAAGGCTTAGAGTCCCTCGTCTTCCTCACTATCCATCGCCATGTCTCGCTCTTTTCCCATAGCAGCGACATATCCCTTCTAACCTCGCGTTGCCTCGTCGCCCGCCGCCCCACCACCACCTACTTATGTTGATTTTTTTTTTCGAAGCCCAAAACTCCTGGGCTGGGCCCAAATAAAGCGGTCGTTAAGTGTAAAGTAGCAACCTTAAGGGTGCTAATTAACATTAACCCTTTTACATTTCTGTTTTCTTTTTCAATATCTCTGTCTGTCTGCAAGTACCTAATCGGCTAAGACCAATTAAAGTCAGATAGATTACGTTGTTTATTCTTCATACATCAAGTTGATCCAACTATGTTGCTAGGGACTCAAATCTTATTTACATTACTTGGGCTACATTATTTTTCATTCTATATATATAACGAAATTAAATTTTATATGTTATTTATATATAAATTGGCAAACACCTCATTTAAGGGAAAAGTTGATTAAGGTTTTGATATACATAAAGATAATAATATATATTTCCTAATGATGATCATGATAATCGTTTTGCTGTCTTCCTGAGCTAACTAGATTCTCTTTATTTATTTGTTCACATATGAATATCAAATAGCTTGGGTTGCGCAAAATTGTCTTGCAGCATTTAGATAGAGATAACTTTCAATGGAATTATATATTTAAAGGAAACATTTTCTTCAGATGGTAAGATTTTTATGCTGTTTATTATTTATTCTTTTACACTTTTTAATAAAATATAATACTTAAGGGGGGACATTTGCATAGTTTAAGATAATCTTAACTATACCATAGAAGTTAAAACATACAACAATTATGATATTATATATATAATACTGCATGCAGAGCTTTATCGGCAATGATAGGGTTGTTTTCTGCTCTTAGTCCGAAAACAGTTAGGATTTGCGAGCTAAAAGTCAAAACTGGTCAATTATATGAGTTATGAGGAGACATTTTTGACTGGTACATCTAATCATTTGCCAGCAGAAAAGGACTATTGACTAGATTCAAATCAGAGCTCATCTCATCTCAGTACAACCAATACACAACTGTAATCCAGAGATAGTAAATAGATCTTTTTAATATTCGCCCTTAGTTGGCCTTACCACTTGCAATAGCTATGTATGTGCATATATATATATATATGAACGGAACATATATATTTAATCGAATGTGTCTTTTGTGCGTGTGTGTGTGTGTATCTATATATATATATAACCGAGCCGACATTTGCGGACTCTAATCCTTGCATTCTATTCTACAATTAATGATCGACCATGACTTGTCACCCACCTTTGGCCTTTGCCTTGCTTTATTGATATTTATGTCACCCCTTGAGAGATCGTAGGAAAGGTTGCATGGCTTTAAAGCTCCATTACATACATATATACATACAATAATGAATTAAAAAAAGAAAAAACAAGAGAGAGAGAGAGAGAGAGAGAGAGAGAGAGAGAGAGATCAAACCCATGTGCCATAGGGAGGTGGAAAAATAACTAAATGAATGTGCTTAGCTATTTCATATATCTCTAGCTAGTTTGATTAATTTAGGAAGAGCTTGTGTTGAATCGAGTTTGCTTTAAAGCGGGAGCGTATTGGCCAAAAAAAGAGTTTGGAATCTCTTTATCCAAATCAAAAGCTTCTTGTGTTCTCCCTAGCTCCCCCCCATGATATTTCACATGAGGTTGAAGCTATAGCTACTGCTCTGCTCTCTCTAGTTATGAAAAATATATTTGTGGAGGACGGTTGGTAAAGACAATAAAAGGTTCTTTCGGCAAAAAGAATCTGGCTAGCTAGAAACTCTCTCTCTCTCTCGGTAATTGGGCAACATACCATATTCGAGGTGTAAAACTTGTAAAGCCACCTAAAGATAGAAAACACACAAAAGACATATAGTTACTTGTATATTCGTGAATTTAGAGTGATCGATCTAACTGCTACTAGTTAATTAGTATCTGTGACAGCTGTCTAGCTAGGCTATATATCTCCAAGCGATAATGAGAAGATCATGCTTCTACTCCATAATATGCTTATATATAGAAGTTCTTTCATCTGCAGGAGCATGGACAAAACTATACATGTGTGTGATCGCGTCACCACTTCTATTTGTTGCGTTGCAGCAGATGTGGGTGCTTCACTGCTGTATGCTAACAGTCACAGAGTGAGAGAAAAGAGAGAGGTAGAGAGACCAGTCAAAGATTTTGTGTTTGTAATCATTGAAGTGGGGACTATGTCTTTACTGATTATGAAAATGATATTTTAAGAAAAGGAATTTAAAGGAGAGCACTCAGCACAACATAGAACCAAAATACAGTGAAGAAAAAGTAGTATGGAATTGGAGGATGGCAGCAAAATAGTAAAGTAAAAAACAAAAAATTAAAAAGAAAAAGTAGACTGTGACGGTTGGCCAGGTAGATTTCTTCAGATGGTGATGGGCCCATACTTCAAGCGATCACCTGTTGAATGATAAAAGTGCTTTTCTCCCTTTGAGATAAATATAAAAAAAAAAAAAAAAAGAGTCGAGAGAATCCTCTGATGGACCCATCAACCCTATTGCTTCTATACGTGTCATCTAATCTCATGATTCAAACATCATGACTCAGGGCTCATCACCAAGACCATACCATAATACCCATTAATAATAACTACAATGTTTATCACATGCACACCTATTATACGAGCCCTTTAAATTTATTAATTCGTTTCCTAGTCAATTTAAGATCTTTCAAGCAAGTCTACATTAATTTCTGTTTTGTATTCATCTTTAATTTATTCTCTTAATCATTTTAGGTTCTTGTGCGCATAGATGGATATATACATCATGATTCCTGAAGAGAATTTTGTTAAATTAAGAAAATGGACATCAAAAGTAATGACATAATTATACTCATACCAGAATAGGAGACTGCGGCATGCATCAGCATGTTTGCTAACAGTAATCACAACTTGATTGTAATTTGCAAACACAAACAATTTGGTTCAAATGCATGAGTATGGATGGGCGAGGTGCACATATCCTCCAGGACCTCCACCGTCATGGCCGAAAGTTCAATAATGATTCTTGTGTTCTAACGGATGTACAAAATTGATCTCATTGTTTATTTTTAATTTATTAAAAAGAAAAGATAATCTATACGATATTATTCCTCTTCTGACAATAAATAATAGGGATGTTGGGGTATACAGTTTAATATAATATACTCCTACTCTTGTATGTATCTTTACATTTCATGTGGATAATCTTCAAGAATACATGTTCTCCTCAAAGGTTCCAAGCTTCCTTATTCCTGTCCGCAATGCATGTGCGTCGCTTCTTCTATACCCTTTTTTCCGCAGAAATATGACTCCCCTAACTGAAACTGTCACTGTAGCTTCCATCGCCAATTATCATTATTATTATTATTATATTATATGTTTTCTTCAATGTCATACACAACCACATTAATAAAAGAAAATGTATGATGCTAGGAGTAAAGATAGATACTACTATTCACTTATCTGAAGAAGCATGCATGCTTGAATGGACTTGAAGCAATCGGGGTTGTACAATTGATTATCGTGTGTAAAATTCTGGTTCATTTCTATATATTAAGTGGGCATGCAATAATTGGATACAAAGTTTGTAATACTAAGAGATTAAGTATCACATATTTATCATAACTTTCAACACTTACGCCCGCTTCCCAGAAATTGCTTTTATTTGCAAACAAAAATCATATCATCATAACCCACTTCTAATTTGTCTTTGTCCATTAGCATAATGAGTGTAGATCGATCGGTCACTTCATATGACCTGTACAAATAGGGAAGATGAGTTGAGAATGTACCGTACATATAGATAACACTGAATTTGATGCCAAAGTTTGATACTAATTTAAGGTGGTATCATATTCGAAGCCTTTGTTAAACTTTCATAATATGCCAAGAGTACAAGGGTAACAAGAGAATTATACGAATGATTAAATGACTCTATATATTTATGATTGCTACCTTACATATATACAAATACAATCATATAATAATAAACATTCTGTAAGTTAAGGGAAGCACTAGTGTTGCGTGTTGTAGGGTGTGGACGGTCGGCAGGCCCACACAACCTTTTGAGGGGGGGCTCTGATTTTTGTTCGTTTGTGAGCAGGCAAAAGCAGAGAGAAGCTTCTTATCGTCCCTGTGGGTTGACAGAAATCGTGAAACATAGAATCTCTAAAAGCAAAGTATGCTTATATAATGTCATTTTGTCTTTTCTTAATTTTGATCCTCCACAATCAACACTAATTACCAACTCTGCCAGCTTCTCAATATCTTAATTAAACTTTATATTATTTGCAAATTAATGAGACAAAGATTAATCTTGCATGTTGCGATCGACTAAGAAAATGGCAACAATGTGATAAACGCAAATCTCAAGGGTTAATTTTTGTTTATGGTCCCAACAGAGGGCTATATAGTTTCACTATCGACTAAGCCCTGTTACAGCTAGACTTAGTCTCATCTTTTTCTCCCTCTCCCTCTCTCTTTGTTCTCTTTTTCTCCCTCTCTGGAGCGCTTTCTGCTCCACTTCCATGGCACCCATGAGCCTCCCTCCTGGATTCAGGTTCCACCCAACAGACGAAGAACTTGTTGCCTACTATCTTGATCGAAAAATTACAGGCCGCAAGATTGAGCTTGAACTTATTCCTGAGGTTGATCTCTACAAGCACGAACCATGGGACTTACCGGGTATATTTTTTTTAATTAATTTTTTTTTGTTTTGGAATTAATGTTTTGTTATATATACAATATTTATGATATTGATTTGAATTTGTAAATATTACAGAAAAGTCATATTTACCTGGGAAAGACATGGAGTGGTATTTCTTCAGCTCTAGAGATAAAAAATACCCAAATGGATCAAGAACAAACCGGGCAACACAAGCAGGGTACTGGAAAGCCACTGGAAAAGACCGGCCAGTGCACTCTCTTAAGCGCTCGGTTGGGATGAAGAAGACTTTGGTTTATTACAGAGGTAGGGCACCCCATGGCATCAGAACCAACTGGGTTATGCATGAATATCGGTTGACTGACTCTTTGTGCGGCACCGCATCATCAACTTTAAAGGTATACTTGCCATTTCATAATATAATCAATCCATTGCTCGCTCATGTCTAAAATAGAAAAGAATGAAAAATAAGATATTCGAAATTAGTGCGATCTATACATACATACATATCTTTGTCTGAATAATATTTCTATTTTCTTTCCTCCTCTCTCTCTCTCTTTTCATCTTGTTCTTTTGTCATAGATCTGTTAGGGTTTAGTTGCCATTTCTCTGTGCGAAAATATAATGACAATAATTATAATCAGAATACCAGAAGCGAGTAAACCCTAAAAAGTGGTTCAAAAGAACAATAAATATATACAACCCTAATCGAGAAAGAAAAATAGAAGCCTTAACTTTTAAGATAAATGGACTTGAACGATCGAGGCATCGCTATTCTACAAGCTTAAGCAATGAGGGGCATTTCCATATTTATAAGTCCTTATATGTTACACTAGCTAGCTCTCTGAGACTGGCAAATCTCCTAGTCTTTAAATGGAATCATTCTTCAAGCATGCATTCATACTGTTATGATTATTTCTATAGCTAGCTAACATATCTTTTTCTTCCCTGGTGTAATATTCTTTCACTTTACTAGAGAATATATAGCTAGCTTATCACCGTGATGATGAAAGACTCTTTGTTCTTGACTTTAGTGGACTTATTGTCATATTTTTTTTCTTCTGTTTAGGATTCTGTTTTCTTTTCCTTCTTTCGCATTAGCTTTGCTTTTAGATCTTTGTATCATACTCTTTTGCCACATGATCACGATTTTGATGATCACTTTGATATACATATACATAGATATATATTAACAATTAATTTTAATTTCCTCTACAGGATTCTTATGCATTATGTCGCGTGTTCAAGAAAACAATAGTACAAACTTCTAGAACGAAAGAAGAAGAAAATAATAATAATGTACAGAAGGAAACCGTGGGGATCTCGGATGAGCAAGTGTTAGGAGATGACACAAGTGGGATCGAAAGCTCCCATTGGAGAGAAGCTGACGATGAGAATTTCAATTACTCTAACAATAAATTCCCATCTGATACTTCTTCTTCAGATTTCAGTACTCAAACTCCTACCGAAACAGCAGCAACAATAGATGCGTTGCATGCTCCATTTGTCTCAGATGAAGCTAACAGTGCTGCTTATATGTATTCACTGGGCGTGGACTTCTCTTCCAATCTAATTCAGGTGCGTACAATGAAATTAAAATTTTTCATAATTAGATTATTAATAATTATTAGTATAGATAACTTAGACCTTCTGGTCAAGGAATAATTTGAACATGACGTAAGGTTACAGAATTAATAGTGACAGTCAGCATTAGGTCACTTCTTCTTGATCATGATGGGCCTTACCACTATCATATTATAATCATTCTTTCTTCTCGCATCTATATAGCTACTTGATTTCTTTGTTGATGGATGACTATCTCCTTTACCAAAGCTACATTTCGAGCAAATTAATTCCGCTTTATGTAAATATCACCAAGGCTTGATGCTCACTTGTCGAGGTTTGAGAACCAACTAGTCTTCCTTTCAACGCCACGGTTACGTTCACACACGAAAATGGAAGGACAGACTATAGAGTCGATTGGCCGATGATTTGGAGGTGGCCCACCAACAATCCTTTTGAATTCTCTTTTTGATCTTAATTAAAGTAACAAAAGCTGGAAGTAATGCAACTCCTTAACTTTTCCTAAAGCTTCTCCCTTCCCTTCTAAAAAATCGCTTAGAATGGCTCAAATTAATGAATAAATCTGCTTTCTTCACCATCTTCTATAACTTCTTTTGACTGACTCAAACTCTTTCTTTCCAGTTTTCGTCACTGGTCTTAGTAAACATCTTGAACGTCACCATCTCCAAGATGTGCTTCTTTTTCTTATCTAACTAAAAATTCAAGTCTCACTATATTTCCCAGTCAAAATCTGTGTGCCACGGTGGTTAATTAATTTATCTATAAGAAATTAAAACAATTCAAGTTTATTGTTATATTCATCGAAGGATGTGACATAGAATTGATGTGTATTATGTATGATCAATATTCAAGTTTATAAATGATATATATAATTTTATATTGAACTATGCAGGATATGCAGATGACAAGCTACACAAACATGCAATACCAATGTCCTTACTCACCATTAGAAGTAGAAGACTTCCCCCCGATAAATATAGCGGAGACGAAGGCATCAAAAGCTCGAAATCTTGACGAGTACGTGATGTATGATAAATATAAGGACTATATTAATGGAACGCTGGAAGAGATTTTCCATTTACGTTCGTCTCAAGACAATTCGATGGCCCCCTCCATGCAAGACGACTGATCACGATCAGCATGCTAACAAAGTTCATTTATCGACTTCAAGCAAGTGATAATATATCCACATCCATATTCGTGTTCATATATACTTGTTCATGTTTTCGCTCCCCCATGCATCGGCATGTCTGCTACGTTCTTTATACTTACAATTCATTGACACAAAGATAGAGATTGTGTTGGGGCAAATAACCCAAAAAATTGGGGATTATTTTGCTAAGCACAAGGTAATTCTGGAAGTTTTATTTACCATCTGCTTTTGTTTTTAAAAAAAAAAAAATGTACTACTTATATAGAATGATGAGTTTGGGCATCCATTGTTTCTTTCTTTCATGTACTCTTTTTTTTTTTTTCCCTCTCCTTTTTATCACATTATTGTTGTACTATCTTGTTCAATTTTGAAAGGGAATACAATTGGAGACTCTACACATTTGATTGTTGTTAGTTCATTTGCGCACTTCAAATCGGAAATTAAATTCATATCGTTCATGATAGCAAAGTCCATTACTCAATATTAAGATTAATATTCATTGATCGAATACATATAAACAAAACAAAAAGAAAATAATCCATGTATAGCTTCTTGGGAACGGATCGCTAAGGAAAATTATATTAAATTAAAACAAAGTCCATCACTCAATATTAAGATTAATTGGTGAGTTAGAGACTTAAAATTGCATGGTAAAAGAAAATTAATGAAGTTCAGATTCAACATTTTCTTAGACTTTATGGACGCTACATGTACAACCATTTTTCTTTAATTAACAGAACACAACCAAATCGAATGTGGACATAATTTCAACTAAATAAATTAATCGAAGTTGGTCAGGACAGGACTTGAACTTTATTTAATTATATGGACTATGAAAAACTAAAAATGGAGATCTTCTGAATTGGTCAGTAGAATCGAAATATCTCTAAATTATTGAATATAAGACATTAAAAAAAATTTCTTTTGCTGATGATGAGTGAGGACAAATTAATATATGGTACCACCTTTTAAAGTGTGAGTAGTACTGGTCTTTGAATTAATTCATTAGATTTATTCCTTTGTTTCTTCAGTTCTCTACTGTTGTAAGATAATTAGGATTCATATGGGTGTAAAATAGATTTCAGGAAAAAAAGGGTTTTAATAAAACTTATAAATGTGATTCAGTTTGATTGCACTTTGGTTTTTTACTTGTACAAATATGAATTATAAGAAAAATATTAGAAATAGTGGAACTTCTCGGAATTCAAAAAACTCTACCCAGAATGAATAAGGTGAACGTTTTAGGCCCAACTATTGCTGAAGCCCATGTAAGACAAAATTAATAATATGGTCTAGTGTTGTTTAGGTAGGATAGAGAAGAAAATTGAATGCGTTAGTCAAAACTCTTGACGTTTATACTTTAAAAATAATATACTGTATAACTAACTAATAATATAGTATATACCAATCAATTCTTACAAACCGAGATAGCACAAAGATAATAGATGAATAGATAAAAATTGACTTATCATGTAATGTAACATGACTGTGAGCGACATAATTTGTTGGTTTTATGTTTCGATGACAACTAAGTAATTATAATTTGAAATCATATAGTCATCATTTGCAAGGATTACATTTGTAACGACCACGCAAATTAAATTCGTGAATGGCTTAGGAAAAAAATAAAGTTCGAGGACGTAGAACACAAAAGGGGGAGCTCACTGGCGAATCTTGCGCTCTCTGCGACCTTTTTTTTATCTCCATAAAACATTCCGTCCTAGCTAATTAACAACATATGTAAAAGTCCTATTTTCAGACCGATATGAATATTATTTTACATAAATTATTGGACATACATTATATATACTTGTCAAATACTATCACAAATTTTATATCCTAAGTATTTTTAAGTTTTAAATATAAAACTTTGAAACTTTATGTAATATATATATGTATACACACACTTTTTTTTATTCAAAATTCAACAAAAATATTAGATATTCTTATCAAATAAGAGAGATTTATTTATTAATATTTTACAAATAAAGCTGAAATTTTAGGATTGATACTAATTAAATTTATCTATTAACAATTTATAAATTGGTAATTAGTAAATTGTAGTTATGAACAATTTTCATTTTGGGTTAGGGGCCACGTTATTTATACTCTTATAAAACACATCTATCTCATTAATTTAGTGAAGGAATCAAACGAGAGTTTTATAATAAATTTGTATAGCCCAGGTATATTTTTGCATGTTCGGTTAAAGATGTGATATATGTAATATAGCTGTTAAATTTAAATATTAATGTTACATCTCTATATAATAACTTATGTTTTTGAGTCATTAAATGAGTCTTTGACATCACTCTTGGCAATTAAGTCACTCAATAATTCATATCAAGTTTTATTTAACGTAATTAATTAGTCTGTCATATTCGCTCGATCTTAAAATTAACTTCACCTTTTATGTGAAGCAATGAAGGTACTTGCGGCTTTATTAGACTCAAAAATTAAACTTATAGGAAATAGTTTTGTAATATAAACAATAATATTAAACATAGAATTAAACTATGGAGTATTTTGTCATTTTTTTAAGTATGTGTGTGTGTGTGTGTGTACGTACAAGGCAGTGGACATACATGTCCATTTATCAATCCGACACAAAGTAAGCACTACAAGTTCATTGATGTGCAAATGTTCGTTAATTTATAGCTTTCTCTCGTTTTCAAATCATCTTTGTTAAGAAGAAAAGTTTTCTTCGTAAACAATTAGTAATACTAATATGTATAACCTATAGAGCTAAGACCTGCACCAAACAAACCAAGCAAAAGGTACAAAAGAGAAGAAAAAATTATTTAAAAAAAAAAATCAATCACAACACGAGCAAGGATGATAAGGGTAGTACTAATAATTTTGTTGGTACGTATTGAACTAAAAATATTTGACGCACGAAAGGCCTCCTAAAAGTTCCATGCAAATTCATCGATAGAGATAGAGCCAAGATCACGACACATTGCACCAGACATGAGTGTGGAGTCCACAAATTCAAGGTCAAAACTAGAGCTGTCAAATGAACAATCAATCTCCTGATGATCAACACCCTTAGCTTCATTCATCTGATCAGAGCTGATATTGATATTGTCATCCTTCTCTAGCTGTTGAACATGTTGTTCTTGTGCTTGCGTTCCTTCCGGGCCTGGAGCTCTAAAGGCTTCAACTTCAGCAACGTCGGTGTTGGCACCACCCCAGATGCAGTAGTTGTCATCTACAAGTGATCCAAACCGGGATGGGTTGACCGAAGTAGAAGGAGAAGAAGAAATTGGCCAACTTTCAATGGATGAAACATAAGGGAAAATGGTGGAGTCATGGGAGTTTTGATTACAAGTAGCCGGGGTAGCAATATCCCATACATTAGTGCTTTGATATTCAGAGGTGGGTGCTGTTGTTGTGACCAATATTTGATGAAGCAGTGGAGATTGATTAGCACTAGTACTAGTTGGAAGAGGAGGATGATGATGATGAGGTGAAGGTAATGTGAGAATAGGTGGTCTAATGATGTCCGCTGACACATTACTAATTGTCATATTTGCATTGTTGACATTAAAAACGGAAATGGGCTGGTGATCAATATTAAAGTTTTGTGATAGGTTGCATGCAGCCTTTTTAGCCGCTCTTTGATGGGAAGGGATGAGATTGTGAGTTTTTGGGTCCAAACCTTGTGACAACAACTTTTTCTTAATGCATGAGTTCCAGTAATTCTTCACCTCATTGTCGGTTCTTCCAGGGAGATGCTTGGCTATCTGAGCCCATCTGTCAATGTCAAATAATTAACACATATATATACATATGCACTGTACGTTTAAGTATATAGGTACAGCTATATAGGTATCTGCCTCTAGTTTTTCATACTTAATATTAATATATTTTGATATATACTTCTATTAATTCTATATGTCTGTACTAGCGAAGAAATTCATTCATTCTCTTACCTGTTGCCTAAAATTCTATGGACATCAATGATGATCTGCTCTTCTTCTTCAGAAAAGGAGCCCCTCCTCAGGTCTGGTCTCAGGTAGTTTATCCATCTTAATCTGCAACTCTTTCCACACCTCTGCAAGCCTGCATATATATAATTTATATTTATTGCCAATTATCAATTCCTGTTAGCCAGAGAGAGACCTAATTAATGATCAATATATATTTGTATACTAAATCTATATCTAGTATATATACCTGCAAGTTTTGGAACAGAGCTCCAGCTGCCATGGCCATGGGTAGTGATGTGTTTAAGGAGCCTCTCATCTTCTTCAGGAGACCATAACCCCTTCTTCACTTTCTGTTTGCTGCAGCACCTATGCCCCATCCCCACTTAATTCACCCAGCTTCAACAACTAATAATCGATCAGTTTCTTCATCAATTTATAGATATAGATAACATAGACGTATGCTGATGATGAGATGGGGGCTAATCAATAATTTCAGCCTGCTTCCAGGTGACCGAGGGGAGAACGCTCACATATGTGTGTGATTGTTCGAAATTATTTAATAGCAAATGATGTTTAAGAGAAGAAGTAGTCCAAAACCAAATAAATAATTCAAGGAGGAGAAAGAAAGAGAGATGACTACTGGGTGACTCACAAATGCATGGAACGGAACGCTGCTCACTAATATAGCCCAAAGTGGGCAACACACATTTAACACGAAGGATGATCGAGAATCTCTTTAACTAGAGCCAGTTAAAGATGAGAAGATTAGCCATTTTCCCTTGTATTGAGTCACATATATGGTCCCACTGCCAGCGCTCAATTGCCCAATTTCTCATAAATGAAAAACGTTTTGTCAATTTGAGTATTTGAGGGGTTACTTAACAAGTCCTTGGCTATCTTATGTACTTTGATCAGTTGCCCACTTTTTGTCTCTTTTATTGATTGCACAATTAAGCTAGCCAACAATGTGCTGTTATTTGCTTTACTTTTTATGTTATTAGCCCAACCCAAAAGAAAACCGGACCAATATCCCATCAATTAAATAATTATATCTACAAAATTATTTCAAGGGTTTTCTTTTAATAATTAGTTATAAAATTAACTAATATTTATATGCTGGGCCCAAAGAGACATGAATTGATCACATAGGACCCGCACGATATTTGTCACAAATTAAGGCCAACCCTTTTTTATCAATGTGCTGGAAATTTAACTTCGGGTGCACTCATCTCTCTCTCTCTCTCTCTCTCTCTCTCTCTCTCTCTCTCTCTTCAGGACCTTCCGCTTGCAACGTCCAATTGGGTGCTTTGCCGGTATTTCATGCCTTCATCTCTTCATCTTCACAAGCTTAAGTCTTACAGTTCTTGAAGATGAGAAATTCATCTTGAAATTAGCCAGAGAAATTAATCAAGAAGAAAATTATTTATTTACATCAATTATGGGGATGTCAGAAATGAACTTAATCATCTCAAATCCCTACTTAATTTGCTTTATTTTATCTTCTTTTTAGAAAAAAAAAAAATCTATTACATGTATATATAACTTAAAGGAGAATGGAAACCTTGAGATACATATATATGAATTGAATGAGACATATGTGACCCTCAAGCAGGTGTTACAGAGCTTAATTATAGTTTGAATATATATTAATTATATATTAGTAATACTAAATTTATAATTCAAATATAACTCAAAGTATATAATAGCAATCTAAGTGATAAAATCTTATTAGAGAGTAACTTTTCTTGTTCAATTTTTTTTTTCTCTAGTCAATTTTTATCATGTAAACTACTACATCATATTATCGATTCTATTTAAATTATAAATTTAGCACTATTAATCATATACCTAGTTAGATTCATTAAGGAGGTCTATTTAAGATTGAATTTAATATATATATTCTTTGTCATGATTATGCCTGTTAATTTAAGCTTTTGGGACCAGAACCTTTATAATCATAGTCTTTGCCTTTAAGCTGTTGATCATGCATGCACAGTTAACTAGCTATTTTGTTGTGAGATGCACATATGTAAAAGATGAAATTGATTAAGAACAATCATTATGTAAAATATACGTCGCCATCGATTTTCAATTAAATCAGATCTTGATTCTCGAAACACAAAAAAACGACAAAAAGAAGAAAAACAAATTAAGTTCTATTGGAGAAATTTTTCTATATAAATGTAATTAAGGGTGTGTGTAGGGATATAAATATATATTCCCAACTTGGCACTTGCTAGAGGGAAAGAAAAATATCACATAATTGTCTCATGTGCATTAATTTATAAAGTACTTATTAGTTTATACGAATAGTTTATATTCATGAGAAAAATATGTGGTTTAATCTGCGAGAACAAATGATTGCCTAACCATTTGTGATGGAATACGAGGAGAAGTGCTGTAGCCTTCATGATTGTTAAACTAATGTATATTTATTTATTGATATATATTTGCTTTCTTCTGTTGTTTCCCTGTCCATATTAAGTATATATCTCGTGGGAGCTGTTGTTTCCTCCATCGATTATATTGTCGATCTTGCTAGCTATTTGAATCTTCTAATATGTAGATCTATCTCCATGTCTTTTTTTTTTTTTAATTTCTTTCTTTCTCTTCCTTAATTTCTTCACCTAACTTGGTATATAAATTATTTCTTGTATGGTATAAACTGTTACTGGATTAATTTTAGATTAATATTGTAAGCATATACAAATCATTTTTTAATCACTTTTTAATTATTAATTATAAGTGTGGGTATATAAGTATTAAAAATAATGATTGCGTAAAATGAATCATTCACATCACAACTTTTGTGAGCAACTTACTGGCGTCTCCCTCACTATATTCATCTAAAAATTTGTGTGCATCAATCATCTTTCGACACACGCATACATATAATTAATATGTAGGATATTATCAAAAACCACCTCTAAGATTTGACCTATTACAAGGGAAAGCCTCAATTGCGCTACTTCAACGTGGCCCTCAACCTTGCAATTTTGATATCATCCAAGCCTACCTAATTATCTTGAACTATAATTCTACAAAACAAGTAGATGTTATTCTCCCCAACAATTCGCTAAAGTCATTCTTGATGTACTCGCCTACTAGTTTGAGGTATGTTTTCTTCTCTCATAAATAAATATATATTTACAAGTTTTTTATTATAGTTTTATTATTATCATCGTCAAATATACGTGTGTGTGTTCAAAGGCTATACAATCTGAGAACTAGAAAGATAATCATGTTTGATATTGGTCTATCGACTATATTATATTTATTATAAGGAATTATAAATACGATGGTAAATGTGTTGAAGACAAGAACTAGCTTGTCTCATACTTTAACATCTTGCTCCCTGCAATGATAACAAATTTGACGGCAACTCTCAATGTGAACTTCAATGATATAAACGCAATTAAGGCCTTCCACAGAACAATGTGACAAACCTTTGGGGGTGGTTTTGTAATATTCCATTAATATATAAATAAATAGTCATGATGATATGACTACCTTAATTATTGTTTGCGAGAATTAAGCAGCAACTGAAAACATAAAATTGAGCCACAAATCATATAATTAATCAGATGATGATAAAAAGAGAATCAATTAATTAGTAATACAATGCAAGATAGAATGAATGATTAATATCCGGCCATTTACTGTGATCGAAATCATGGATTTACAAGCTTAATTCCAAGGTCAAATTGCTTGTTCATTAGCCTAAAGAAATTGTTGCCCATTCAGGTGATAAAGTTAGGAAAAGTAATGGATAAAATTGCCTCCTTTTTTAACACACCACTCATACTTACCGATTTAATTTACGTAACTTTGGGTTTCAGACAATGCAATCTTGAGTTTATGTGACTAATTCGATTAATTAATTAATTAATTGAGCTTTGCGAATTAATCGCACTTTTATTAATTTGTAGGTCAAGGTCATGTCAAGTTTTAATTACTTGGCCCGTTTGTGTGTGCTAATTGTGAAGCTTAATTAGATTTTTAATCATTAGATTATATTATATGTATATATAGATATATAAAATTGTGGCCGCCCACTTGCCAAATGATCTCTTCAATTTGCTATGTATACAATACACAAAGTTGTATGGATGAAGCTAACTTTTAGTTGTCTTGAAAATAAATAAAAGAGATGATGCATGTACCAATCATTTATCATTCAATCCAATCTATACGGTTACTTGTTTATGGTATCAAATATATATATAATATGTGATATTGGTCTTCATAATCCCATTTCGGGGTAATAGCCAGCTAGCTAGTGTGGGCCAGTGCCTAATCTTCTGTTATATGCTAATTATTTCTCAAACACTACAATTAAATATAAATGAAGACGATATTTATATTTGTATATAATATATTGCGCTTGCAATTGCGTGGTGTTCGTTTAATATTTTTTATCCCTCACATCATAAGAACGACTCGGAGGCTATATTAATTGAAGAAGTTTGCTTCCCAAATATTGAACCACAAGACTAGGCAATTCCATTTTGACCAGGCCATCCTTAATGCTTAGTTACTTAGACCCATAATTTACTTCCGATAATCGATTATCGTGATTGAAGGTTATGTTAGGTGCATGAAATATTCCTATATTTACTATACGTAAGTATCAAATACAACACATAAATATTAGTAGTATTTTTGCCTGGCTTGTATGCAACTATATATGTAGCTAGTTGGCTTTCTAGTATCTTGATTAAGCTAGCTTTGTTAATTAAATGTTCTAATTATGAGACTTGTCCAATTGGATGTTTTCTTGCGGCAGTGATTAGAGAAATGTCCAAGAAAATGAAGGGCCTCTTTAATAATACAAATTTAAGACTTGTTCACTTTGTTAGAAGGTAGCTGATTCAATTTCTTGAGGATTAGTACATCTGGTGATGTAGTGATGTGATATTAGGAAGAAGCTTGAACATGAATATAACGTTGATTAGAGAAATCGAACAAGTTACATACACAATTCAACTATAATTTATTGTAAGGGTTTGCCCAGGTATGGAGGGAATGAAGATAAATATTATATATTATGATTAAGATACCGGTTTTTCAACCAGTGTGATGAAGAAAAGGTGGCAGTGAAGTATTTGAGTGGAAAATCAAGCTTACACTTCAAATTAAGTTTGAGACTTATCCTTAATTATGAACCAAATAATAGGACACTAATTGACTAATTTGACCAAGTTACAAATACATTGACCAATGCCTGCAATGCATATATGATGTCAGCTCCCGCCCTTCTGTCTTTCTCACTAAATTAATGAAAAAATAATAATTAATATATTAATTATGTATTAAAGATGCAGAGCCGATCCACGTCATATTCATATTCATATGGGTCTGATTTGTTAATTAATTGAAAAGGAAAACTCTAATTAAAACTGGAGTGAAGAGGAAGCTTAAAAGTTAAAACGAAAACTTACTTGTCAGTACGTTGAATTTGGTGGACACAACAGATAAGATTATAAGAATCCAATTTGAGGTTAACAATGATTTTGACAAACAATTAAAAAGTCTATTTAATTCAGTTGCCGATAATTGACTAGGCTCTTTCTCCCTCAGCTCGTCCCATAAATTAATAAAATTTTGTTACAACAAATAGCTGATTGGAGAGGAGAAGGAAGGACGACTCAAAAGACATGGGCTTGAATAATTTGCAAATAAGATGAGTGGGTAGGGCCTCCGGGCCACGAAGCTTGACCCAAATACATCTAAAACTACAGTGTTGTTCTATTTAGCTCCCAAATATGCGGCCGTGCCTATGCGATGCAACCGTGATTCGGAGCTAAAAGAACAATGCACACGAAAAGGTTTGATCTATCAAATCAAAGACGGTTAGGAGTTGTACACGTATCATTGATGAAGAGATTTCACTGGTAAAACTACATAGTATAAGCAATGCACACATGCATGTATGTTTTTGTTAAATTAATTTATTTCATAAAGTTGCCATATTTTTTTAAAACTTTTGTTTAGTATTTTCTTCACCATATTTTTTCTCAACCTTCTTTTGTTCAATATTAATTTTTCTTTTGTTTATTGAATTAATATGAATCCTGACTAACTAAAAGGGTGCTTCAAAAGTTGAAAACAAAGGAAATGAAAAAAAAAAAAAAGATGGTCAAGAAGGCATGGAGAAGAAGATGACGAAGATTCTTAGATGATAAATTTACTTATTATAAGCCTAGATTTTTGGGATTTATTATAAGAAAGGAAAGTAAACAAATAAGACTCTCATAAAAATGTGTTTTTACCATAAGAGATTGAATTAAACAAATCCTAGCCATTCAATCATGCAAATGATGCATGACGCTAGATTTTTAGAAGATTAGGCAAAGCTTAGATGAGGAGAGGATTCTTGTCCATTTTGGACAATATTCAACATACGCCTATATATTTTATATTTTTTTCCCATTCTAATCATGTATAAAATGGATGGCACCTAGATGAGAAAAATAAATGTAGATTAGTGCTAAAGCCATGAAGTATTAGTGTATATATCTAGACGTGGAACCAATCCCCATGGGGATGGGGCCCCGTAATTCCCCAACCCGTTTGGGTCGGGGATGGAGAGCTAAAAATGAGGAATGGGGTGGGGATGGGGATAACAATTTTACCCGAAATTAAATGGGGATGGGGATGGGGATTATGCTCTAAGCCCAGCCCGGCCCGCTCCCCGAAATTAAAATAAAATAATATATATAATAATCTATTACTTAGACCCTTGTTATCTCCCCTCTTATAAAACTTAATCTCCCGCCTATTTTAATAAAACCCAAGCCTAACCTAGCCCACCTTTGTTTGCCTAAAGATTTATTTTAAGGATGTTGATTGTCTAAAGATTTATTAATATTTATTTGTAGATATGTTGCTTAGGTTTATAGTTGTAATTTAAAATATGTTTTATTTCAAAGAATAAATTTTGAAAGTTAAAATTTTAAATTTTTAACACGTAAATGGGGTTGGGGATGGGGATGCATTTTAGCTTTGGGGATTCCCCATCCCCATCCCCGATTTAAAAAATTGGAAATTAATAGGGGATGGAGATTGATATTTTAATTGGGGACGGGGATGGGGATGACATCCTCACCCCCAACCCGGCCCGATTCCACCTCTATATATATCATTTGTTATTGATTTTTATTCATTCAATTACATTATGTTACGTTAGTTTGTGTGAGTTAATTAGTATAAAAAAATTAACATGTGCCCACATGTTAAGCCTTAAAAAATTATATAAATTTTCTTGAAGATTGTATATATTTTATCGAAAATTGTAAATTCTTTAAAGAAACTATGCAAAAATCATTAAATACACAAATTTCAAATGAATTGCACAGTCTTCAAAGACTTAAAAGGTGCCTTAGGTCTTAGGGCATAAGTTAAGAGTACCCATATGTGTGTGTATATATATTTATGTATGTGTGTGTATATATATATATAAGCTCAACTTTATTATCATTATTATATAATTACAGATATATGGAGGCAGTGCATGGGACAATTATTGCTCCATATCGATCGGACCGGAGAAACTAATGCAAAGAAAAGCAAAAAGATTGTTAAAAAAAAAAGAATGAAAAAGAGTGACTCTCAAGTGGGTGATTATATATATTTAAATCCTCAAGCTGGGCTAGCTAGGGTTATAGAATAGATGAATATTTAGTCTGCGTGCATGAAAATGTAACAGATCAAAAGTGGTTCCCAAAAAAAAAAAAAAAAAGAAGGGCTTGATCAAATTTAACTTTATAAACTTTATTTATTTAGAAACTTTGACTACTTTTACCTAACTGGTGAACTGCATATTAGTGGTGTCCTCTAATTCCTAAAGAGACAGAATTAAGAGAGAAAGAGTTTAGCTATTAATTATAGAGTTATCAGCGATCATCAAGTGGATCCGCAAATAATCTACATATTTACACAGAGAGCTAAATTGAAAAAAGATATTAAAAAAACCTACCTAATGACATGTGAAAGTGATTACTTTTTAATTAATTAACCACAGATTCGATGGTAAATATGGACTAACTAGCTAGCGAGTAATTTATTTAGATGTGTGCTATAGAACATATAAAATTCTATATATGTGAGCACCAAAGCCCTTACGATAAGATGTGAGCATTAATTGTATAAAAAGTGATCGGACAAATAGTATTTCACAAAAGAAGTTTATGAGAGTTATATATGTTAATCATTATCGATCTTAATCAAGAAAAATAATGATAAGGTAAATGGAATATTTATAATATGATGTTGATAGAGCAGCTAAAGAAGTATCAATCATGTTGTAGCTACAAAAATTGACAATTGGATGTAAAGAATTAAAGGGCCCAAAATAAAACAATCCAACCAGCAATGAAAATTACACCTCAGCGTTTGCAAAAGAAAAGAAGAGCTTAGTTAGCTTGAAAGATCACCCATCACCTGTATCCGACCCTCCACCAAGCTCAACCTGCCTCTGCCTGCCTGCCGCCGACCCCCCGTTTTCTTTTGCACCACTTGCATGCACCGGGACCCATTTGCCGGCCCACCACTTTGTGGGTGGGTCCGACCTCGCATCACTCTTTATTCTATTTATTTATTTTTTTACTATATTCCACGTGGATAACATTTGATGAGGTGCTCACTGGTTTTATTACTTAATGATATATTGAAATGTATGACATATGTCTTCTAGTCTAGTCTCTTTTGTTATGTTCAAGACAAAGACAAGATTATATACGAGTGGGACCATATCGGGAAATGTACTTAATTGGAACAAGACAAGATCAATCAAGATATCAAACTTAGATGCTAATTAAATTAACTACTCGTCATATTTGATGCCTTTGCCATGCCTTAGCGTTGGTTGCTTGCATGGATTAAGGCGCTCGGTTAATAGATTAATTATATACAGTATGACAAACTGCACTACTCTTTTATTAATTAATTGATATATAATTTTTTTTTGTCTCAAGGCCTATTCTAGCAACACATGTCAATCTAATATTTTGAATTATCTTCTAAGAATTATGTAGTTATTATAAAAATTATGTTAACACTTTATTTGTCTATTTTTAATTAATAAATTATTTCTTTCGATAAATTCTTAATAATCGAATATAATTTTCAAGAGATATTTCCAATATTTCATGGTGGATAATTTTATTGATACTTTTAATCCATATTAGAAAATAAGATCATTAAGGTTTTAATTCTTAAAGTTTTGAAATCGAAGTGTTAGTTAATTAACCTTTACTTTATGAATGCCTATGTAAATTTTTCTTTACATCATGAAAGTGTATATAAAGACCAATCTTAAAAACCATCAAACAATAAATTAATAAGTTTTTCGTGTAATTCTTTTCGTAATTAATTAATGAAAGAAGATCTTTTAACACATATTTTTGACATAATTTATTGACAAATTTTCAGCTATTGGTCTCACAAAATTCTAATGGTTGGATTGAAAATTAATAAATTATATTTAATACTATCAACTCATCAATCATTTCAACTTTAAATTTTGTAGCTTAATTACTAAAAATTTATGGTTAACCTAAAATCAAAAAAATTAGTGCCAAAAAAATCTCTTCCCTGACATATAACATAATATTAATTATTAATAAGATAATGCGGCATGGGCATCATTTTCCAAGAAAGATTGTCTTACGGGAGAATGGAACTTTGTAAATGGAGAAGAAAAGGTGGTAATTGGGTAAATATTTGTGTTTCCAACTCCAAGGCTATGGAAAGAGATGGGCACTTGGAGTAGCTCAAGAGGATAGACTCAAAAATAAAACGACAACAGGAAGAGAGTGTAGTCTAAAAAGAAAAAGAAGAATAAAGCAAAGCAATCGACAGCCCAACATGCGACTCTGTATTGTAATACCATCCTCTGCCGTTGGACAGATAAGCTGTCCCTTTTCTCTCTCTCCCTTCCCTATTATATGAATATGCTATTAGCTTGGGCTTCGCGAAACTGCTACTCTCTCTACATATAAATCTCTTCTTATTACTTTTCTGTTCACTTACAAAACCAAACCATATACCCTTATTTATATGCAGTAGTCTTGATCTTCTTTTTCATCACCATCGTCTCAACTTCAACTTCAAGTACTTCATCATCCATCTACAATTATTCTCTTTTTAACTCTTCATCACCGTACCATCAATGGGTTCAAGGGCACGGAGGAAGCAAAGATGGTGCACGCAAACCCTAACACCCTTGATGGAAGGGCCTGACCCCGAAATGCAAGAGGAAGGGAACAAGAAGGAGAGCTCTTGGGAAGTGATTCGAGAATGGTTTCGACTGCAAAAAGGAATTAACTCAGGAAATAATGGTAATAATACTACCAATTTTTCAATGCCGACATATTATGGGAGCAACATCCCTGTTAAGAGGCAAGATTTGAGGCTTCTGCTTGGTGTCTTGGGTTGTCCTCTAGCTCCAATTCCTCTTGTCAACGATCCCATTCATCGCATTCTTGTTAAAGACATCCCCATTGTAAGTTAGTTAGTCTTCTCATTAAGTATTTCTCAAATGATATTTATTATCAAAGCTTAATTATTAATTAAAATCTTTTAATATATGTTTTAAATAATTAATTTGTAGGAAACTTCGAGTGCACATTACATCATACAGCAATATTTGGCGGCCACGGGATGTTTAAAGCAACAAAAATGTGCTAAAAACATGTATGCAACGGGAAGTGTGAAGATGATTTGCTGCGAAACAGAGATCGCTACGGGAAAGAACGTGAAAAGCTTGGGAACAAGAAGTGGGGAAAGTGGGTGCTTCGTTCTTTGGCAAATGTTGCCTCGCATGTGGTCGCTTGAGTTGGTCGTCGGAGGTAACAAAGTCATCGCCGGCAGTGATGGCAAAACTGTTTGGCGACACACACCTTGGCTTGGAACTCATGCAGCTAAGGGCCCGCAACGCCCTTTACGTCGCATAATCCAGGTACCGTATTATTGTGCTCAAAATCAATTGATGGTTTCTTTTCTTCAAATGTTAGTTATTAACCCCCCGGCCCATTGTTGGTACACCAAACTGTTGTACTTGATGCATCTTGATCATTACTTGCATCTTATCGTATTTATATATACATTAATGAAACCCTTATATATATAAGCTTAATTCATGTAACTAGGAAGAAACTAATAAATATCAAAAGAAAATTTATAGAATCAAAAGATTAGGTTTTGATTCTTTTCTTCAGGGTTTTTAAAGTTGAAGTTAGAAATGATCAAAATGCAGACACATGATGAGAAACTCGAGAACTTTAGCAAGTAAAGGTGTAATTTGTGTTATCTAAACAAAGAAGCAAACTCTCAAATATTCAAATATCTTTACTGCGAAACAAAGATAAAGATTAAAGATAGAGATAGATGAACAAAGTCAGAATCCCGAGAAAATTGCATTGCATAGATAGGTGTATAAATAAATATACAGCGGAGCTGACAATGATAGAGAAACTGTCCCATGCTTTACCGGACACATTCCCTTTTTTGAACACTCACTGGGTTTGAGATGGCACGTTATTATCCTTGTGATGATGTCATGTTTTATCATGTTCCTACACTTATACATCCATGTATATTTACTTCTTTTCTTGGGATTGCCCCTCTTATTCTTATTCAGAGACTTTGTTGCTTTTTTTTTTTTTTTTTAAATAACTTTAGTGCACATTTGAACTGATATACTGTTCGATTTATTGCATTATTGGCCCTACTTTCCCTCCCTTTAATTTGTTGGTTTTCTATTTCCTTCTCGATTATATCTCAACTTTATTGTTATTTTTCTTATATCATCATCAAAAAGTAAACGATCTCGGCGGATTTGATCCCCTTCTTTCAACTTTACTTTATCAGAAGCCTCTTTCCAATTGATATATCTTTTCATTTTTTTTAAATATATAATTAAATCCGTGCCCCAATATCTATAGTTATAACTTATACGGCCTCCGATTGACTTATTATATAACTAAATAAATTGATCAAATAATTTGGCAAATGTGTAACAAAGCATGTCATGAAGAATTCAAATATGAATTAATTATAACTTGAGCCGTTAGTTTAATGATCGATGAAAAGAAAATACGATAAACCGGCCATAACACAAATTCATGCATGTAGAAGTAAATAAAGAATAATCATCTGATGAAGCTAATTGCATGGTGTAATGCATATACATAAGCTACCGAACCAATAGTGGAACTTCATAGAATAATTAATGTAAAGTACTGCATAATGATAATTGCAGGGGCTGGATCCAAAGACCACAGCAAGCTTATTTGCAAAAGCACAATGTTTGGGGGAGAAACGAATAGGTGAAGATGAATGTTTTGTTCTAAAAGTAGCAGCGGACAAGGCGGCTGTGGTGGAAAGAAATGAGGGTCCAGCGGAGGTGATTAGGCATGTATTGTACGGGTACTTTTGCCAAAGGAGTGGGCTGTTAATATACTTAGAAGACTCTCATCTCACCAGGGTACAGACCCCTGAAAACGATACCATCTACTGGGAAACCACAATTGGAAGCAGCATTGGTGACTACAGAGATGTTGATGGGGTGCTAATTGCACATCAAGGCAGATCAATAGCCACCGTGTTCCGATTCGGGGAGTTGACGATGCAACATAGCAGAACACGAATGGAGGAAATATGGACGATTGATGATGTTGTGTTCAATGTGCCAGGGCTTTCCATCGACTATTTCATTCCTCCGGCTGATATCCTTGATAATGATAATTCTCCTTGATTTGAACATGATATCATCATTAACTAATTAATTTCTTTTTTTGTTTTTCTTGCTTCTAATTTCATAATTAATATTAAATTGGAGGGTTGATGGTGTATTATATATGTTGCTAGTGTAATGTGTACTAGTTCGATCGGTTTACAGTCATTAAAGAATGACCAATACATATACATACATACATACATACATACATATATATATATATATATATATATATATATATATGATCGGGATATATATCTGGTTCCAAATAATAATATGGGATTTATCTATAACATAATGAGTAAATGTACATTCGTGCCTGTAATGTTGATCTGCTCCATTTTTTTAGTTGCTATGTATATTGTCTTTGAACATTTGGAATAACTTGAGCGCATATTATCTGAGAATTAATTAATACAGCTTTGGCTTTTTAAGTTATTTCAACATGTATTAATTCCAAAACACGATTTTTTTAGCTCAGGAATAAGCTGGGCTTTTAAGGGTTGGGCATGGGCTCGGTGAGACTCGAACTTGGTAACTACTATAAACTACGTTAGGAAAAATTGATTATGTAAATGGGATGACAGGTATAATAATGTGTAATAATATACTCTTACAAAGTATTTAAAAAAATCTAATTAACATAAAAAATTTTATAATTTAGGTTATAACTATTATATATGTTGGACCAAAAAATAACAATAATAATTTATTAGCTTTGTAGCCTACTATGGGGAGTAAATACTTTCGGTTCTCTAATCCAGCCCACAGAATAGAGTGAAAGGCTCGTAAACAAAGGCCCATGAGCAAAGCCAACAAAATAAAGGATAAGTAATGCCACATAAAAACTTTGAGTTAAACAAGTACTGTCGGATAGTTGATTTTCAAGTAAAGATAGCCTTAAAGATAAGTATGACAAACTTAATATCAATGTTAGGGGTGGCAATTCGTGTTCGTGGGTGGTGTTCATGTTGTGTCGAGTTGTGACATGATAAAGATTAACCCAATATGAACACGACCCGTTTATTATTCGTCTCATGAAGGTTTAACACAAATACAAACACGACACGATTATTAAATGGGTAACACAACATGACATGCGAATAGACACGAACACGACCTGTTTAACACGATTGGGAAACTTTTACATGATTGACACGACCCGGCTATGGCACCATTATGATACGATTACAGTTACGACATGATTATAACACAATTACATATTAAAAACTATTTTTAAATGAAAAGGTTATAACTAAATTATGCAAAATCAAACAAAACTAAATACCGATAATCCGTACAAACTTAAAATGCAATATACATACAATAAGAAGTCCACTTTAGCAATTCAACTATAACAAAATTAATAAAAATAAAGTCCATGAAATCTCAAATAATTATGCTCATGAAAAAAGTCATCATATTATAGATTCCAATTGACAAATCACAAATCAAAATTGACAACAAGTTATAGCTTCCAATTGACACCAAAAAGTTGCATCTCTATCTCCTCCAACTCTTATCCATTTTCACTTCAACAAATTAGTTGTGTAGTGCCTTCAGTCTCACTACCCATATAAAACATGTCATAGTCACTTGCCAAATTAGTTTTCATTTGATTTGCTGAATTAGTTTCCAAAAACTGCATAAAATTAAAAACAAAATCAGTAGAAGAAATAAACTAGAAAGGAAATAGAACAAATTAATTATAAGTGATAAATCAAAATCATGCTGGGAAAGCAAACAAATTAATTATAAGTAATAAATCATGCTTGAAAGAAAAAAAAAATCAGTAAGTCAATAACAAATCAGAAAATAAAATATTAATACTTAAATGTGGTTTAATTGATTATCTAATCCAGTCAAGGCTTAATTGTTTATTAATACTTAAAAAGACTAATGATCTTTATATTCTAACGATTAAATCAAAATCAAATTGAAATGCAGTAAGCAATAAACAATGTATTTTTTTGCGAAAATAAAACTTATAATACCAAAGCCTAAAATAGATAGAGTTTTTGTTAAAAAATAGTTGACTTTGAACATCTATTGGTCTTTTTTTAAAAAAAGAGTATAAAAACAATTCCATAAAAAAAATCAGATTACAAGATAACTTCCTTCTAAAAAATTATGGCAAAGAAATAGAGCTAACACTATCATCATTTATAATTAATTGAAGAACACTATCACAATTAGTAATTTTAAAAAGAACAGTAAATTTTAACTGGTTCCAATCGGATTACCAAACATAAATTTTAATGAGGAATAACAAAACAATCCGACAAATGATACCACAAATCAGAAAAAGATTCAACAGAAAGAAGGCCAAGCAACCAGAAAGTGATTAAATTACATATGATTAAATAACATAAACAATTTTGCTAGCCCATGTGAACTGCTCTCCAACCACGGAAAATATGTTCCTCTTTTTTTAAACATTATGTATAAGATCTCTTTTGCCCATTACCCAATCGCATAACTGTCTCTCTTTCGCCGGTTTGGTTTTTCTATCAAATTGAACCCGTTCTGTTTCAGGCTTTCAGCCCTCTTTCAAAATTTATTACGTGCTGAGGCTTTTGTTTTTGCTGGCTCTATACTATTTGTGGTTGTGGTTTCTAATTTTTTTTTTAATCTTGTATTGATTTTCCACAAGGTAGCGTGTGGTTAAAGCAATATATTTATATATGGTGCTCATGCCACCAGAAGAAAAAGAGCATACGACAACAAGCTTTTCGCAATATGCATTGATGCACGTTGCGAAATGGTACATTCAGCAACACGCATTGACTGCACGTTGCGGAAAAGTATATTCAGCAACGTGCATCTAATGCATGTTGCGAAACGGTACATATCACAATGTGCAACTCCTGCATGTTGCGAAAAGCGTGCAATTTCGCAACGTGCAACTTGTGCACATTGCAAAATGTATTTATTTATAAATTAATTCTTTAAATTGTGAAGAAATATATAAAATCTTAAAATAAATGAAATAAAATTTCAAATAAGGAAATTACATTGATTTCATATTTAAATTTTAAATAAAATAAAGAAATTAAAATATAAGAATATTAATTAACGAATAGAATTTTATTTTTATTTATAAAATTAACAAAATAATTTTTAAAAATCTTTAATAAAAATAACATTATTGTCTATATAAAAATAATAAACCTTAAATATTAAATTATGGAAAATAAATTTTTTTAACTTGAGAATTGTATGAAATAAATAAAATTATTTTATAATGAAATCACATTATTTAAAATATTTTTGTTAAAAATTAAGGAATTAAAAATCTCAATTAAATTTTATTTCAAATAATATAACCACTGTCGTAAGTTTTGATAAAAAAACAAAATAAAAATAGACAACTATTTATAATAATAAATTTCTAACTTCCCTCACCCTATCTCATTGTGTCTCTCACCTCTCTTTCCTTAAACGCAAAGCTCACTCTCTCGTCTCTCTCTCCCTCTCGCTTTAGAGTTGTTGTCACTGTCAACAGAGATCGGAGCCTTCAGAGTTGCTGTCACTGTATTTGAACCCCGGGGGTGAAGGCTGTTGTAGCGGCAGCCGAGGTATAGGCGAAAGAAGTGGAGGAGTTGGATGGGATGAAGACATCTCTTGCAGCCGTGCCATTCTCAAGACTCTTCGTGTGCGCTACCCGCCTCCACTAGGTGACCTAGCCTTACGAGGCATTAATAGCCCAATTTTGAATTTTTTTTCCTGACTTGTGAGTTGAGTTACAATGCTCATCTTCTTGATTTTTTTCCCGATTTGGTTTATATGGTGGTTGCGGTCTGTGAATTAATTCTTAGTTCAATTGAAGACCTAGTTCAACATTTGTGATGATTGATTCTTTTAATTGACAACTAAAGACCTAAGCAATCACTTATTATGAGAGTTTCATAAGATTTCTTAAAAATTCTAATTTACATATTTAAGATTTTACATGTCATGTGGAAGCTTTTGTTGACTTAGCATGGATTTTCTGTTTTGATATTTTTTGCAAGAAACTAATTTTTTAAATGTTTGTTTCTTTACAGCAAGCAATATTGGGACTTCTTACCAGTTGGTTATAAAAGCCTATCTTGACAAGGTAGCGTTAACCTTATATGAATCATGCCTCATAACTATATTTTGTTCATTAAAATAATTTAACTTTGTCTTTACTGTTGTCTGTCTGGTGTTCATCTTATGATTAAATTTTGTACCTTGAACCAAATAGATAAAGCATTGAACAACTATACGGTGCAAGTTCCTTCAGTGGCTCAACGGATATGGAGAAGGCAACTACCTAGTGATCATTTAACTACTGCTTGAGAGTTGTGAGTGTTTAAAAATTGGTCTTGGTTCTTCCTAACCATCTTCCTCTTACACCTAGCAAATTCAAGTATGTCTATCTATTGCTCAAATATTGAATAGCTTTTAAAATCTATGTCCTGCACATTGTTAAAACTATATTTAAGTTTCCATTTGGATAATATTTTTTCTTTATCCTTATTATATTTGTAATGCAGGAGTTACCTACCATATAAATAGTCCATTTGTAGTTACCATCAAAGAATGAAATACTCAGAATCAAATCCAAGCGGTGAGTTGCTGAATTTTTCCATTATTTTCTAAATTAATACAATTAATGTCTTACAGTTTGTCTGTTTAATTAGCTAAACAATGTCTTCTATTATCATCATTCAGGAAACCTTAAGGAAAGCATGAGAGACTTTGGGACAGATAACTAATAACTTTATCTATATTCCCAAGGATGGCATATTTGCAACACATATAGATGGTAGATGTTTCTATGCTAGAGATGGTTTACTCTAATGGTAAGTGTCCTCATTAATGCTCACATCTCACGACATTTATAAGACTTGTTTCTTATTACAAAGTTGATAATATGCTGTTTTTATTAGTTTTGTAACAGGGCACTTCGAAAAAAAATCTTCTATGGGTGAACTTGTGGTGTTTTACCGTTATAAATTTGTTTTATTATATACTTTCAGTCAACTATTATTCTATGGTTATTTTTTTGATAAGCTGATAGTATATGCCTTGTTGGCATAAGGGGATATATAAAAGTGTTGGTAGTGCATTTGCTTGTCCTTAAGACGGTGACAAAAACGCCAAGATAATGGGTTGACTAGGACTTTTTTAAGTAGAATTGTATGTGGCTACTTGTCAATCTCTGACGATTTTGGTAGGTATAAGGGAATGTCTTAGTACTATTTGAGACCTTGAACCATCAAAAGATTGTCATTAGTCAAAAGACTCCCCTTATTTTGTGGTGGGGTTGGGTAGTATGGAATATAAATTCTTTTGTTGATTCATTTGGTCTATCTTTGACTAATACGTTCACTGTTTACTGTTAGATTCATGCTTTTTCTTCTTAATCTAATTTACCTTCACACACACACATACACACATGCACATATATGTGTATATATTGTTGTAATTTAATTACATAACTATTAGCTCATTTGGATAAAATCAAATATATAATAAAGTAAAATAAAAGAGAGAAATGTGTGAGAATGGAGAAGAGAAATAGCCGTGAGATATGGAAAAGTGAAGAGAGAAACTCTATTTAATCTATAAAAAACTTGTATCAATTCCCTTCGTTAGACGATGCTTTATGTAGCCTTCAAGGAGCCATTAAGTAAAATAAAATAAGGAGAAATTGGTATGTGGACAAGTGGGGTGGTTGGTTGCTTTCGGTGAAGTCGAGGAAAGAAAGAAAAACACGTGTGAAGTGGAGGAAGAAGTAAAACCCAATTTACTTTGGAGTGCTATGTTTAGGATCTAGTTATGGTATGCTACTTGATATTGTACCATACCTTGTTAGTATGCATAACATCAATGTTCGCATCGGTTTGACTTGTAATTTTTAAAGGTAATTGGAATTATTAACTGATTGGGATACTTATTAAATATTGGTATATGAATGCTAATTTTGTTTCTTGAATATGTTAAATTTGTAAACTACTTAATTATTATATTTTTATTTTGTAGGTGGAGTTTGTTTTTTTAGTTTTAAAATTAGTATATATTTAATTTACGGAATTTATTTATGAAGGATTTGTTGGTGTTTGCTCGAGAAAATACCTATGAAATCGCTTTAAGAAGATGAGAATAGAAGATGAAAGTATTGGAAGATTATGGAAGAGTTGTTTCAAGTGTATTGGCTCCAAAATATGTGATGCCTCAGAATTTAATTGTATAGTATTTTTTATTTAGTTATTTTAAGTTATCTAGGATTATTCTTTGTAAATAAGTACTTGTATTTTGAAAATTTTGTAATAATATTTTTGTTAATATGGATGCGTATTTTGATGTTATATTTAAATATTAAATTTTTGTGAATTTATTTATATAGTAACTGGTAAAATTATAAATGTTATAGGTAGTACAAATTAAAAAATATAAATATAAATATTTCTAAAAAAATTAGTAAAGAAAGACATGGAAATAGGAACTATTTTCGAGGGGCTGAAATCAGAGATGATTCCAATAGAGTAAGAAAAGCATATGTCAGAAAGGCAAAGCTAAAGGTTAGTTGAGGTAAGCTGTGTTGATCAGCCAATAAAAGAAGCTTGATTGGAGTCGTGTACAATTTACTTTTCTAAAGAAAAAAACAAAAGGCAAGAAACTTTCCAAGTTCTATATGATCCGAGAAATGAAAAAAATGAGCATAGAGGATCACCTATTGAGAAGCTAATAGAATTTCAAATTAAGGACAGTGATCAGAGTAAGGTGGTCTGCTTAGGTTCGTCACTGCCTCCAGAGGTTGAGGTAGAATTAAAATAGTTCCTTAAGGAAAATGTGGACATATTTGCTTGGTCACATGAAGATATGCCAGGCGTGGATCCTAGCATAATAGTTCATAGAGTGAATGTGGATCTAAATTTCAAACCTATTCAACAGAAGAGGAGGACCTTCAGTCCAGTAAGATACCAAACACTTACAGAAGAAGTGGAAAAACTTCTTGAAGCCAACTTCATCAAAGAGGCTTACTATCCTACCTTAAAGTTTAAAATAGTTAGGAGAGTAATCAAAGATTTTTTTTCAAAGGGAGATGACATATCAAGGGTAGGTGAAGGAATTCGGTTAATAAAGTAAACTGCATTAGAAAACGTATGATACCAATAGGTTAATGGAAGAGAGGCATAAGTGAGAAAGAAGAAACTAGTTTCTACAATATGACGGCATCGATGTTCAAAAAGACCATTATATGAAGTGAGAAACGCCATTCGTAGAGAGAAAACTTCTAAGAGACTGTTGTTCTCGACCATTATCTAAGTAAATGGTAATGATTTTGTGCCCAAAAAAGTTTTCCACAATTGATTTGAACCAAATTAATGAAAACATCACAATATCATATCTATTTTTGAGCGTGTAAAGCTTTATGTACCTTATAAAATGGTCAATAAAGAGGACATAATATTTATAACCATCATGAGAAATAACTGGATATGTTTGTACGTCAGTGTATATTATTTCAAGAGGTTTTGTGAAGACAATAGTAAACTAAGAAAAAGACAACTTGTGACTTTTGTTACACTGATAGATATTACAAAAAGATGTGCTGGAAGTAGAAGGGGATAGATCTAGATTTTGTTTAGACATAATGCGCTTAAGAATTCTAGTTGAAGGATTACTTAACCGATTATGCCATTCAGAAGAAGACGCCCTGACACTAAAAAAAGCCACTAAAGGAGTTGATAATGATTATGTTGCAAGCCATATACGCCATCCTTAGGCCGTTTTTGCAAAAGATATGCCTTCATCCGACGATCCTTCACAATGAAAAACGTTAGTAAGAATTCAACGGGGACATTATTAGTGGCACAAAATTGGAAAATTGAAATTAAGTTCTTTTTCATGCTTGGTACACAAAGAATATTATTTAAATTAAAAGTATGTTGAGGAGTGAAAAAGTAAGAAAAACCAGTATGGGTAATAGGAAGACTTGTGCCATCACCAATTATAATGTGATCGGTGCCATTGTAAGGAGTATGAAGTGAGTGCTTTTTCAAGTCGATAGTGACATGATGTGAAACCGTACTATCAAGAAGCCATCCCGGAGAAGTAGTTGTGGTATTGGTAGTAAAATGAGCTTGCAGTTGATAGTTTGGATGAGAAACTAGTCCAATATTTGACAGAGCAAAAATTTGGTGTTGGCTGCCATCGAATGAAACAATATGTGGGGCACCTTTTTGTTGTATAACTTTGTTGTCCACAAACTTGACAATAACCTTTGAACGATTTTGAGGAGCGCATACCATTGGAATTATGTGATTGAGATTGGTTTTTTTGGGGCATGAACTTTCACTGGTTACTTGATTGAATAGATGTCTTGGTGGTTGCATTAGTGATAGCGGGGAATGATTGGTCTCAATCTTTTTTGTTATGATGGGAAGCTTCAAATGTTAGAAGTTTTTCATGTAGTTCTTTAAAGGTAATTGTAGACTTATGGGCTTGAACAATTGAGAAAATATCTTTGAATTCATCACCAAGGCCATCGAGAATTTTTGTAGTGAGATCTTCCTCGTCCATAAGAACACCAAGTAGTGCAAGTTCGTCCGCACGACTTTTGACGGAATGCATGAATTTTGTTACAGTTTGAGATCCTTTGATAGGACTTTTGAGATGCCTTTTCACTTGGAGAATTTGGCTCCGGGATGGTTTGACATATGTAGTAGCAAGGATACGCCATGCATCTTGAGATGCCTTTGCCATAGCTATGAAAGGAACAATAATAGGAGAAAGTAAGCCAATAATGGCATTCAAGATTAATTGATCTTGACGAATCTAGAAACTATACTCTGGATTGATAGTTACAGTATCATTGGATTGAATAGATTTTGGTAGGCAAGGTTTAGAACCATCAACAAATCTTATGAGATCAAAGCCAATAAAGAGTGTTTGGAATTGAAGTTTCCATGAGGCATAATTATTTTAACCACTGAGTTTGATTAGGGCTTAGGTAGTGATGTTGATGGAGATGAGAGAGCTAAAGGAATCAAGAGGAGTAGTCAGATTAGTGGAAGAAGAGGTAGATGAATTTCATGTTTGGGATGAAGCCATATGGATTAGTAATGTTGCTGGATGAAGATAAAAATTTTTTCCCAAGAGTAAGGTTGTTCTGATACCATAACAAAGCAAAATAGAGATGAGGGAAAGGATATATATACATGTATACATTGCAAAGCTTTAAAGAAATTTCGTAAACTAATACAATCATGTAATCAATCTAATATCCTAAACTTGCATAATCACCTATAATCACTCAATTATAATTTCATATGCAAGTAGGTGCCTTGAATCATAGAGAACATAAATGCAAATATAATATTTACATATATAATTTAAATATCCTTAATACAAATTACTCAGGAGATGATGCTGGAGGATAGTATGCAGCTGTATTGGAAAATCTTTATTCTTAACTAGTGACTAACAAAGCTTATTGTTACAGCTCGTCCAATTTGCTTGTTAGAGTGGCCCAAATATGCATAAGGCTTGGCCTAGCTTCTAGAAAGCTTGCAAGCCTAAGTCCGTCTTCTAGAATTCTCTAGCAAGCCAAGTTTCTAGAATTCTCTCTTGTAAATATCTGGATATTTTAGTACATGATTCTAGATAGTGAATTAGGACCTTTGGATGTATTAGATCTTAGCCATCCATTTGAGAGGTGGTTCACTATAAATACCCCTCCAAGGCTCATTTGTAAATCATCCAAGCAAATACAAGTAAAGTTGTAAGCAAGCATTCTTGTGTAATACAAAGCTTTCTTATCTTGCAACACTTGCCTCCAATCTTCCATCTCTTTTCTTCTTGCCTACAAAGCTCTTTAGCTCAACGGTCCGATCTTCTCATTGAGCGAGAAGGCAAACTACAAGGCTTACTTAGCAACTTTTGGGTTCAAGTTGTCTAAATACCGCACGAGCGTGCTGCCAAACCTCTAAACTCGTGACATTATGCTGTTGTGGGCGATATACCTCCTTAAATAAAATAAAATAAAAATTCTTGTAACAGGTGCTTAACGTCTCATTTATAATCTTTTTTTAAGATATTTTTGTGTAATTGTGTAACATAATTTTTTCAGTAACATTATTGATATTCTTGTCAATACCATATTTTTGACATTATTTTATTCAACCAAAATTCAAAAATATACATACCATGTCAAATAAGACCATAATGGAAAGAAAATTTATATACAAAAACAAAATAATTTGATAGATACTACGAAAAATGAAAAAGAAAAATAGAAAAGATAATAAGTTAGAAGGGTGTTTAAAATTTGGTCAAATTCTTTTATTTTATTTTATTACAAGCTAATAAGAATAGATTCTTTAGCCATCAAATTTAAAATTAATCGCAATTTGAAATTTTTTGAATGATATTTTTTTATTTTAAGTTTAAACTTCATAATTAAAAAAAATATTAAACTTATTAAAAATCACAGAGTTATTTCAACTTGGTTATTTTTAAAAATAACTCTCTAAAACAAATATATGGGCCTAAATGCACTTTAGTTTTTTATTTGGATTTATTTTATAGCTAGCTAAATTAGGGGTATTTTGTTATTATCCATTACCATCGAGAAGGAAATTCATTTCATTTCCCTTCAAACACAACCAACTCACAACCGTCTATTGTAATCGAGCAGAGCAATCCAATGGCTTTCACTAAGAAAACTATGCTTTTCTTCTCTGCCTGGTTTTCACTTGCTCTCACTTATGGCTTCAGCTTGAACAGCCATGTGAGCACTCCTCTTGACTGCAGGGTTGACACAAGAATATATGAGGCATAAGGCTAAAATATTAAAATAGGTTTATTAGGGATGTCAATATGAAATTGTTGTTTAATATAAATATAAAATTATATTCCATACCTATATCATGCTACTTTAGTTATTGTTTTGTATTATATTTATATTGTATATTATTTTGTATAAAGCCTAGAGCCAAAACAATATTTAGTAAAAATATATTATCTTTTTATCTTATCTATTGTATTATATTTATATAGATTTAGTATAAATTTATTTTCTAATTATCTTGTCTTCGCCCTCCATCTAAGCTATGGAGGAAAAGCCCAAAGCCAATTCTAGGGAATAGTGAGGCTTCATAGGTTTTTTTTGCCCATATCCAAGAACAAATTGTTATCATAATGTGAAAATGGTTGGAATCATCCAGAATCTATATGATGGCTTGGGCTAACTTGATTATTTCGCTGCGTGTGTTAGAGCTGATCTGGGGTTTGTTGTTATAGCCCTACTTCTGGTTTGCAGTCTTAGGGTTTTGTTTCCTATTTGGTTGCATCGCTTTGCCCTTTATGTTATAGGCACCTTTCTATCGTTCATCATCTCATACCTTACCCTTTTATACACTCGTCGTGCTATAGAGGGTCCCACTGGTCACACCACTATTGCCCCTATAAGAGGAAAAACACTAACACCCCCAAGGTTAAGGCTAAATAATAACACAACCTCGCTGTTTGAAAAGTGACGTCTAGCCCCTATTTAACATAAATACTTAACCAATTAACAAAAAAGAAGGGTATTAGAGTCTTTTTAATATTGAAATAGGATAAAATGTTAAAAAACATATGGGAGTGGCTTTGACTTAAACCTAGGATTCCTTGATTAACGTAGTTCAATATAAACCACTCAACCAAAGTGATGATAGGTAATATGGCAATAAAATCTACATTTATTTTAATTTTTTTAAATTAAAGTTAAGAATAAACAATATGAATTAAATAATAGTAAAATTCATAGACAAGTGGTGAGATAATCGTCTGTCAAATTTTTGTCATGAATGTATTAGATAATTAACATTAACGTCAGAGATGAACATGTTCTACTTCTACTCAAATAATGCCAAAGCTTTTACAATTTTAAAAGACTACTAGTTTTAGGCGGGTGGTGCTTGTGGATTTCCTTAACAGTCTGCTTGCTCGCTCTAAGGTTTGAGATAGTTTGATAATGATGATAACAAGAGAAGTGTTGTATCCTAGACCTAGAGTATATTCCCTGTTGACTGGACCATTTGATTTTTGACAGCTTAATTCCACTAAGAATCATTTGAAAGAATAGTTTAGCCTTTAACCCTCCTAAGTTCAAAAATATCATAATAAATGAGGAAGCTTGATCACCGTGTGACTAATGATGCATGGATTTTATAGGCTTACGTCTTAATGAAGTATTATCCGCTTTAGGCCAAAGCGCAGTACAGTTTTGTCCTAAAAAGGGCCCTCGTTAGGGAAAATGAGTAGCCATTCCTCTTATAAGACACAAGTTAATCCATTACATAAGAGATGATACGATGTATTATCTACTTTGGGCTGGAGCCGTATGATTTTGTCTTGAAAATAGCTCTCGTTGGGGAAGGGAAGTAGCCCTTCGTCTTATGAGCCACAAGTCAATCCACTGCATAAGAGATGTGGGACTTTGTCCCACCCCTAATTTGAACCTAGCGTCAATAGTGACTATAAAACCAATATCCTACTACCTAGGATTTTTATTTAATTAAGCAGTATTAGGCGATAAGCATGTATTAAAAAATTGGGGGTAAAGGATCACCTTCCTGTTATTGTTTGTATATTTCTTTTCCATTTGCTAATTGTGATCTTGGAAGTGGTTTGTCCTACTTGCTAGTGGCTTGCGAAACTGATCTTTTTTTTTAATTTCCTTGATTTTTAATTTTTAATTTTTCCTTTGGGTGGACAGTCTCGTTAACAACTATTTTCATTGAATTTTTTTCAGTAAAAGCTTTGGTAGATTTTAATTTTAAAAAAGAAAAAATACAACAAACACAGTTTTGTGTATGTGTGTATATGTCCATTTGTGTGTGTCCAAGATCCTTGGTGGATGGTGAGGATAGATCAAGACATAATATTGGAGCAATAACATAAATGATAAAGGATAAAGTAAGGAGGGTGAGAGTCAAGATAATTTTATTTCATTTCACTCTTACTTGAGAGAAATTTTTCCTCTCTACATAAACAATTGATTACAAGACTGTTTATAGACTTCTTAGAATGCATCTAATAATGATAAACATGTATCTAATCAATTACATAGAAATGTTAAATTCATGAACATATCACAAGTGAATTTATCTTAAAATTCTATACATATGACTTTTTGATTTTCAAGACAATCTAGAACTCTCTAGATTTTCAAAATTATTTCTCCAACAATTTTGATCACTTTTTCTTAATAATTTACTTCTCATCATTTTTCATTGCAGTCTGAAGGTGCTGTTAGTGCAATAAAACTATGGAACTTTTCCTTGGCTATGATTACTAGAAAGGTGATTTCAGTTGTTCAGTTTTTAAGATAATATTTGGTTCATGAATTGTTAAAATAAGAAATGGCTTTGTTCTTGGCTGTAACAGGTTGGTCCATCCAGCACTTGCTTGTGGTCGTATGGTTATAAAACCCTCTGAACTTACTCCCTCGCCTTAGAGGCTTTAATAGCAGCTGAGCTCTCTCTTTAAGCTGGCCGTGACATACCACCATGATAGGACTTATAACTTTTCATAATAATGAACATTAAAGATACTCATACAATTTTCTAAAATCATAAACATGTAGGGGTAGTTTTGATACGATGTATAAGAATTTTAAGGTAAATCTAAATTACAAAAGCATACTTTGCCTTAAAATGAGGGAACATTTTGTCAAATTATAAATGTATAGTTTTGTTTTTGTCATTAGTTATAAAGTTTTTTTCTTGAATTACAGAAAAGGCAATTGCCCCTACTGGCCTTAAAATAGGTATGTCCATGCTGTTATGTTAGTGTTAGGTATAATATTATGAGAATAATTTAGATGTTGCTTAGGTCAAAAAGGTGCATAGAAATTCGAAAACCAGGTCTGTCAGCTGTTTTGGTTTACTTGTAACTTCTGGTTTTGTAATTTGCTTCATGTTTGTGAATGCAAATTGCAAATCAAGACTGTTTGTTTGTACTAAATGATTCTAGCGTGAGGAATTGAATATGTTAATGTTCTGTCTATATGTAAAACTTTCCATAATTTGGTTGATATTGATAGCCCTATGGTTTCTTAGTTTGAGATGTTTAAACTAAAACTTTGTTATAATTATACTCCATATAGCATCTTAATCTATTTTGGTATTATATATATATATCATCAACATGCTATTTTAGTAATCAATCAATCCTTTTGTTCCATTGAATTCGATCTAGGAAATTAAATTAAAATTATTATTTCTATAACTAACATGGTATGTGCATGTATAATAATAATAATTAAAAAAAAAACTCAAAAGACAACTCAAAAGAAGTTAATGTTGTACACATTAGATGCTAATCTATACAATCGGCCACAGTTGACACAAAGCTTTGAACCATCTAATTGCTTTTTGGATTTGCAAGCCACATTAACGCGGGTATGACGAGGAAATGAAACTACGGAAGAATAGAGGCTAGACAGCTAGCTGTCCATGAACAAAGAAGTTCTAGAAATTCTGGTATTTAATAAAATTTGTAAATTCAAGTCTTTTTTTTTTTTCTTTTCCATACAAGCCTTGCTAATATATAATTACTAGCAAATCTTGAAAACATAAAATATCAAAGTTCTGAGCAAGCTTCGATAAAACAAAAAATAAACATAAAAGACCAAAGTTCAAGACAAACATAAATACTAGTCAAACAAAACAATTGACTTTTAGACTTCTCAAACTGAACTCTTGGACTTCTTAATCCCGTTTTGCACCAAAGATGACCTGGCTGTCACCTTGTACTACATCATTCTCCCAGGTGATGAAGAACTTGCCCACGAGTTTCTGTCAGAATTGATGAGCTCATGCATGACATGCATGAGTTCTAAAATTCTGCTGAGCTCATGCATGACATGCATGGTTTCCAGAATCCCTCTCATGTGAATGCATTGAGAGTCAAATTAGTTAGGCACCTCCAATTTTAAAAATCAAAGGAAGTAGCCAAATTTGATTTGAATTTGTATGCAGAATTTTTCCTATAAATATGGGACGAATTCTGCCTTGTTGAAGCATCAGAGAGATTCCAGAGAGAGTCCAGAGTCTAAACCAGAGAGTTTAGGATTGAGAGAGAGAGCCAGGAGAGCTCCAGAAATTTTAGGGGAGTTTTTGTATAATTCTTGTACATTAATTTTCTCTGTTAATACAAGTTAATTTTCTCTCAAATTCTGTTCTGAGTTGATCATTACATCCCAACAAGTGGTATCAGAGCCTCGTTGAGCTCCTGGAACGTCAGAACAGAGAGGAAAAATTCAGAGAAAATTTATCCCCTGTTTCTGGAAAATTTCGATTTTTCGGAAAGTCATCGAATTTCGAATTTGAAGTGTCCAGTGTGTTCGTGACGTCGTCTTGATCATTCTGCAATTTTCCAGCGACCGATCCGACATCCAGAGAAGCCGCACGCGCCTCCGACCTGGTCTGCGAGTGGGCGTCACTCGCCCCACGCGCTGCACGCGCCATTCCAAGGAAGAAGACGACCACGTCAGCGCCACGTCATAGCCACGTCAGCAGCACTTTTCGCCACGTCAGCAGCGTCGCCACCTCATCGTGCCACGTCACCTGCCACGTGTCGCCACGTCAGAGCCACGTCAGCATAGTGGACCCCACCTGCCACGTCAGCAAAACTTTGGAAAATTACATTTTGGCCCCTGTATTTCCGGGTAATTATATTTTGACCCCTGAATTTTTGAAATTTACATTTCAGTCCTTAGGAAATATCAATTTGGCCCCTGTAGTTCTGGTGAATAACACTGTGCCCCTTTTAGTTTCTGAAATTTCCGTTTAGCCCTTAAGAAATTTCAGTTTAGTCCTTAAAGTTTCCAAGCTTAGTATTTATTGTATAAAAAGAATTTTTGAGCCCCGGAAGAGGCTAATCCACCTAATTTGACTGTTCCGGACGTAACGGTGGGCTCGGATTTTTGAAATTCCATCTCTATTTTAGTAAATTAATTATTCTAAAATGGAAGAATCATCCGGAGCCATGATAAAATTGACTGCTACAAATTACACACTATGGAGGCCCAGGATGGAGGATCTCCTTAGTTGTAAGGATCTATATGACCCTATAGAATTTGAAGGGCAGAGACCTGAGACAGAAAAAGAGGCAGAGTGGAAGAAAATTAACAGAAAATGCATCGGTCAGATCAGACAATAGATCGATCATAGTGTCTTCCATCATGTAGCCAAAGAAACAGATGCATATACTCTATGGAAAAAATTAGAGAGTATGTATCAAGCCAAGTCAGCACGGAACAAAGCCATCCTGATGAGACGGCTTGTGAACTTGAAGTTGCGGAGTGGAACTCCTGTAGCAGAACATACAAGTGAGTTCCAGAACTTGGTGAATCAGTTGACAACAGTCGAGTTACAGCTTGGAGACGAAGAACAAGCACTTTTACTTCTCAGCTCCCTTCCAGATTCATGGGAGACACTAGTGGTCTCCATCAGTAATTCAGCACCCGGAGGCAGACTTACCCTATCAATGGTTAAGGATGCCTTAATGAACGAGGAGGCAAGAAGAAAAGATGCAGGCGCCAGTCAAGATGAAGCCTACATCACAGAGAATCGAGGAAGACAGTCTCGAGATGAAGACTGGAGAAGAGGTAGAAGCAAAAGCAGAGGCAGATCAAGGGGCAGGTCATCAGATGGGCGGAGACCCACATACAAGTGCTACAACTGTGGCAAAGAGGGACATTTGAAGAGAAATTGTCGCAGTCTTCGGAAGCAGAACCAGGAGAGTTCACAGGCACAAAGCAACGAAGAACCACGAGTTACAGTGGTAGAAGATGTAACCATCTGTGCAGAAGAGACGTGTTTTCACACAGCAGACCAAGGAGTAGAATGGGTAATTGACACAGCAGCTTCCTGCCACGTCACTCCTTGCAGAGAAATCTTCACCACGTACAAAGCAGGAGACTTTGGGATAGTGAAGATGGGAAACAACAGCACCGCCAAAATCATGGGAATTGGTGATATTCAATTCCAAACGAACGTCGGATGCAAAATAACTTTGAAGGACGTTCGTCATGTGCCAGATCTTCGACTCAACTTGCTCTCGGTAAAAGCCTTTGATCAGCAAGGTTATGAGAGCTGCTTCACCAACGGTACATGGAAGATGTTGAAAGGGGTCATGGTGGTTGCTCGAGGTAAATTATGTGACAATCTTTACAGGACTCATGTAAAGATAAACGGAGAGAGCCTTCATGTAGCAGAGCACATGGTACCTCTAGATTTGTGGCATAAAAGGCTCGGTCACATGGGTGAAAAGGGTTTATCAACCCTTCAGAAAAAGAAGCTGATCACTGTTTCCAAGGATGCAGCGTCTCATCCTTGCGACTATTGTTTGTATGGAAAACAACGGAGGGTGTCATTCAGCTCCTCATCAGTGAAGAAATCAAAGCTGTTGGAGCTAGTACACAGTGATGTATGCGGACCTCTTGAAGTCGAGTCCTTAGGCGGTAAAAGGTATTTCTTGACCTTTATTGATGATGCATCTCAAAAAGTGTGGGTTTATTTCCTCAATACGAAGGATGAAGTTCTAGAGAAGTTCAAGGAGTTTCACGCTATGGTAGAACGTGAAACGAGTAAGAAATTAAAATGTCTTCGATCAGATAACGGAGGCGAGTATACCTCCAGAGAGTTCAATGCCTACTGTCGAAGATATGGCATCCGACATGAAAGAACAGTCCCACGCACACCACAACACAATGGAGTGGCCGAGAGGATGAATCGAACCATCATGGAACGAGTCAGAAGCATGCTCAGATTGGCTAAATTACCCAAGCCATTCTGGGGGGAGGCAGTTCGTACCGCCTGTTACTTAATCAACAGAGCACCATCGGCACCACTGAACTTCGAGATTCCAGAAAAGGTATGGTCTAACAAAAAGCCCTCCTATAATCATTTGAAAGTGTTTGGTTGTTTAGCCTTCGTACATGTATCCAAGGAGCTCAGACAGAAGCTCGATGCAAGAACTGTTCCATGTATCTTCATCGGTTATGGAGATGAAGAATTCGGATACAGATTATGGGATCCCAAAGAAAAGAAAGTCATCCGGAGCAGAGATGTCGTATTTCACGAAGACCAAACATATGAAGACGCTGAAAAGACAACAATATCTACAAATCCCACTAGCAGTGCCCCAGATATTGTTGCAGATTCTACCCCAACACCAAATGCTACAAGAAATGACGAGGTACCAGACGAAGTTCCAGAAGCAGATCAGGAGGAAGAAAATGAAGAGATTACTGAGCAGGGGGAGCCACAATCACCTATAGAAGCTGCTATACCTCCTGGAAATGAAGAACCTCAGCTACGACGATCTGAGCGAGGTCGGATTCCGTCGAGGAGATATCCGGAATCAGAGTACACACTGCTTACTGATGAGGGGGAGCCAGAAAGCTTTCATGAAGCTTTATCTCATCCAGACAAAGAACGATGGCTGCATGCAATGCAAGATGAGATGAATTCTCTAGAGAAGAACAAAACTTATGAACTGGTTGAACTCCCAGACGGAAAGAAGGCACTGAAGAACAAGTGGGTATTCAAGCTCAAGAAAGATGGAACAGGAAAGGTGATAAAGCACAAAGCCCGATTGGTGGTAAAAGGATTCCTTCAGAAGAAAGGAATTGACTTTGATGAAATATTCTCACCGGTAGTAAAAATGTCCTCAATCCGCGTCATCCTCGGATTGACAGCAAGTCTTGATTTGGAGCTTGAACAGATGGATGTGAAGACAGCATTTCTTCATGGAGACTTGCATGAAGAAATCTACATGGAGCAGCCAGAAGGGTTCGAGGTTCCAGAAAAAGAACACCTCGTGTGCAAGCTCAAAAAGAGCTTGTATGGCCTCAAACAAGCACCAAGGCAATGGTACAAGAAGTTTGACTCCTTCATGGTGAGTCATGGGTACAAAAGAACCGCTGCAGACCAATGCGTCTACTTTCAGAAACTTCCAGGTGGAGACTTTGTTGCATTAATGTTATATGTGGACGACATGTTGATCGTCGGAAAAGATGCAACAAGAATAAAGCAGCTGAAGAATGAACTATCAAAAACCTTCGATATGAAGGACTTGGGACCAGCTCAGCAAATCTTGGGGATGCACATTCGTCGAGACAGGAAACAAAAGAAATTATGGCTGTCTCAAGAAAAATATGTTGAACGTGTGATCCAAAGGTTCAACATGGATAGTGCTAAGCCAGTTAGTGTACCACTGGCTAATCATTTCAAGCTGAGCAAGAGATCATGTCCCTCATCCAAGAAAGAGATAGAGGACATGGCGTCGGTACCCTATTCTTCTGCTGTAGGAAGTTTGATGTATGCCATGGTGTGTACAAGGCCAGATATTGCTCATGCTGTAGGAGTCGTGAGCAGATTTCTTTCCAATCCAGGGAAAGAACATTGGGAGGCAGTCAAGTGGATTCTCAGATACCTTAAAGGTACTTCGAAGATATGCTTGTGTTACGGGGGAGCTGATCCAATCTTGGAAGGCTATACAGATTCAGATATGGCCGGAGATCCTGATAGTAGGAAATCTACATCAGGTTTTGTTTACACTTTTGCAGGGGGAGCTGTCTCATGGCAGTCAAGACTACAGAAGTGTGTTGCGCTATCCACGACAGAGGCAGAATACATTGCCGCAGCGGAAGCTGGAAAAGAAATGTTGTGGCTGAAGCGATTTCTCCAAGAACTTGGGATTGAGCAAAAGGAATACAAAGTACACTGTGACAGTCAAAGTGCTCTGGATTTGAGCAAGAACTCAGTGTACCATTCTCGAACGAAGCATATTGACATCCGCTATCATTGGATACGAGAGGTGATGGACAAGCAACTGTTGAAACTAGTGAAGATCCATACTAAAGAGAATCCAGCCGACATGTTAACAAAAGTGGTCACCAGAGACAAGCTAGAACTATGCAGAGACATAGTTGGATTAGAAGCTGTCTAATTACTTTTGTTGTTACTCCTTTTTCACATGGGATGGAGGGGGAGAATTGATGAGCTCATGCATGACATGCATGAGTTCTAGAATTCTGCTGAGCTCATGCATGACATGCATGGCTTCCAGAATCCCTCCCATGTGAATGCATTGAGAGTCAAATTAGTTAGGCACCTCCAATTTTGAAAATCAAAGGAAGTAGCCAAATTTGATTTGAATTTGTATGCAGAATTTTCCCTATAAATATGGGACGAATTCTGCCTTGTTGAAGCATCAGAGAGATTTCAGAGAGAGTCCAGAGTCTAAACCAGAGAGTTTAGGATTGAGAGAGAGAGCCAGGAGAGCTCCAGAAATTTTAGGGGAGTTTTTGTATAATTCTTGTACATTAATTTTCTCTGTTAATACAAGTTAATTTTCTCCCAAATTCTGTTCTGAGTTGATCATTACATCCCAACAAGAATTTCCATCATACTCGAACAAATCTTGAACATTAAAGGTTGGATGAGTTGGATATCCTCAGGAAGTTTAATTGAGTATGCAATCTGCCAACATTAAGAACCAAGAATTTTGTACTTCCCAATTTTCGTGAAAACATCCATCCAATCACTCCAATAATGTGCAATAAACTCATGAGGTATGAACTTGTGAAGTATATATTGACAATCACATCTATCTTCAATAAAGTTGATAACCAAAGATTTATTTTCGTAGTCATCTATATTGATGTCGATGCAATATTTTTCTTCAATCTTTGACTCTTCAAGAATGGTTTCTTCGTCAAATGTTAGTGGTGCGTCATAATCATTAAATATGGGTGGATCACCATGATCATCAAAATAATCTTCATAGTCACGCCCATAGTCATTCTTGACTTGAAATTCTGGAGGAATAGGATTGCCACACCTTGCAACCAAGTTGTTCCTTTGATTCTTGATGTAGATTATTGAATTGAGAAAAACTAGTTTGTACAAAATCCAAAGAAAGAAGTTTCTCTTTAAGCCTAGATTTTATTTTCTCCAAGAAGAAATTTTAGGCTTATCTCTACGGATTCTCACCTCCTGCACTTTTTCCTACATGTTGAAACATAACCACATAACCTTGTGGCTACCAATTTTACTCGCTGACTTTATGGAATTTTTTTAGAATCAAAGAACTTTTTAATGGCACTAAGCCAGTCAAGAAATTCTTCAAGATGAAGTCGACCATGGGACTCCGGCAAATCAACTTTAATAAAACTAGAATTAAAGTTATATCTTCCAGCTCACAAATTTCTCTCATTTGCAAAAGGATTCTCCTTGGTTTCATCACTAGAATAATTGTGTCTCGACCCACCTTGCTCATCGAACTTCTTGACGTTCAATTTGCATGGACAGTTCCTCAACTTTCCTTTGAAGGGCTTGTATCTCCTCATCTCTTTCATCTCTCATATATACTATCGCACTGTTACCATTTCTTCCTCTAACTCTTCTTGCCGCCATGATAAGAATCAAATAGTAACACCCAAAACGTAGCGCAAGCTCTGATACCAAATAACGCGAGGTATGAAGAGGAAATGAAGCAGAGGAGGAATAGGGGCTAGACAGCTACCTATCCATGAACAAAGAAGTTCTGGAAATTCTGATATTTAATAAAATTTGTAATTCAAGTCTTTTTTTTCTTTTCCATACAAGCCTTGCCAATATATAATTACCAACAAATCTTTTAAACGTAAAATATCAAAGTTCTAGGAAAGCTTTGATAAAACAAAACATAAATATAAAAGAACAAAGTTCAAGACAAACATAAATATTAGTCAAACAAAACAATGAATTCTTAGACTTCTTGAACTGAACTCTTGGACTTCTTAATCCCATTTGGCACAAAAGATGAGCTAGCTGCCACCTTGCACTACATCACATGTATAGCAGTGTCTCTAAATAAAAGAAAAAAAAAATTCAGACAGATAGGTCGAATTCGAAATCAAAAAACGAGAAATAAAATAAATTATTTTAGCTTGTGTTTGTTTGTGTATTTTGAGTTTTTGTTTCTAAAATTTTGAAAAAATGTGTGGTTGATTTTAATTTTTTTTTAATTTTAAAAATAATATGTAGTTGATATTAATTTAAATGTATTAGAAAATGTGTGTTTTTATAAAACTGTTTTTTGAAAATCTAAACAAACACATTGTTTTTTAATTTCTTAAAAAGGACTAGAATTATTTATATATTAATTAATGCTAATAAAAGAGAAGAGAGTACCGAAACTTTCCTTATCTTGACAAATTATTGGGGCACTAGAACTTGTTAGATGAGAAAGAAAGAATGAGGATAATGTAGTGTTAGTGTTAATGCTTGGTCTTTAAATGGGACAAATCATTATTTCAATAGAATTTCTCTTAAAATAAGGAATCATGTTTATTCTTCAAATAGAATATTTAAATAGGGTTTATACGAGGGATGACAAAACCAGGGGCCGATCATTAATTGCAAATTCTGATCCCAGAAAATTCCCCATAATTTTTTTCCCAGGGTCAGGGTCAGGGTACCCTGGGCGGGGCGGGGTTTTCAAGTAACCCGGGATTAAAACCTGGGCTGTGTGATTTTTTTTTTAAAAATTTTGATTTTTTTGTCCTTGTTATATATATATACATATACATATATATATATAGCATGTACAATCTATTTGCGAAGTGGCTTGCAACCTAGCGGTGTCCAACCGTGCTTGTTACCCTATTGTTTACAACAGGGAAGGGGTTCGAATCTCCTGTGTTACATTTCTTTGAAACTCATTTAGTACTTAATCTAACACATTTCTTTTAAGTTCATTTAATTTACTTAATCTTATGGTTTATAAGGGGGGGATGAGTTTGAATCTCAGTTTTTCAAAACTCATTTAATATATTTGGGTTGGGTTTGGGCTTGGGCCTGAGTTATTAGGCTTTTATGAGTTATTTAGTAAAATAGCTTATAGGCTTAAGGGGTTAAATTTAAGGATTGAAAATTGATGGATTAAATTGATATACTTTTTAATTTTAATTGCATACCCTGGGTCCCTGGCCAGGGCATCTCTACCCCGGCCCCGACCAGGCAGAAAAATCAGACTCCAACCTTGGCCAATTACCCCGATTTTCTGGGTAATTCCCCAGCCCCGAATGTCAAGATTTTCGGGTCCCTGACCTGCCATTCTTAGTTTACACAATATAGAATATAAACACACAAAACTGATTAGATTAAATTAAATTAAAGAAAAAGATGGTGTGCCCATTCAGATATATATAATTCGATTGGTTAATAATCGGTAATATTCTTGATCATCTACTCCTCCATGTAGTACTTGAAGGGCTCTCTTTTTCTTACTCCAATCCTTCTTCGTTTTTCGATTCGCTCAGTCATAATGTTTCTTTCTACCAACCTCGGCCAGACCGAGACTCTATGGTGGTTCAACAAATTGACGCATCCATTTTTGAGTTGGATTTAATTACATATAATAATACACATCTGGGTCTGGGATGGGAACGACCCAGCCAATTTCCCATGGACCGACCAATGCTAGAAATTTCTCCCTTTGAGGTCATTGTTTAGCCCATTAATCCTTATGGACAGGATTGATTTCCTCGATTCAGAAGAATTGCCTTTTGAGTTAGTTGCCCATAGACCCCATCTCTAAGTTCATCACATTAAAAATTCTAATTTAATATTATTTTCTCGTTAAACCCCATTTAATTCTCAAAGCATCATTCTTCACTTCTAATTTAACTTTTCATTGTCATACTTTGTAATTAGCTTTTAAACAAATAGTTTAGTATTATTTGGTTTCACAATTAATTTTTTGAATCTACCAGAACTCTTGGATATTATTCATTTTAGCATTATTCTTTTAATATAGTTACATTTGGTTAGTGTTCTTTGGTCTCTAAGGGCATGTTTGGGAGACAGGACAAAAGGGGGGACTGGACTGTTTTTAGGATTATTTATCCTATCTCTTGTTTGGAACACTTTAAGGAGATTGGGACTAGACTAATGCTAGTCCCAATAGTGCCCAATTCATGGGACAACTTGTCCCATGGTGAACCATGGGACAAGTTGTCCCAAGTTTGAGCCAATATTTTATCTTTTTAATCTTATTATAATTAATAATAAAAAGTGATATAATATAATAAAAATAAAATAAAAATATTATTAATAAAAATATTAAAAATATAATATAAAATATTTATCGACAAAAATTAAAAATAAATATATTATCATTAATAATTTTAGAAAAATTAATATAATGCAAAAAGAAATATTATTACACTCATATTAATATAAAAATAAAAAATCTCATAAATATAATAAATAAGTACATTATTCAATTAATAATTCTAAAATAATATTAATTTTATATAATAAAAATGAAATATTACCAAAAAAATTATTATAATAAAATAAACACTTAGAAATACAATAATTAATTGAATTAATCAATTAATAATTCCAAAATAATATTATTTTTATATAATAAAAATAAAAAATTATTAAGAAATTAATATAATAATATAAACATTTATAAATACAATAATTAATTGAATTACTCAAATAATTAATTCCAAAATAATTTTTTACATAATAAAATGGAATATGTTTTAAAAATTAATATAATAATATGAGCATTTATAAATACAATAATTAATTGAACTACTCAATTAATAAATCTAAAATAATTTTATTTTTATATAATAAAATAGAATATTATTAAAAAATTAATATAATAATATAAACATTTATAAATAAGATAATTAATTAGATTACTCAATTACTAATTTCAAAATAATTTTATTTTCATAAAATAAAAATGAAATATTATTAAAAAACTATTAATAAAATATAGAAATTTATATATATAATAAATAATTATATCACCTTTGTAATAATTTCATAATATAGTATAATTTTTAATTATATTTACATATTTAATTATTTTTATCCAAAATTAATCTTCATTATTCACTTATAAAAATGATGTAATAATAATTAAAAATTAATCCAAAATATTAAAATTATTATTTATAATTTATATAATAATTAATTCCTAATGAAATGCAAAATATGTTAATTTTTATAAAATCATTAACAAGCTTTTAAATATTTTTAATAAATATTAAATTAATTTTTGTTTAAATCAAACTTGATTAAAATAATTTATTTTATATTTAAAAATTGATTTCTAAAATTTTATTATATACTAATATAGTCCAGTCTCATACTACACCAAACATAATATAGTACTATCTATAGTCCAATCCAATCTAGTCTATTCCCAATCTCAATCCCAATCTCAGTCCAATCCAGTCCAGTCCTGACTTCCAAACGCGCTCTAATTTCTCTCATATTTCTTGTTGCTGGTTGCCAATAACTTAGAGTTGGAGTAAAAAATAATCACAAAACGAACATGAACTTCTGCTTGCAAAGCAACTTGCATGATTTTTGTTTTTATTTTTCTAGGTTTCTCAATTTCGTACTCGTGTTCTGCTGCTAAACTTTTAAGTTGCTTGGTGTCTCGTCATCAGGGCGCAACTAAGAGACTGACACAAATCTAGAGATGAAAAATTAAAAAAAATTAATAACTCTAAATATTTTCTTTTTAGGAATTTTATTTAGGATAAAAGTGTCTAACAAAAATAAGAAATTATAATAAAGCTAATAAGTTCAAATGTGTGGGCTGAATAGAACTACTCTTTTCTTTTGTTGCTTGAGCTCATTAACAATAAATAACCCACAAATTGCACAAATTTTCCACCCTAGGCCCCGGGTTGATCTCTCATTAATGATACTTACCAATCATCTTAATTAATAATATATATAAGGTGGAAAATCAAAATTAATCAAAATAATTTTAATCAAAATTGCTAAGATAATATATATAGTCTTCCAAAGAACTTGCAGTTGCAGAGGCAGAATAATAAAAATTAAGTTATCAATGTTACATTGTTATAACTTTCTTCTAATATATATTTCCTCTAAATTACAATCTTCGATCGACCTAACAATTAATAATGTTGTTATAATGGATCGGAAGAGGCAGCTAGGAAGAGTGGAAGATAGCTATATACATTCGTAGAGGTTTTTGGCTTATGAATTCCTCGCTATCTTTTTCTTTTTAAAAAGAGGAAAATAACAAGCACGTTATCTTAGCAATTTGACGAATTTTCTAATGCTTTAGAAAGAAAGAGAGAGAGCAGAAAAGAGGCGGGGAGGGGTGGATAAAAGAAGCTTCCGGACTGTACTTTGTTTAAGAAAATTCATTCACTGCAGAACCCAAAGCTATATATATCAAATCATCACTGAGCAATACAGAATCCGAGGCACTTGCTTGGCTGCAAATCATTTGCATTAACTTATTATAATGTAGTACTCATAGATGAATGTGCAAATATTTACCTTGCCTCGAATCATCATAACTACGTTATAATGATGTTGTAATTATTATTATTATAACCTCGATTATCAAATCATATTATGAATCTACGTGATATGTGTATATATTTTAGCTTTATATATAAAGTATGAACAATCAATCACAATATGCATATAAATGTGGACGAAACAAAACAAACCCATGCATATATGTATCAGCTTTTGATGCAAGAGGCCCTTAACTTTATGCACATAAAGATAGAAGCTTCCTCGATATGTGCACGGCTGGGAGTGCGTTGCGTTGTATTCTTCCTCTGCTTTAGGCTTTATTAGCTTTTATTCTCTTTCTATCTATCTATCTCCCCCTCTTGTGCTTGAGTTGTGGAATGTGTGCATGCTTGTGGAGAGAGGGAGGGAGAGCTTTCTTGCCAACTTGCAGTGCAAAATTTTTCTCTGCAATCAATAAAGTTAGTGGCACCACCATCTTTCCTCCAACAGAGAGAAAAATTAACCTCTGCATGGATCTAATCTTAGCTAGTCATTTAACATCTACATACATTTTGCTACCCAGCTAGCTTACGTATATATTATTATTTCGAAAGCAACTTAGATATTACACAGTGGGAGATCAGGGACAATAAATTATATATATATATATATATATATATATATCAAAACCGATTACCATGTGAGAATCTGGCGGCAATGAATGTCATAATTAATTAAAATTCATGATAGCTAATTAATATATCCATTCCACATATTTTATGATTTTATGTTTCTGTTTGAAACGAGTGAATAAATAATATTTCATGAAAAAAAAATACTTCCCAAGAAGCCCATTCAATATTATATCGCTTTTCTGATTGAATAGGGAGTATTACTATTTTAACTTATTTATGAAAGTTCATCTGCCAAAATGTACTTTATATGGATCAATGAAGAGATACACTGAAGATTTATTTATGAGATACACTGAATTACATTAATAATCAATTTTACTTTCACTTTTAGCCATTTAATTAATTAAGGCATGATAACATAAAAAATAACGTATATGCATGGCTAAATTTAAAGGCTAAGTTTCCCGGCCAAGTACAAAATGATGACGGAGACACTTGTTGTATGTTCTCCCACCCCATTTGATACCTCGAGTGCCAAAGAAGAAAAGAAAGCACGAAAGATAGATACTCTCTGTCGGCTTCCTGATGAGAATTCAGCTTTTATTCAAGTAAAAGGAGCTTCTAGGCTATCAATCTTCCTTCACAATGCACCAGAGATGAGTCACTGAGTATTTTCGAGTTAAACAAATTTTGCTTCTTTTAATTTAATCTTACTGTTGCATGTGTTCCCCGAAACCCTTATCCAATCTTTTGCTTTAATATCGGGGATTATATATGGGATTAATTTTTTAATCTTTTAGTTTGTTTTTCCGAATAGTTTTGTCGGCATTGATGGCTAGGAATAATTATAACTAACTTGGTACAGCTAACTAAATAGAAGTAAATTGTTCGTAAAGGTTACCGTATTAGTATAGGAGTAAAATAAAAACGAGGAAGACCTATTGACCCTGTATATATACATATATATATATATAGTAGTCAAGTCCATCAGTCATCAAACAATTCCCCTACAAGACGGAAAGTGAGAGTAATTGTTTACGTTTTGTTATTTATATATTATAATATATAATTTGTTCCTCCTTTCTATGCTTAAGTTGTCAAACATTTATCCTAACTCCACGCAGTCGTTGATTTTTGCGGGGTATCCATATTACAAGATGATATTCAAGTCATTTCAAGAGCCGAAGTTTGTACTGTGTATGCTCTGAAGGATTTGACTAAATACCCACCCATATATAGCACCAAATTTTATACGAGAACAACCTTTTGTACAAATGATGATCAATGTGATTTTGATGCTTCAATTATTAATTAATTATCAATAGAAGACTTTCTTCTTAAAAAAATAAACAGAAATAATAAAGCGTGGTGTCTGAGAGACTGATGCAGATGTTTATTTGATCGATCGATGCATGTTTCATGCATGCTATTAGTAAGCTTGAACCAACAAACATAATTTAGAAGAAAAATTATGGTCCATTGAAACCTGCGTGCTGACAATTCAAAGACATGCAGGCTAGGTAGATTTATAGAAATTAATATCAATTATTGATCAGTTTATATTCAGAAATATTATTTAGATAAATTGTTATACATAACCAAGAATTAATTTTTTGATTCCAAAATAAAACATGCAAGAGTAATGTCGAAATTTTTAGAAGTGACAATTGAGGAACATAATAAATTACAAAATTACTGTTTAATTATAATTAATAGAAGTTCAACAGATAAGGTTTGCCTTGCCATGACATGCATGGCATAATTATATCATATATATGGCAGAAGAACTCCCAATGTAAATTGCTAAACTTCCAACACCTAAAACCCTAAATCTCATATTTGGATATACTTAATTAATATCAAGTCACTTACACATCTACGTTAGATTCACCCAAATGGTGAATTTCTTCCTTGTGCCATGCCACTACTATTCATCATAGCTGGGCTCATCCTTTCTGTCGAAATTGGAGTTCTGCGTGGTGATGGCCTGTCAAGCTTTGCTTCAAATTTCTTCTCACCCATGGCATCTCCAGACAGCACTGGCTTTGTTTCATACATTTCCGACATCGATTCCAGATCGGTTGATGGTGGTGCAATGTTCGGAATCTGTTCACCCTTCATGAAAGCGTCATGGTCATGATCTTGAGGTCCGAGGCAGGATGGTGCTGTTCCCAATTCTTGCATCCTGAGATCATCAGCCCAAAGCAAAGGGGTCTTGCCACTCCCACTATAAGGGCTCGGCCTCTTCTTTCCAAGACAAATAGTATCGTTATTCGGCATGAATCCATCGAGAGAAGGTCTGTCCACGTTCTGCTGGAGATCGAGTTGATCACCACCGTATATGTTAAGGTCTTGAAATGGTGGAAAGTTGAGAGTTGGGCAAAAATCTTTCATCGTTCCCACGTCGGGAACTCCCTGATTTCCCATACCCTTGTAACTTCCGGCAGCCGCCATGTTTTCACCTGCTAGGGTTTGACAAGCTTTCTCCAATATAGACTGCATATACTTTCCTTGAGCCTCAATCCTCAATTGAAGGTGTCTTTGTACCTGCACATATATTTACCAAACTCTATAAAGAATTTGTTCTTCAAGGATTCAAGAAGAGATAGTAGATAATATTTTTCATCCAACTTTTCGAGATAGATTAGCTTGGCTCCAAAATGATATTTAATTTGCTTACCTCTAACTGTTCCTGAAGTCTTCTATGCACCTCCATTTGCATCCTAATCGCATCAACCATGTGTGAGTTACTGTTATATACAGTGACACACGCATTCGACAAGAAATATCCGAACCCACAACCCCAAGAAGAACAAGAATGGAAAGAAATACTTAGGTGATTCATGTTATTATATATATATATATATATTAATTTGGAAAACACTTCTATATATATATATATATATATGGTTATAGAAAAGAGAGAGATCAGATTGCGAATTGAAGGCGTAGCTAGCACATACTCATTCATGCTGCGGCCCATCATGGCAGACGAAGATGCAGTGTTTCGTTGAAGATCTAATGCAGAAGCTGCCACACAAGTACAACAAATTATTAAAAATAAATAGAAAATAAAAATTTTGGTATTTATAATTAAAAGAAATTAAGGCTATCAAAAGAATACAAGGGAAGGGAACACGAGAGTTCAAAGTAGTTTGAAGATTAACCCTAGAAAGAAAAGTTCACCTCGCTTACCATCCTTTATCGAGTGATCATTGAAGTCCTTGTGAGGTTGCTTTCCAAGCCTGAATTTCTAAAGCAACCGAAGGAAATCATAATTAATCAAAAGAAGAAAAAAGGAAGATCAAGCAAGCCAACCGGTTATCGAAAACAACACAAAAGTGTACTTAATATAAAAGCAAAAGAGGAATGAAAATAATATTGTTGGATTCAAACCTGAAGATGGCTCTTTAGGTGGTAAAGAGTAAGACCCTTCACACCCATAACTCTCATGATGGTTTTTGGAGTAGCCTCTGTGAAATATATACAAATAGAAATGATCGAACAAATTAGCTAGCCAGCGTTAATATAGAAGAGATAATTAAGGCATGAAGAAACCATAACAATTAAGAAGGAAAGATATATATGATGATTGCAGAAGTGATGATGAAAAGATGGAGTATATACTATCTGGTCCTCCAAGCTGAGTAACAGCATCAACAAAGCGTTCATGGAGCTCAACGGTCCAACGGAGGCGAGGCTTGGGGTCAGTTGTAAGGACAAGTCCAGAATCACCTTGAACACACATGGGTCTGTCGTGGGAATTCATAGTAGAGGGCTTCTTGTGTTGGAACATTCTCTCTCTCTTTCTCTCTCTAAGAGGCCTCCGAGAATACGAAGAGATTCAAGAACAAATGCGATGCAAATAGGGAAGAATAGGGTGCGTTTTTGAAGAGGAGGGGATGGCTTTGCTTTGGTCTCTCTCTCTCTCTCTCTCTACCCCCCCTTCTCTCTAAGTAGAAAGCATAGATTACAAGCTAACCTTGAATATATAAAAATAGTAATATTAAAAATAAAAATAAAGCGCACCTTTTCTAGTTGTAATATATCCAACAAGCGCCTTAGCCTTCTTTTTTGCAAGAGATGCTCTCTCTCACTCACATTGTAATAGTAACATGAAATACGTACATTATACTGACATACCCCTGACAAATTACAAAAAATGAAGTCTCTCTAATCACTTTTCATAGAGATCTTGAGTGAGAGAAAGCGGGATCTTTATATCGTATTGTTGTACATATCTGTAATGTCTGCGAGGAGTGTATCTTTTGCCATCACCAAAAGAAGAGTATATCTTTATAGTTTTATTCTTCTACCATGTGAAACTTTTTAAGTATAGGATATGATATGAGTAAGACCCCTTCATGGCTCATTCAAATTCAATCATGATGGCCAATATGTTATATGCTACAGTTTACCCTTCTTTCAACAATCAACCAATTCTCTTATATTTTTATTATGTAACATGAAATCATATCTCACTTGCCACTATATATGCAAGTATGACTCAAGCATAGTACAATTTCCTTTTTAATTAGCTCATCATGAACTTACAATAACTCTTATCAGCTATGTTGGTCAGAACGTAATAAAGAGACCGCTTTACATCATTACCAAGTAAAAGGTTCCCTTAATGCTTGACCGGAAATTTTAAAGAAAAAAAGTTGTATGTTAATTAAGAGATACTATCAGTGTTATAATAATCAGATTCATTGGCAAAATTGAATCATATGTTTGTTATTTAAAGCTAGGCAATCAATCTCCCTCTCAGATTTTCCCCCCTCTTTCTTTGTCTGCAATATTGTTTGTTTGTATGTTTTGAATTTTTTTTTTCAAAATTGAGAAAGAATATGCTGATGATTTTAAATTTGTTTGAATTTTGAAAATAATATGCGATTGATATTGATTTAAATACATTGCTACAAACACAAACAAACAGTTTTTAAGTAAGTACGTCACATGTGACAAAGGTTAACAGTAGGGATCTCTTTGAAAAAAAATAAATTTTCATTTTAGTTATGTCATTTAAGCTTCCAAATAATCAGCTAGAAAATATAAAAACACAAACAAAACAAAACAAAAAATTGCATGCCATATTAATATATTTTATACAAGGTTTTTTTTTTTTTTTAATATGAAGCCATATACTTTTCTCTATTGATGCGCTGAATCTCTGTTTATTCTTTAAATTAGCCCTTTGCTGCAATCAATATTTCATACAATAATTTTGTTATCTTAAATTGCTGGTTTAACAAAGTTCCGAGTATATAACTTATGTAAGGTTATTCATTCTTCAAATATTGAATATGTGGTATACACATAACGCTCCACTTCTTTTGAAAAAATAAAGTTGATAAACCGAGAATTGGTTTTCGGGTTGCATAAATTAAATAATATTTATAATGAAAGAGTATTTCCATTGGAATGAATTCCAAGAAGACCACTTGTGTACTATCCATTACAATTGCATTACTTTATTTAACATAACATGTATATCTTTTTCGAAAATGGATTACTGGTCAATTCAGTGCTCACCGACGTTCATATATATTTCACAATCTCATGACCGACCACGTAGTTATCTGGATTCTGAAATTAATTAATAATGAATGTAGAAGAAGTTTGTAAAAAGATAGTTTGATTATAAATATACAAGTGAGAAAGCACTAGAGAACAACGTAAGAGGGAACCAATTGGCTTTATGAGCGGCTGCGTGGCTGGTATTATGTGAAGTCGAAGACGTTAACAACAATGCATAAAGGGTCTTGTATGTGGGGCTTTAGATGGCAGAAGTGGTGGTGGACCTCTTCTCTTCTAAAGCTTGCTGGGGCTCAACTTCTAATCACTTTTGTGGAATTGAAGATTGTCCCTTCCATTTGTGCTGTTATAATTTTTTTTTCGAAACCCTAAGTAACAGATACAGAACAAATCCAATATAGGGTTCAAATGCCCAACAATTTTGTCACTGGTCCCGGTTATAGTAAAAAGAGATGTAAATGAAGATGAGTAAGAAAAATATAAAGCTCTTCTCTCTCTATCTTGTTGAAAGCTCAAATTGCTAGGATGTCAAATCTGGTAGGAGATGACCAAAAAAAATCTGAGGACTGAAATTTCATACTGTTTACCAAATCCAAAATGGGAATATATACTTTCTTCTTTGACAAACAAAGGAAGATTCTTCTGCCAACAATCTAGAACAACTTCATCAAGTTAAATGTATATATACCATTCTTTGATCAATTTCGATTATGATTTCTAGCAATTTTTATCATTATTTAGGATCGTCAATTCACACAGATATGTCCATATCAAACGAATTAATGCATGTATGCCATGTGGGGTACAATCAAATAGGTTGAAGACACTATTGAAGCACTGCAGCTGATAATTATTGCAGTAATCTCTTGCGGGCAACCCCACACCTTCCTTTATCTACAGTATTAGTATATACAAATATATTTGTACTTAATTTGGCACCTCCTCCCTTCATTTAGATTTGGCGATTCTTCTTTAAGACTACCATTGGCACACATAGACATAGCTGTTCCTTTATAATATAATCAAGCAAAGTTAGGGTTCAACTTTTAGTTGAATATTACAAATATAAGTTTCGAAACCATAAAATCCAGTGAAAAAGTGGGTTTGCTTAATGTTAAGGCCATGTTTGCTTGATTTTCAAGCATCTTTTTATGTGCTCCAGAGAATTATTCTTTCAAATGAATATATTCCTTAGAAGGTGAATTTGCGGGACCCTTCTTTATGTATAATTAGAATACTTTACAAAGCCTTCATTCTCTTTTCTATCTTGTTTTTCTCACTTCCCTTCTGGGTACTGCTAGCGTACAACTTAGTGTTTCGTAGCAACATCAATGACTTCCTTGTATCAAATCATGATAGTCAGTCAAGTTTGTAAACTTGCATGTACACAGTAGGTTTAATTTGTTATGGGCATCTAGTTGTGTTTATATATAAGAGATTATATTATATTATTGCAAACATTAGGCATTAAAAAAAAAAAAAAATCAAGCTAACTCGCTTCCGTATAATAGGTCCGACTGGGTTTCACTAAGCCATAGTCTTAACTAGACCATACATGAATATGAACAATTTATCATATTAATGATATGAGCATCTAGTTGTGGATCTGCAAAGAGTACAGTACTAATATTAACTTAGATCTTCAAGGAGTACTGTAGTATTATTAACTTGATATGTATGATGAAGAGTACCTAGAATAAATAAGACTCGATCTTCAAAAGAGCACCCTTAATTTGGAATATATAAGATGATAAGATGATATATTGTCTGGTGTTGTGTCTATGTATTAATTTATTTTAAATTTTGATACTGTTGGAATTGAATGGACTACACGTAGATATATATATATATATATATATATATAGTTTCCATCTCTAAATGATGTATTCATGTTAAGTTAGTTTTGTGCTCTTCTTGCGACTCACGAGAGTAGAGTCTTGATTTGACCCGACCGACCCAATGGGTGGCTGATTATCCAAATCATACCATGGTGAACACGTTCTCCACCGACCCTTTTACTTTGTATTCTATGCAACACATCTCACATCTTGTTAGAAAATCAACAGTAATCCTTCGCGCAATTTGAATACCTGAACCAATTCCCCAAGTAACAAAGAGAATAAATTCTTAAACCCAAAACCACAACCAGGCAAAACGTTTATTGAGATTCTCAACCTAAAAAAGAAAAAAAAACTTTTTTTTTTTAATTACCAAAAGGTTATTTTCAAAATATGCATGAATTCATTACTCATCCAGTTTGAGATGATGCTGCTGCATTTATTAAGATACATAACAGTCCTCAGAACGAGGAGCCATCCAGAGCTTACTTCTACATTTACATCAAACGCTTCAGCCTCCACACCTCCCCAAATCACAATCTAACTGTAGCAGCGCAAACAAACCTATTTTCACATAATAACAACATATTTTAAGCTTAAAGAATTCATGTCAAGTTGACATTAAAGAACCACTAGATTTGGATTTGCACATAATTAAGCCGCTTGATAAAAGCTAGGTATTTACCTGGTCCATCAATTTCTGTTCATATCCCCCAAGCACACATACTTCATCTGTGCATAGCACGCAAGAGCAAGAATCAATATAATATAATGACACAGGAAAACTAATAATAATAATAATCTCATTAACAAAAGTATGGAAGGTTTCAATAGAAGAATAAAAAAATTCATATCTTTTTCAAATTTGTAATTTTATGATTCTATTTAACTCTCAAAGTATTCCAGATTTTAAGTATTAATGACTAATTTGTAAACAATCGGTTGGTATAAAGAAGCTAAAATCAGTTTACGTGTTGAAGCACAATCGCAATTTCTCAATAAAAACTGTTGTTGCGCTTTCAAATTTCCTCTAAATAGTGTTAAAAAAAAATTTCCGTTTACTTACTTCCAAATATTCATCCATCCCATACTTGGAACCCTCCCGTCCAAGACCGGATTGTTTAACACCACCAAAAGGAGCCACCTGCCAATGGAATAAACAAGTCATAAGCCAATCTGCAGTTTTCTATTATTTACATATTGGTGAAAACAAGATAAGGCCCACCTCTGTCGAAATTAATCCTTCATTCACACCAACAAGTCCATATTCAAGCGCTTCAGAGACACGCCATGTCCGTTGAACATTGTTCGTAAATATGTAAGCAGCTAACCCTGCATTTTTATATGGGAAACAAGTCTGCCAATAAAATTTCTTTTCAAATAACCGTTAGGAAACATACCATGCGACACTCAGAAGAACAACATCAATAAGAACAATCAGTAATACCCACTCAATCAGCTGAGACTGCAAAATTTGGTAGGCCAGACACAATGTTCTACTTAATACAGAAAATAACTGTTAGGTAGCAAATCATATATCAGATATGCTAAGAACCTGCATTGGTGTCATTGGCCATGCGGATAGCTTCATCCTCAGTTTTGAAACGTAAAAGTGGGGCAACAGGTCCAAATACTTCCTCTCTGAGAGTTAAGGGGGAGAAAAAAAAAAGAACATATATATGCATAAGCATACATGAAGTAAAATGCTAAAGCTAATGGAATATGTAAACTCAGATGTTTCTTTGATGACATTTGTCCTTCAAGCTGATATTTGAATTAAATTAGCGCTGGAGTCAATGAAGTTAGACTGCTGTGTGCACAGCAAGGAAATGACAATTCTAGAAGCAAGACTGAATTGAGACAATAATATTTTTTCATCAATCACTGGAGAGATGTTATTCAGAAAATTCTGTAGCAACTCTAATGACTCCACAGAAAATGGAGAAAAGAGAATTAGAAACAATAATTTCTATTTTAATCTACATAGGAAATCAAATCAAACTAGCTTCCTTTTGTTGGAATATTAAAATGAATATGAAAGAAAAATGAAGAAAAATCTGATAGAAAGGAGAGACAGTGTTACCTCTCAATATAAGTTTCAAGAATCTTATTTAAAAAAATAAATAAATAAATATAATCAGACTAGAAATCATCTCCATCAGCATATGCTAAGAACAGTCACAAACCAATGATCTCTAACAATGACTGTGAATAATATCATTGCTGGACAAATCTAACACTAACAATATAATATCGGAGTTGAGAACTTTAGTATTACCATTCAGGTACTTACCTTGCAACAAGCATCTCACTCTTGACATCACCAATGACTGTAGGCTCATAGAAGGTCATTCCAAGGCTATGTCTTTTACCCCCAAGAAGAACTTTTGCTCCCTTCAAAAAACAGCAAGATAAAGAAGAGACGAATTACATGAGTACTACAATAAAAGAATTTACAAATTGCGAAATGATGGTTCCTGAACTACATCAACAAATAAGATAACGTCAAGAAATTGCCAAACAACGACCAATATAGTATAAAACCAAGACCAATCTTGGATTATTTTTTTCTTCTTCTTCTTCTTCTTTTTTTTTTTTCCTCAATGTGGGAGAAAATAAAGAAAGAAAGAGAAAGAAAAAAAAATGCTTAAGTCAACAAACCACACAGTCGAGGTTCCTAAATATTAAAGATGATTCTAGGTTACTGTTGTATTTACCAAATGCTACTGGTGCCTTATTTTTTTATAAGAGACTCAGATATAATTTGTGGCAGTGAAAATGCGGTTCACAGAGAAATCATGGGACTAAAACAGCAAGATAGATAGGCCAGAGATTGAGATGAGAAACTACGAAACCATTGAAAGACCCGTAAAAATTTAAGCACTGAGTACAGAAAAAATCTTAGTAAATGAAAAAAAATGTAACTGTTAGAAGAGAGAAGAAAATAAAATAGATAGGGAAGATAAGGTGAATGTTATTGTATATTATTAATATGTGAAGGCTTACATATATATAGTAAGAAAATCAAACTAAAATAGGAAACAAAATCACTCACAATCAATACATATTATTCACCTCTTAGAATAGAATTATTATAATCTAATTTTTAAAAAAAAAAAAAACCTGATATTACATATATATAGTAATATTAAAAGAGAGAAAAGAGAATAAAACAGATAAAGAAGAGAAAGTGAAAGTTATTGTGTGATATATGAGACTTACATATATATAGTAGATAAATCAAAGTAAATTCGAAAATTAAATTGCTCCCAATCAATACATATTTTCATCACCTATAATAGAATTATTGTAATCCAAAACCTTCATTAAAGTTTTTAGACTCCCCCTTAAGTTGGAGCATAAATATTTTTAATGCCCAACTTGATAACAAAGATTATAGACAGATATTTGATGACTCTTTTCACTACAACATAAACTTTATAGTCATTCAACTTCATAACAGTGATAAAACTTCAAGAGGATTGACAACAAAAGAGGTAGCCATCTCACTCAAACTTCTAGACAAAAGACCTAAACAGCAAGAGAGTGAAACCGAAATTATAAGAGATGACGATTTCCATTAAAGAGGAGACTTTTTCGGCTACAAATTATTGGCGAGACTATAAGGGTAGCCGTCACTTTTACCGCTGGCCAGAGGTAATGAAGTCGTTTAACAATAAAGAAGCTAGATTTGGAATAAAAGTAAAGTTTGGACAAACTATAAAAATGTGGCTAATTAGGGCAAAATTTTCCAATGACTAAAAGAGGGTTTTTGTATTTTCAGATACACCCTCCGGAAATTTTAAAAGCCCAAAAGTTTTCATAAAATTCAAAAGACCCCTTGATACAAAAAACACAAGTTTAACTGTGCAAGGACAAGATAGGCCGAGAAAGTGAGCTTGAAAACAAATACGGGACTGAAATTAGAAAAAACGCTGAAAGACTGAACTTTTTTTATTTTAATTTAATCAAAAAACATTAGCGATTTAATAAGAGGAAAAAGAGGCTGAATATATTTATTCATATAAAAACAAAACCATTTGAGACTAACATGAAAGAAAAGATTTTTTTTTAAATATTAAAGACTTAAAAGAAAAGAAAGAGTGAATCTTTTTTCTACTTCCTTTTCATTTTTAAAAAAAAAAATTCTAAGAAACACTAACCCGCTCTAATACCATGTTAAAGGAGAGAAAATAAAATAAAATAGACAGTGAAGAGAAAATGAATGTTGTTGTATATTATTAATATGTGAAGGCTTACATATACATAGTAGAAAAATCAAAGTAAAATAGAAAACAAAATAACTCACAATCAATACATATTATTCACTTTTTAGAATAGAATTATTATAATCTAAAATTTTCGTATAAGTTCTAACGGTAACCTTAAATATAAAATTTTTATACAAGTTCTAACAGTAACCTCACTCGCATTATATAAGAAAGGCCACTGTAATACATATTGCAATCAAAAGTTGACATAGCAACAAAGGTTACTACTTTAAAGGAAGTTAGATTAGAAAATTAAAATAAAATAAAATAAGAAAGATAAATAAAATTAAAAGGAAAAACATTCCTCTGGACTATTTTCATTGAGTAATGCTAAGCACCATATGAAGTATAATTGAGTAAACACCAACTATATTCAACAAAATAGATGCGAGAACATACCTTTGAGAGAGCATCTTGGACGTAGGTTTCAACCTGTCAAAATGCCAAAGGAACCACATAACAGAGCAGAAATTCATTTAAAGATTGGAGGCTGGTACATATAATGGTTGATGGAAACTAAAAAGACCAAGAGTAACATTCACCTTTTTCAATGCAGCTTCATTAATTAGTGGACCCTGTAAAGAAATTAAACGTTCAACTCCAAAGTATAATTCCTAAGGCTAACATGAATTTCAAAGTCATAAAACTCAGAGAAGAGGGGCAATACAAAAGGAAAGTTTCATGAAACAGAGACAAATTGAATATGTAGACAAATTAATGGATGAAATGTCATCCCAAGCTAAACCATGTACTCATGAGGAATAAAATATCCATAGAAATGGATATCATTCCAAGACAAGAGTCAAACAGATAGGATTTTTTATAGAGCTACTGAAACAGTTCAACCGAAAAGTCATGAATGACCACCTGGACCACCCCTTCCCCAAATCCATCCCCAACTTTCAGATTCTGGACAGCCTTCAAAAAAGCATCAGCAAATTTCTCATAGATACCTGTAGATAAAGGGCCTTCAGATTCAGATGATGCCACCAAAAAAAAAAAAAAAGTTGCTTGGAAGAGGAATGAATCACTAGTTTTAAGAGCAAATCAATGACCTTTTCTCCAGGAAACTGTATAACAATTATAAATATGGCGCAAACAAATAATACCAATATATAAAGTAAGCTATGCATGTGTTTATGTAAGATATCGTTATAAAGCCATCTGAGGTGGATTACCACCGTTCTAACTACTGACTTGTCCTCCCATTTCAAGATCGGGGAACAATTTTGGTTGGCTATATTGGGCAACAAATTTCTTGTCATTGGTGTTTCCTTTGGTGAAATCTGATTGGCCCACGTTTTTGGCAAATTGTGATTAGAGGAACTGAAGAGACAGCTTTGTTTGTCAACCCTATTCCATATTATAATAAATGTCCACGTATACCTTCTTGAACAAGTACTCTGTTTGCACACACACAGGTCTGTCCACTATTACGGAACTTGGCTCCCAGCTGCAAAAATAAAGTGCAATAGCAGCAATACGTAATTAACATTGCCACCAGGATAATAGTCCCCTTGAATTAAGTATGAAAAGGAAACATATTATCAGACAGAAAAAGGATAAATTATTGCAAGGATCATAAATAAAATCAGAGAATTGATAAAAACTGTAAAATGCCACTGAGCACTTGCAAGATAAAAATAAATTTTATAAAGAAGAGAACACAGCCACTGGCCATAATATACTGCAATAAGCCATTCCAAACCTAATTCTAGGAGCTAGTAATAATAGACAGATCATCTGCTAGCCTAAAAATAACAGAGCCAACATATCAGTGTGGTGATCAAACCAGCTGAAAAGTGATATGCCATCCTTATTGTAGAAAGTCATATTCATAACCACACTTCGTGGAGCATAACAGTTGCCTTTATTCAGTATCTATCATTTTACACAAATTTCAAATGAGAAACTCGATTTGCACACCATGTTCCTCATGAAAACAGGATGTAGATTTCATAATTATACACATACATTCTGCTAGTCAATGTGGAAATCCTTTTGCTTAAAGTCCCTAAATTATATTGTAGACCTTTTGTTTCAAGCCCAATTAGGTATTGAAGTTCGACATATGAGAAGATAAGAATCTATACAAAGGTCAGATGAAAGAATTTTTATACATGCCCAAACTACAGTTAGTAATAAAAAAACAACTTAGCTTCTCCCATATGGGAACATTAATAACAATCTCACTGTATGTTAGCTTGGACAGGAAGTTGAAAGCCATGGAAACAGTGCATTCAGAAAACACTTCTCAGTTATTGCATTTTGCTTCACTCGTTCAAGAGCCCTGCCCTTTCCCTACAGATGCAACGATGCAGGAAAAGGCTTTGAAGCAGCTTGATCCTCCTAGTTTCCCCTCTCCCTCTCCAACTCGGTAATACTCCAACTCAGTAATAAGTAGTAGCCCCAAGGTTTTCCTAGACACAAGGGTAAAGATGCCACTATTCCTACAAAATAATTATTCTCAAGAAGCTGAAAGAAAAAGAATAAATTGCTCTTTAGAAAAATTTCTAAAGCTTTCATGATTTATTACAATAAATTAAAATTTTTATAAGAAATTAAAAATATATTAAAACTAAAAAAAAAATTACTTGCACTATTTTCCTAAAAAGAGGATAAATCAGGGAAATGAATTGATGTCAATTTTATCATAGTTCAGTTTGTCGCCCTCCAATAACAAAGAAAACTCAGATATATCTAGCATGACCAGACACAGTACAGTAAAAATACCAAGAAAATCCCCCTAGCTTACCGTCCCTTTTACCGCAACATCCAGGTCCGCATCATCAAAAACTATGCAGGGTGCATTGCCACCAAGTTCTAGAGATACCTAGTGAAGACACAAGCAAAGACAGGTTGCATGATGATTTTCTAATGCCTCCTTGCTTTAAGTTACGCATTAATTTCATAGCTTCCATACCTTTTTAACAGTCTCAGCAGCTCCGGCCATCAGTTTCTTTCCAACAGCTGTTGAGCCTGTAAAAGTAATCTTCCTCACCTGAAAAAGTTTTTAAGGCAACTTATATTTCCTCATTCATATATCCAATCATCTCCCCATGGAGATCAATGTAGATGCCATAGAACAAAAAGTTTGTCTCATATCATAAGAAAGAAAACCTGTGGGCTTGCAAGTAAAGCTTCACCAATAGCAGGAGCATTACCCATAACCACATTCACAGCACCCTAAAAGATTAAAAATATGATTACAAATGATTAACAGAAAAGTTATCATAAACAAAAGGAAAACAAGTGAGTATACCCAAATAGATTAAGATGTTATAAAGTAACGGAAAAGTTGTTGTAAACAAAAGGAAAACAAGTGAATAAACCAAAATATATGAAGATGCTACAGAGTATTATATGAGAAGGCTTTATAGATCTCAAACTGAGCAACTATGGGGCCCTCAACCAAATTACAGAGAGTTTAACATATAGCCAATATATTCAATTCATAATGTCAACCTTCATTAAGCTCAGTAATCCCCATTTCACAACCAGTATATGGTTAAAACAGCAATATACTCCATTGAAGTTGAAGTTTTTGGTTTCCTATTATTGAAAATTAATTTGTGACTCAATCTTATATGTATCCGAGCAAGAAGGTCCTAAACATGTCTAGCTTCCAGTTCCAGGTCTACAAATAAAAAGTGAACTTCCAAAATGCAATTTACAACGTAATGATTATTATGAGAATTACTGGTGGTATTCCAGCCTGAAGAGCGAGCTCAGCTGCTGCTAAAGCCGTGAGGGGAGTAAGTTCAGAGGGTTTTATAACCACTGTACACCCACAAGCAAGGGCTGGACCAACCTGTCACAATTAGGCATAAAGCCATTTTCTTTTTAGCATAAAACACTCTATACAAGCCATGAACAAACATAAAAGTTGTTGGACAATAAATGTATGACAATTTTAAACTGAACAACTGAAATTACCTTTCTAGTAATCATAGCCAAGGGAAAGTTCCAAGGTGTTATCGCACCAACGACACCAACAGGCTGCAGTGGAAAATGATAAGAAGTACATTATTGAGAATGAATGCACAAAATCCTTCAGAGCGTCATCAAACACTATCAAGAAAGCAGTTGTTATCAAGACCGTCCACCAGAGGAAAAATAAAAATTCAATACATTGAAGAAATCAAAAAACAAAGATCAGTTTTGCAGGCCACAAGCAAGTTGGACAAGGCACTTCAAAGATTAGAATTAGCAAAAGGAAGGACACCAAACAACAGCGGGAAGGTGATTATTTGCTGGTAGACTCCACCCTGAACTTCAAGCTTATTGCCAAGTAATGCTTTAATAGAAATCCCAGGCAGTAGGATATCGGAGACCTATAGTCACATAATGATCAGCCTTCCTCAATTCTGATATTTTAGAAGGGTTAAGTGCAACTCTATTATTTCATACGATTTGAGGGTGACTGAGTTAATAAAAGACAAGTGGCCGATGACCAGGGAATAGCCCCCGGACACTGCATTTCTCTTATCATCTTTTTTATTACATTTTCTCAAATCTCATATTTAGCAAACAGATTGTTAAGACAATATATGTGACCTACTCAATATATATCTACAAACACCATCTGCCTGGCACGCTTTTGAAATTGAGATTGTTAAGTCCACATTGGTTGTGTAGAACAAGTTCATCTCTCTCTGACAAAGGTAATAATATAATGCATGCATAACAAAAATTTGACAGAACATTATGTCACCATGTATGGAACCAGAAAATACATGGTGATTTTATAAAAATAAAAAGAACTAAACCACCTGCTTTAAAACAAATATTCGGCGATCAGATAGAGGCGGTGGAATTATATCACCATATACACGTTTCGCTTCCTCTGCAAAGAACTCAATAAAACTGGCCCCATAGCTAACCTGTAATTTTGAGCCAAAAGTTTAAAGATTGAAAAAAATATATATATCTATATATATAAAATAATAATAATGAACTGGAGGGATAGAGCCTATTTTTTAATGCTTACCTCACCCACAGCTTCTTTTAGAGGCTTCCCTTGCTCCAATGTTATTAGCTGTCCAAGCTCTTCTTTGTGGGCCATTAGTAGATCATACCTTAAAATAAGCACAGAGAAAAATTTAATGAGACCTATGAGGAAAAAAAAAAAATCTCCAACCACAACAAACATTTCAGAGAAGCAATCAACTATAAGAGCTCCAAGAGACAATAAATTATATTACATTGGAAAATGTGAGAACTTGAAGGGAAAAAATAAATAAATAAAAGGTCTTAATCAATAGAAGTCAGCAAGTTCTTTGGTACAGACCCAAGAAGAGAAAGGAGGAGGTTGAAAGTATGCATCTGGAGCAGAAGATTAAGCTTTTAGGATAAATTGGAGACAAAATCACTTCAACAGAAACCAAAACCACAACCAAAGCATAAAGTAATTACAAATTGGAAGATTTTACTCTGAAATTCTTCAAACAAAATGCCAAAGAAGACAAAAGTTCTAGAAAGTGTATAAGGCTAAAGAAAAACTAGTACTTTATCATCATTATACACAAATATACATAAAACTCTGTAGAGACCATGCATTATTTCTTGGAACCTAGTTGTTTTCAACTTCAAGATCATTACAAAATCCTTCATAATGCAGACAATCAAGGATAGAGATTTACCATTTCCGCAAACGCTTGCTCCTTTCAGCAGCAGTGAATTTGCTCCAAGCTACACAAGTAATATGCCATAAACAAGAATAACTAGCTTTCATAGTTGAAAGTGTGTTGAATCTCAGTAAACTAAAAAACACCAATAAAAACTTCATCCTATGTTAAAGATACCCACATACTTTTGCACAGGGAATCACACCTAACCAACCAAGTGCAATCAAAGATGCAAGCAGCATAATTTCAAACTTTCAGCAACAAAAGATATGCAATCTTTTGAGATGGATAAATTGTTAATTTTACACTGTATGTACCCACGTCCGTACATCTGTGACAGTCACAACTAAAAGCAGCTCATGCCACGCCGCCTACTCAAATGTAGCTTCGGCAGTAATGTTACTGGCCGCAATGTATCAAATTAAAAAACAATGTGATTTGATACAATGAGATAGAATGCAATAGAAACAAAGATAAACAGTGGACAAACTGGAAGCTATATCTAAATTTTTTTATTGATAGTTTTCATTAAGAAATAAAAATAAAAAAGGCTTTGCCGTAGCTACCTTATACCCATTGCCTAGTTGTACTCTTTACCTGCTTATGCATACATTCATACATACATAAATACATACATATACATACATACATGCATACAAAATATATATATATATATATATATATATATATATATATTGCAGTTGATAAAAGATTTTCTCACTTTATGACTTCATTTTTCCTCAATCTAAAACCATACACAATATTCTTGCAATCAATTCAGAGAAATTACCAATAAGGAACGAGGATAAACATATATACTGAAATTATTTCAGAGTGACCATTCAAAACCATGGTGCATGACAGACAATAACAGAAGGATAAAGCTACTAGCGGCCTTGATTCTCTATTCTACCTATGTTTATTCTGCTTCATGTTTCTTTATTTGGTACTATTATTTCATTGACTTCGGATGTAACACAATGGATGTACAAAGGTTAGGTATAATGCACTTAATCATTATATCTATGATTTGCAGAAATCAGCCAGAACAAAATCAATGATCTGAGACCTGCCCATTAAGTAGTGGCTCCTGTAATGAAGATTAAATTTTAATTCATTGATTAGAAAAAACCCAAACAATTGACTTTTTCCTGTAAATGTAGCAGAAGAGATCATTTTTTAAATGATAACATAATCACAGTTCAGTATCGATTCCATACAATTAAACGCATCATAGGCTGAAGATATGGCATCATCTGTCTCCTTTCCACCCATGCATGCGACGTTTGCTATAACTTCACCAGTCGCTGGATTACAAACCTGTCATGACATTGAATTACATGCAATTCACAGACATTATAGTGAAATTTAAGTAACAGATGACAGAGACCACGGAAAAATGAAGGCCGAAGAGACATGCCCAAAAATTGAGTTAACCAATATTGTGTAGAGCTCGGTAAGAAGCAATCGGCTTTGATTTTTCACCAACATAGCAACCTTTCTCTATTTTTATTATATCTCGTCTCATAAAAAGAAAATGGCATACCTTGTCTTCCTTCCAGAATTCTATATTATAATTTACACAAGCTATAATCCTACACAGACAACACACAGATTTTACAAAATATTGCTTCTGCCTAATTTTGAGAAAATTCTGTAACAGCTCAGGCCCAACAACTTGGGTAGATATTCTCTACTTTGGGCTTCAAGAAGTATCTTTAACCTTCACGGATTTTACTTTAGACATCACATAAATGTTCTTTACAGAATGCATTACCTTAGTTAAAGAAATCCAAGATTTGTAAACTAGTCTAGAGTCTCCTTCAATACCAACATAGGATGTGTCAAACTCCTCCCCTTTTGGACCTCATGGCCTTATGAGGTCAAGTTGGTCACTCCCACCATTAGATTGCAAACTAGCTCTAATATCAATAAACCGAAGAGACCTAACATTTGAGGTCGATACTGTTTGTTTTGGTTTTACATAAACATGCTTCATTCAAAATGAATTTGAGAGAACCAAAGGCTATGAACTAATACAAAATCTCCTACACTAGCTGATAGAATCCAACCTCACTACACTCACTGGCCTATCACTAGCATTGTGGATGTGTTAAGAAACTTTGATTTGAATGAATATGGTTAGAGCAACAATTCTTATCATCAACCTGTAAACGAGCAAAACACCTAGCTCAATAAGAAACTGGAAAACGAAAAGTTATAATGATCTTTCTTCCATACCTCCAACGTTTTCCCATCAGATGAATTAGTCCACTTGCCTCCAATAAGGCCCTGAGTTCGTAACAAGCCCGAACTACGAAGCTGAGTAGCAACACTCTGCATCCCCGTACTCATCTGAAATCCAATTTCCTTATTTAGAGATTATATATTTTTAACGGATACACTCGATCAAGAATTTCGAAGCACGCAGAATATACATTCTCTGCGGAGAAGAAGAGTGGCTCAATAATAATAAGAAAAATAAAATTGTTTACGTTGAGAGAAATAATATTATGAATGCATAAAAACAAGAGAAGCATTACATCTTACACAGTATAAAAAATGATACCTTAAAATTTTGAAGGAATAAGAAAACTCAATCTACAGATGACAGCTTAACGAGAAGCACCTCCTCATGTAAAGTTTAAATGTTTAAGTAGAAAGGAAGAATTTAGGATGTAACAGAGTCCAAATCTAATAAATGAAATGACACCCAATTTTAAACTTACTATAATATAAGTGGCTAAAGCAGTGCATTTGATTAGACCATGTCCAAGTCAAATGCTTCACATGTGTGCAACATTCATATAACATAGGATCCAATTGAAATAATCGGCTACTTCAAAACACACTGGATTTGCATGTCATTTAGATTAGATTGTTTCAATTAGATAGGCATGCAACGCAGGGGTAATTGCAGAAATTGAAACTGTATCTAAAAAAATCCTTTCTTTAAAGACATTTAAATTACTTACTAGTTGAAGTTGAATCAATTAGCAAGCAGAGGCAGGAAAAGATATTAAAAGGCAAGATTTCGTTGCTTCGAGTGACTGCTAAATACAACCAATTTTAATCACAAAGACTTTCCCGATAAAAATAACAAATAAAGCAGAAGCGACTATTGAATCGGCAGAGCGAAGGCTAATCTCGATAGAACAAGCATACACAAACAAACAAACAAAGATTACTATGAAAATAATAACAAAAAGAAAATCAATCAAACTACCCACTCCAATTGATATATTGGGAAAAGAAACAATACCGAACCCAGAAGGCAAAAGCACTAAAAACTTGCAGTGAGAAGGAGTAGGTGATTCGATTAAAATAAATATAGTTGAGATGGAGAGAGTGCCTGCCTGCCGAGCGAAGGTTTGCATGCGCGGCAAATGTGAGGCCAAAACCCTTCCATACCGGCCAAGTGCCAAGCGTCCTACTCCTCCTAAACTCGTCATTGTCTCTCTTTCTCTCCCCCTGCCTCTCCGCTTCACTCTCTTGCTATTATAAATGTAATTATAAATATACCAGTGTCTGTCAGCTGATGTGACCCTACCCAATGCCAAGCTCACTCTGTCACTTACAAGTCTGTATTTTACCCAATTTTAGAGTCTCTTATGATATATATATATCAATTGTGCTGATTTGACTGAACTTGAATTCATTCATTGAATTTGCTCCATAGAGATTATTGGATAATAATTAATATTATTGTAAGTTAACTAATACTTCCCTTTCATTTTCCTACTTCGCTCTTCTGAGTGTAGCCTATGTCCATGAGCACAAATGGTTTCTAAGTTAGAGGATATCTGAATTATGTTTATGTGAGAGAGGGTTAAGTTTAAAACCAAAAAAAAAAAAAAAAAACTGATGAAGAAGAAGAAATCGACATTTTTTTGTCTAATTTAAAATAAATATACAAGATTATATGATAAATTTAATAGTTATATATTGTTTGACAAAAACCACTTCAGAAGTTAGAATAGGGCCGTATTGGATGACCTACACATTCACTAAATTTATGATAATTTTTCTTTATTTCTTCTTCTAATACAAAAATCTTAACCTACGATGATGATAGGATAGGATTATCTGTTAAAAGTATTTCATCGTATTTGTCATTCACAGTCTCAAGATAAGCCTAGCACAACTTTATTAATTATTAATTAATTAATTAATCAAAGAATGCTTATTCACGTGGACCATTTTATTAAGAGTAATTATATTCGGCCTCTTTTTTTCATCTCATTAACCCCAACCTTTTATTGAATAAAGATAAAATTATAATTTAGATAATTTATCATCAAACTTAAAATCAAATTTAAATATATTTATGATAAGCTTTAGTAAATTCTCATTTAATCTTAAATTAACTTTCTCTTTTTATCTCATCTACTTCTTATTTGATACAAGATTAATTAAATTATCATTTAATTTTTAGTTAAATTATTATTTAATCTTAATAGTATTTAATTTTTTTTCAATATTTGTTTACTGTCAATGATACATAAAAAATAAAAAGCGATTGTCTTAATATTAATCAACTTTTTTATCATATATTATTAAATTCTTAAAGCTCATATAAAAAAAATCAATCAAATATTTCTTAGGGAGACAGAAAGAAAATTGGGTGATTTAATAGCTATTAGATCATTGATTGAAATTAAAAAGAAATAAAGATAAATGAATTTTAATAAATTTGAGAAGAAAAAACACAAAATGGACGAGAGAGAGAGAGAGAGATGGATGGCGTGTGTGAGAGAGGGAAAGAATGAGGTTGGTCATTGATTGTGTTAGAGAGAAAATAAAAAAAATAATAGAGATAGATAAAAAAGAATTAAGAGTTTTTGTTAAATTCATTAACTCAATATTAATTATCTTATGTATTATATTTTTGTTATAATTATGTCCCTATATAATATTGAAGTGAAGGTTAATGGGATAAAAAATGGACCGAATAGAACTACTCTTTGTTTCGTTAATATTTATATTATACGGATTTATATTTTGCAGTGATATTTGAACATACGACCCACACGAAAAAGTTACTGAGGCGGCTATGTCTTCCGAGCTGGCCCAATGGGCAGCAGCCAGCTCAGCAGCACGATCCTCTCTACTAAATCAAAGCAGACGGACCCCATTACTTGGCCTACTTTGCACATGCCAGCGTACAAGCCGCTTGGGAGTTGTCACATAAAGATGCTATAAGTTGACTTTCTATTTCTACGACTCGTTCATTGGTCACGTGCGGCGGTATTTCTCACACACATACAGAATAATGCACCTTATTGTTTCAATATTTAATAGAAGAATATTATGCAACACACCGTTTTCTAATTTCATTCCAAACCATAGTATCTTTTCATTCAAAATAGTATTATATTTACATACTCTTCATATACTCAAAATATACAAATTGATATAATATTATTACCTCATCGTCACATTATCATTTATCAATCTTAATTAAGGTTATAGATCATGTTTATAAACATCTTTCCTTGACTTCAAACAACGTAACAGACCATTATTATTAAATTTGTCCATCTATATCATTGCATTGTAATAATACATACATGCTAATAAGCCTTTTAATAGAAACTAAATGGTTTAAAAAATTGAACATATGTGATAGTCCTATAAATAGGTTATTGTGATAAGAGGGAGAAAATTCCTACAAAGATAACGTATTCTATTATCATATAAGGTTGGAATTCTAAGTTTATGGATTAATTTTTATGAGCCTTTCTTTCTTATTTTACCTTAGTGTGCAGTTGGAAGTAAAACAAACTTTTAAAAGTGATCATTTTCTCGTTGGTATTTTCAAAAGTTATAATAGAAACAATTATACTAACAGATTGTGTCAAGTTATTTATTAGTAATATTAAACAATAAAGTCATAAGATAAATAATTTAACCTAGAATCTACTAAATTATCTTTATTTCTCTATTAAAAAGTAACTTAACAAAATTTATTGAGAATTTTTTTTTATGATTTAAAAAAATTAATAAAAATGAGTTTTCCTATTGATATTAAAAGCTAATGCAGTTAAGGGTGTCAATTCATGTCATATGTCTCAATCCATTTAATTATTCGTGTCATATGTCTCAATCCATTTAATTATTCGTGTCAAGATATAAAACATGGATATAACATGATTCTTAAACGTGTTACCCATGTATTATAATCATGTCATATTTAGTTCATATAATTTACTCAATTGTTTAACATGATTATGCATAACATATCATATTCTATATATTTATTTAATTAAAAATTATTCTTAGAATATAAACAATTGTTAGTATAAAAAAAATTAAAATCATCTTAATTTACTATTATATAGATTAATTTACTTCATAAAATAAAATTTTCAATTTTATAAAATATATGTTGTAAGTCGATTAGGGTTTGCAAGTCAAAGATTGATAAAATATGTTTAACTATTCGTGCCATTAAATGGGTTGGCGTGTTGAATACTCTCAATACAAAACCAATACATTTATTAATCGTGTAAGGATATTTGTCGTGTAAAAAATTGACACCCACATGTGTTGCTACAAAGTTTAGGGGAAATTACATAAACCTGTGAGGTTTGGTAAAATTTCTAAACCGGGTAATATCATTGACCTCCCATGAACTTTGCTCTAATATCACGCGAAAAGCCTCTTATATGTTTATTTTAGCGCGATTACAAACCTTTTCATTTTCGTATCACTCAATCCCAACTCACGGTTCTGTTTGTTTTGAAATTAATTAACAGAGCAAGTTATTTACGTAAAATTACATGGACTAAATGATATTATATTGAATTAACTTATGTTGAATGGGCAAAACGATAAATGAACTAAAAAACCTAATATAAAAACCTTTTCCAAGTGAAATGAGGGACCATGTCCCTAAAAGTTTAAAAAAAAAAAACAAAAAAACAAAACCCATTCCTATACAGTTGGTAGGGAAGACGTTCTGCATCCCTCTGAATTTTTTGCACGAAAGAGGCACTATTCAAGGAGGGGGAGGATCATGATGTTGCCTAAACCATACCTTAGGTTTGTTATCTTTTTGTTGCTAGAAGGGAATTGCAGAAAGTTGCTTATTGCTCTCTAGCAAGGGTTGTGGTCCTGCACGATTAAGGTTAGTTACGCAATTGGTTTTTATTTTTATTTTTTTATTCTAGAGTCATTGATATATGCATGCATGTGTATGTCGCTGATGATGTACCTCAAGGAGGTGGAATTTTTTTCTAAAAAATAAAATAACCCTAACTACTGAAATGATATTTCTTAGGTTTTTCGTTTCTCAGTTCAATAGTTGGTTTCAAAGGTTGAATGTAATGTGTTATTGATTTGTGCATGTCTGTTGTTTGTAGATGATTGTGTAATGCAAGAAAGTCATCATCTTTTCTTAACAAAGTCAATTGTTAAGCTGCTTAGCTTTTAGGGTTGTTTGATCCTTGCTTGGATGGCTTTTTACCAATGTTCTGTGCTTAGGTTAATGCTTATTTGAACATACGTTGGTTCATTTTGTACTTAATTGAAAAAAAAATCAATTTTATTAAAAAATGAAACATACTGTTACTGTAGATGGTAATATTGTTGTTTGTTTTGGTTAGAACTTGCAAGGATGGATACCTGTGGATGTTTCTTTCAATAATCAAAGAATGCATCTGTGATCCTATGCTTGATCTTGAACTACAACGCCAAAAAAAAAATTGATTTAACATGAGAATATGACTGATTTGTTTTCTTAAGCGTTTCAGTGTGTTAAAAGATAGTAAACATTTGTTAATTATTAATGTATGTACTGTTATTATTTGCTATTTTATCTTTCTATCGTGTTAGTGGTTTTTGTAATTGCATTTTTTTTGGCATTATTTGCAGAGGAAATGGTTCTTTTCAAATGTAAGTTGCATATGAGGGGTGAAGAGGTTGATTTTAGGCTGCAAGATAGTAAAGAGAGTAGTAGGATCTCTATTTTAAAGGAGGCAAAAGAAAAGTTTGGTCTTCGGGAGTTGGACGCTAAAGAGAAGCATAGGATAAAGGTGCTTTTATCCTAGAATAGGACCAACCTGACCATCTATAATGATGATGACCAGTTATGCATGTTTAAAATGCATGGAGATAGAGGGTTGAGGAGAGCTACATTCATCAAAACTGAGTTGCCTCAAAATGATCCGAATGTGCAATATAATGAGTTTAGTTTTTATGAGGAATGCACCTATGAATGCCAATCAGTTAATATGGGCGGCGACAATAGTGCCATTCAAGCAAGTTCATCAAATGATTCAGATGATGTAGATTATGAAGCTGTCAATGACAATAAGAGTAGTGGAAATGGCAGTAACAAGGGGATTAATGATGATGATTTTGTGGAGGCGAATCTTCATGTCGATGCTTTAAAGAACGAGAGTGTTGTTGGAGAAGATGGTGAGGACAACAACACAAGGGGTCAAAATATTAATGAAGAATCAAATGGTAGAAATGATAATAAGAAGAAAAGAGTGTCACATTGCATAAATAACTGCAATAGTGACAATGATGAAGACTATCCATGGGCAACATCAGATGATATGGATGACCTTTTAGTAAATATAGATAGATACTGTAAGAGAAGTGAGTACAAAGAACATGTTGATGGGCATGTTCACTTTAGTGTTAAACAAATATTTGATGGGGTTGAACACTTTAGAGAGTCTTTGAGGTGCTAATGCATTGAGAAAGAAAGCGATGAATGAGAAAGCTAGGTACACTGCTAAGTGTGCTACAGAGGGTTGTCCTTGTACATCCATGCCTTTGAGATACTGGGACTTATGACTTCCAAATAAAGACATACAAGGCTGTCCATGATTGTGTGAAGGTTGATGACACAGAAAAGATGACATCCACTTAGATTGTAGGATACTTTATAGAGCAATTTAGGAGTAACCCAACTTTGAGTATCAAATTCATGAAGTCAGAACTACTAAAGAAATACGGCTTGAAGCCTAGCAAGCTGAAACTATATAGATTTAAATACAAGGCCCTATAATTAATAGGAGAGGACTGCTTACTGAGCCACCACCAAATGTACAATATGCCAATGTCCTCCTTATCTCTAACCCAAACTGTAAAGTAGTGGTGTGGGCTGATGCATCCAGAATCTTAGCTAATCTGAAATTCAATGGCTTTTTTATCAGTTTTGCAACAACTGTGTATTCCCATTGGCTATGGTGTTTGTGAAGTGGAGAGCATCAATACATGGAAATGGTTTTTGCAGTTGTTTGGGGAGTATTTTGGGTGTAGATGGAATTGGCCTACCTTTTGTTTCATGGTTGATAGGCAGAAAGGTAGTCAAGCTGTTTTGACAGACATCTAGCCACATGCAACAAAAAGGTGTTGTATTTTCCATAATTACAACAACTTCAAATGGAGGTCTCCAACAACAAAAATGAGGAGGCTTTTTTTCCAAGCAAGTAAGTTAGCAAATAGGGCATACTTTGATGAGAAAATGGCAGAAACTAGAGAAAACTACCTAGCTGCTTACACATATTTATATGAGATTCTTGCTATGTATTGGTCAAGGCATGGGTATGAAATGAGAGTTAAAAATAACAATATTACCAATAATATGTCAGAGTCTTTCAATTCCTTGATAGATGAGCATACAACACAACCTATCCTTATAATGCTTTAGGAAATTAGGAGTAAAATAATGATCAGAATGAAAGAGAAATAAGTAATCAATTTCCAAAAGGTTTTCTTCATGTGATTTTTATTTAACTTTTCCCTTTTATTTTATTTTGTTTTCCTTAATTTGAGATCATTATACAGTTTTTAATTTTATTGCTTATTTTATTTTCTTGATTGTTTGTAAGGGTTGGCGAATGTAATTTATGGACTCCTGAGTTCCCCCCAACTATCATGGAGAAGCTAATAAAGTATGGTGATGCAACTAGGTACTTGCAAGTGGTCTGGGGAGGAAAGATAGAGTATGAAATTGTAGACGAAGGCATAGTCTTTATCGTTAATTTGGCTCAACACACTTGTTCATTTGGTGCCTTTCAATGTTCTAGAATACCCTGTGGACATGCAATGGGCTGCATTGCTAATAAAATACTGCATCCACATTCTTACGTAGCTAACATTTTAAAAACTGAAAATGTGAAAAAGACCTATGCTTATATGATTAGACTTGTGCCTGCCATAATAGAATGGCATGAAGCTCACTGCAATAAGATGGATCCCCGTAATAGGAGAAGGAAGGCATGGAGGCCAACATTGAGTAGGAGAAATGACCTATCTAAGCCAACTAGGTAAAAAGGCTTCAGCTTGATGTGCAACATCTATAGAGACATTGAACACAACAAGAAAAGGTGTCCTGAAAGAAAGAGATCACCATTACCTAAAAGGAATTTCAAAATAGCTTCTATAAGTGTTTTCTATATCATGACTGATGATTTAAATATTTTGTTTTATTAACTATCACTTAATTTATTTTCGCCTTCTCAGTATGTTAATTTGGCTGGCCAAGATGTAGAACCTATTGAAAGAGGTACAACAGATGTTGGTGCTGTGGGTAGTTCTCAACCAACTACACTTCCATGATGGTGACAGGTACAACCTAAGCAAATGAAGAATCAACACATACAATGTCCTGCTTTGTAAATAGTATAATGAATAGTTAAAGTTCTTGCTTGGTTTGGGCTATTTTAATTGCAGATTTCTTTGGACAGAAATGGTGTTTTTTGGGATGTTATTACTGTGCAAGTCATTGTCGTGACAATTAGGAGGAATCATGTTCTTTTTTGCTTATTTTTGTTGGCTATTTTTTTGTATATGATGTGCATGGTGGAATTATGAAGTTGTTCGTGGCAGCTTAATGATACTTTTGCCTTTTGGTGTGTTTCGTAATCTTTTTTGGCTATTTTTGTGTATTACATGGAAAGGAAAAACTTAAAAATTTGTTAGTGGTTTGTTAATGATACAAGATATTGCTTAGCCAATAGCATGCGCAATTTTCTTTATGTTTTTTTTACATAGGTGCATGCAAATTTATTGGCATTTATGCACTTTTCATAAAGTTATAAGTGATTGACTCATACATGAATTCAAGTTAACTGTCATTACATATTATTTTTAGCTGTGAGCCCTATTACGTCATTTTTCAAATAACAATAAGAGAAATAGCAATGGATAGAATAAAACCCTATTCACCATTATATCACTCTTCATAAGCTATTTAATATCAACAACCACTGCCTTGATGTGCTCTTACTTGTTCATTTGTGTTTCTACCTCTTCTTCATATGCCTCTGCATGCATAAAAACATTTTGCACCTCACTTCTATTTGGCCTGAACTCATCATTGTCAGGAACCCAAAATTCATAATAAGTGCATGATCCATATGGGCACTTGAAGTATAGTTTCCCAGGATTTTTAGAAGATTCTGATATCACCACGTTTGCCTTTTAACCACACCTGCATTTCCTATTTTTGAATCTTATTAAACCTCTATTGACTGCTGTATTGTTGCATTATGAAGTTGGTATTTGTAGGTTGTTGGTGAAGGAAGAATAGCTTATTTTCTGATATAGTTTGGCTACTTTGACCTTTTTTTTTTCCTCCAAATGAATATAGTTGTTCGAGAATGCAGTGGTTTTTTCCCTTGTACTTTTTATGTGTTGGTTTTAGTTTATTTATGAAATAGTGTGTGTATAGAATGGAGTTTGTTGTGTTGTTAGAGTGGTCTGTGCTTGCTGATGAGACTAGTTGGCTGGGAGATTTTGCTATGGTGTTGTATAAATATGGATAGGAGTTCTGCCTGTTGACCCAGGTATGGCAACCCAAGAGGGGGGGTGAATTGGGTTTTTATTTATAAAAACGGATTTAGAAAACTTTTCTTGAAAGATCAAAATTATTTAAATCTTTCTTTGAGAACAAAGGTGAAGAAGATGAAAATAGAATGCAATCAAGAGAATGGCAAATAAAGAACAATCACAAGTGCAAGTAAATATAAAGAGGATAAGGGATAGAGAGAGTGCAAACTCAATTTAAGTGGTTCGGCAAACCTTGCCTACGTCCACGGGCTCCTAGCTCCACGAGCTAAGCTTTCCACTAAGTTGTAGAAATCTTTACAACTTGCTTGATGAACAACCTCACCAAGACTTTTTCGTTCAACCCTTGATAACACCACACCAAGAGTTCTTCTTGATGAACAACCTCACCAAGGCAACTTCCTTCAACCCTTAATAACACCACACCAAGAGTTCTTCTTGATGAACAACCTCACCAAGGTAACTTTCCTTAACTCTTGTTAACACCACACCAAGAGTTCTTCTTGATGAACAACCTCACCAAGGCAACTTCATTCAACTCTTGATAACACCACACCAAGAGTTCTTCTTGATGAACAACCTCACCAAGGAAACTTCCTTCAACTCTTGATAACACACAACAAGAGTTCTCTCAATGATAACTATTATTCTTTACAAGAATATCTCACTCTCACCACAATACAAGAACAAAGTAAATTTTTACAACAAAAGTACAACTCTCTTCAAAGAGTAGATAAAGAATATAAAAGCTCTCTAGACTTGATATTTCTCTTGTTTTTTTTTTACTTGATAGATGCTTCTCTTTCTCTTGTTGAATGCATGGGAGAATGACTCCTTTTATAGGCAAATGAGATGAACTTGAACAAGTGAAGACACCAACTCTAAAATTTTTTGCCCACCATAAAAACCGTAATTTTTTCTACCATTTTTGTCAATGTTTCGTTTGAAATTTGAAAATCTGCAAAACATAAAAGATTTTCACATTTGAATAAGCTTTCCAACACATTAAGAATCAAGTCATTTAGATATCTGTAGCTCAAGATATGGCCAAAACACCATTTGGTGCTCATGTGACTTGATTTTTCTTTCTTGTGTCAGTCCACCAAATTGAATGATAATTCTGTCAGCCTTCCGTTTGAAATTTGAATTTCTTCAAAACATGAAAAGATCTGCATATTTGAATAAGCTTTCCAAAACATTAAGAATCAAAGCATTTGGATATCTCTATCTTAAGATATGGCCAAAACACCATTCGGTGCTCATGTGAGTTGATTTTTCTTCTCTGTGTCAGTCCACCGAATTACATGTCAATTATGTCAGCCTTCTGTTTGAAATTTGAATTTTTTCAAAACATATGAAATGTTCTTCATTAAGTCATCTTTCCAATGCCGCAAGAATCAAGTCATTTTGATTTTTCTAGCTCAAGATATGTCCAAAAGTGGTATCAGAGCAAGGTTGCTCGTTTTTTAAATCTTAATCGATTTTTGAGCTATGACAACTTTTAATTCAACTTCATATGTTGATGGACTTTCTATCTCTAGACCTCCTTTTTTTAATGGAAGTGATTACTCTTATTGAAAAACTAGAATGAGTATTTTCTTGAAATTTTTTGATTATGATTTGTGGTCTATTGTTTTGGAAGGACCTTTTGTTCCTACCAAAATTGAAAATGGGGAATGCATGCTTAAAGAACCTAAAGAGTTTAGTGAAGAAGATAAAAAGAAATTGAGTTTGAGCTAAAGCTATAAATGTGTTATATTGTACTCTAGATAGAAATGAGTTTAATAGAATATCTACTTGTTCTACGGCACAAGAAATATGGCACACACTTGAAGTAACTCATGAAGGAACTAGTCAAGTTAAAGAATCCAAAATTAGTATGCTAGTTCATAGTTATGAGCTTTTTAAGATGAAATCAGATGAATCAATTTCTGAAATGTTTACTAGATTTACGGATATTATTAATAGTTTGAAATCTCTTGGTAAATCTTATTCTAATGTTGAAATGGTGAGAAAGATTCTTAGGTGTCTACCAAAATCTTGGGAGCCAAAGGTGACGGTAATTCAAGAAGCAAAGGACCTCACCAAACTACCATTAGAAGAACTTATGGGTTCTCTCATGACTCATGAAATCACCTTGAAGAAGAATGAAGAAGAAGATTGCAAAATGGCAAACATGTGCTTCATGACTTTAAGAGAAAATGGGATAAGTATTCTAAACCATGATCTTAAGCTTTCATATGATGAATTACTTAAAGCATTTCAAAATTTACATGTGCAAGTTGATAAACAAAATTCAAAAATTAATGCTTTCAAAAAGAAGTCAAAAATCATGTTATCTCAATTAGAAGAGTTGATGAAAATAGAATGTAATCAAGAGAATGGCAAATAAAGAACAATCACGAGTACAAGTAAATATAAAGAGCATGGTATGATAGATTGAGCAAATTTCTCATTGATAATGGTTTTGAAATGAAAAAAGTTGATACTACGCTTTTTGTTAAACCAAAAAATGATGATTTATTAATTGTTCAAATCTATGTTGATGATATTATATTTGGTGCTACTAATGTCTCTATGTGTGAGGAATTTTCCAAGTGCATGCAACAAGAATTTGAAATGAGCTTAATAGGAGAATTAAATTTCTTCCTTGGACTTTAAATCAAGCAATCAATAGATGGGACCTTCATTAATCAAGCTAAATACACAATAGATCTTCTCAAGAAGTTTGGCATGGATAATTCAAGGACATATAATACACCTATGGGTACATTAACCAAGCTTGACAAAGATGAGAAAGGAAAAGATGTTGAGGTAACAAAATATCGAGGTATGATTGGCTCTCTTTTGTATTTAACTGCTAATAGACCTGATATTATGTTTAGTGTGTGTATGTGTGCTAGATTTCAATCTTGTCCAAAGGAATCTCACCTTAAAGCTGTCAAAAGGATATTTAGATATCTTCTTGGAACCATAAATCTAGGTCTTTGGTATCCTAAGTGTGATAATTTTGATCTAATTAGTTATTTGGATGCGGACTTTGCTGGAAGTCTTCTTGATAGAAAGAGCACTAGTGGCTCTTGCCATTTTCTAGGACATGCATTAGTCTCATGGTTTAGTAGAAAACAAAATTCTGTTGCCTTATCAACCGCGGAAGCCGAGTATATTGCAGTAGGAAGTTGTTGTGCACAATCTCTTTGGATGAAACAAATTTTAAAAGATTATGGTGTGGTATTTGATCATATTCCCATCAAATGTGACAATACAAGTGCCATCAACATTTCAAAAAATCCAATACAACACTCTAGGACTAAGCATATAGAGATTAGACATCATTTTATTAGAGATCATGTGGAAAAAGGTAATATTTCTTTAGAATTTGTTCCCACCGATAAACAATTAGCCGATATATTTACTAAACCCCTTAGTCAAGATAGATTTTGCATAATTAGAAGAGAATTAGGCATGTTGGATATGTCTTAATTTTGCTTTAATATGATAATCTTTGAATGGTAGCATATGTTAAGGGGGAGAATATATTTAGGGGGAGTAGTTAATTTGATTACATTTTTTTGATGATAACAAAAGGGGGAGAAATAGTTGGATTGCTTATATTCATAACAAGTGCCATTCTTTTTGCTTATTGTTGATTTTATTTTCATTCTTGATTTTAGATTATATTTTAAAGCAATCAATGGTTTGTCATCATCAAAAAGGGGGAGATTGTTAGCCCTAAGGCTACATGATAATTTTGATGATAACAATACACATTGATTAATTGAGATTTACTAACATGTTTATTTATGTGCAAGAGTAAGATCATTGAAATAATTTTAAAATCAAGAAGAGGCTTATTAAAATGAAGTGTTGAAGCTAAGGAGAAGACTACATGTTAAAGGCACCAAAGTTTAAGAACAAGGATTGACTCAAGGAATGTGACACATGAGCAATGTTCAATCAATTGGTCATATATATCTCTAGAAATATCCAAATGACGTGATTCTTAAGCCTTTGGAAAGCTTACTCAATTTATAACATTTCATATGTTTTAATGAAATTCAAATTTCAAGTGCAAGGTTGTCCAAATCATCATGCAAGTTGAAAGACAAATGGAAGCAGCTGACATGAGCACCGAATACTCCTTTGGACATATCTTGAGCTAGAAATTTGAATTTCATTAAAACATATGAAATGTTATAAATTGAGTAAGCTTTCCAAAGGCTCAAGAATCACGTCATTTGAATATTTCTAGAGATATATATGACCAATTGATTGAACATTGCTCATGTGTCACATTCCTTGAGTCAATCCTTGTTCTTAAACTTTGGTGCCTTTAACATGTAGTCTTCTCCTTAGCTTCAACACTTCATTTTAATAAGCCTCTTCTTGATTTTAAAATTATTTCAATGATCTTACTCTTGCACATAAATAAACATGTTAGTAAATCTCAATTAATCAATGTGTATTGTTATCATCAAAATTATCATGTAGCCTTAGGGCTAACACTGCCTACTAGGTTATGTTGTATAGGCTGCTTGGTTCTTGGAAAACGAAGGTTATCATGCTCTTGAAGTAGTCCATTTAAACTTGCCCCAACATCCACTTTCCAACGGTCAATAAGTGATTTTTTAATAATTTTGAAGCTATTGAATAAAAGGGCAAGTTCGTCAATTTACAGTGCATTATCTTGAAAGCCTTCATAGTGCTTTTAGGTTGTTATATGGGCATTTTTGTCATTTCTTAACATGCTTAACAAGTTTAAAATTCAACTGTGTATTGCACATGAATCCAAGGGCATCACAGTCTTTTCACAAAATCTGTCAATTTCAAAACAAGCGGAAACCCTAAGTTGGGGTTGAGTGATACGAAAATATAAAGGTTTGGTATCATGATGATATAAAAACATAAGAGACTTTCTGCTTGATATTAGGGTAAAGTTCAAGTGAGGTTAATGATATTACCATATTTCTAAACTCACCTCTTTTATAAATGTACAGTTACATCCTTAACATTAAATAACATTAAACTTAATAAGGGGTGAGGGTAACATTGGAATCACATCTCGCAATAAAAGATACAAATCATTTAGTTTTGACACATAGACCAGCAAGAACAATTTTGGTTTTAAAAAAATAATAAATCACAAATAAATTCTTATAAAATAAAATAAAAAATAACCATCTTTCCCAGGACCCCAACTCCTCAAAGTCACCTTGCCCTTCATCTTCCCCAGCCTCTTCTCTTTTAATTCCACAATATAAATCCGACGAGTTTGAAAGGAACCCTAATAAAAAGCTTATTTTTTTTACTCTCTTAAAGCACAAATAATTCTCAAGAGTTTCTCCATTTATTGATCATCTTCACTAGCATGTCACTATCTCTCTATATAAATCTCTTCGGCTGGTTATTGGTATAGTATTGCACAGGATAGTATTAAATCCTTATCCCATATTTGGTGTGAGTTTTACATTGCATGGGAAAACATTAACGGGGATAAGGGGGCATCACTATTTGGGAGAAAGCAAACCCACGTCCCTTTCTTGGCTTGAGCTGCATAAGGGGACGGGCGCGTTTAAGCTCCAAAATAAAGTTAAAAAATATTATTTAAATTAAATAAAATTTAATTAAAGTAATTAAATATTAAAAACAATTAAAATATTTAATTATATATTTATGTGTATACGTATTTAATTAAATATTCTTCATCTTTTTTATAATAAAAAGTTGAAATTTATTAACATTAAATAAATTAAAATACTTATATTATTTAATTAATTTTTAAATTAATTTATGAAAGGGGCAAGGGGTTTAGTGCTTTCATCAAATAAGAGGGGTTTGTAGGAATTTCCCCTAAAGTTTAAGCTATCGTTATATATATAATGAATAGAAAAGAAAAAGAAAAGTTTATTTTGGGGTAAAATCCACTTTTAATGGTATTTTTTTATAATAAATATATGTATGTTTATATTAAAAAAGAAAAAGAAAAAGAAAAAGAAGAAAACCAAGTCAAAAGCGTGTAATGAGATTGACTAGCTTTGATCTGATCTGAGACAAATTGATATTAACAATAACAATGCTACTAGTCTAGTCTGGTCTGCTCGCCTTGATGGCTCTTCTAGACGAATTCAAGCCTTTGCCGTCCTCCTCAATAAAAGAAAAGAGGGAAGTTTCGTTTTAATCGTGTTTTGTTTTCAAAGTCAAAACAATTCAATAATAATAAAAAGCATAAACCATACGCCAAACCCTCTTCCTTGTTTTTGTAATCTATCAGTCATCATCGCCACCTCCCCACCTCCCTCTCTCTGCTTTGTTTCAAACGCCAAAATTTCCCATCTTCTTCTTCTTCTTCTTCTTCTTTTTTTTTTTTAATTGTAGCCTGTGAGGCATGATGAACTCTAATACGGCGTCGTCCAGCTCCTCCTCTATCGCCGCCAACAACAACGCTGCTGGATCCGCTGATCCTTCTGCTCCCCGACGCAATTCTAAGCGACCCAAGTGTAAAATTACTTTCTCCCCTTTTAATTAGTTACTTGTTTGACTTGTAGATCATCTTCCTGTTCTTTCATATGATCCTCTCTCAATCAACTTGCTGCACCAAGCTTCTTCAATTTAATTGAATTTGTAGCTGTAATGTAATGTTTTTACTAAGAACAAGTGAAACTGAAACTGTTATCAAACAAGCTTCTTTTCTTTATTTCTTCGTACTTTTGATTTGATTATTACCAAATCAACCGCACATTGCTCTTCTTGTCAACTCACCAACTTCACATTCATCATCTTGATCCCGGAAGTTAGATTAGGTTAGGTCACAGAACTTAGGGTTGCTGCTACCAGAGAAAAATTTGATTACCAAAAAACAAAAATTTAAATAATAATGATGGTAAGGGGAGAAGGGGCAGAATTTTCTGTTTTCACCCTTGCTTCTCGATCCTCTCAAATAAATTGTAAAGAGGGCTGTTGGAAATTGAAGTGGTTATGGATATATCATGCAAAACCTTACAACTTTACTGTTAAATCTCCATGCTTCCAGCTTTCATTAGAAAAAACAGAAGAGGGAGAGAAACAAAAACAACTTATTTGGGATATTTGTTGCTTGTTGAGTTAATGATGTTAGGATAAGTATTTCTTCTCTTGTGTGTCATACTGTGCTTATAGATTACATAGTAGTTGAATATCACCAAAATATACATGTGCCTAGCGTGTAAGCTTTGCTTTGCTACATTGATGTTTCCTTGTTCAATTTGCGAGGCTGTTTTTTGAACTTGTATTCGCCAGCTCTTGCCTTAATGCAGGTGGACATGCATCATGCAATTAATAAGAATTAGCTTATGGCTTTGCACTTTTTATCATTTATACTGATAGCTTTCTCAGTAACTTATATATATATATATATATATATATATAAGCTTTATTTATAGCACTTGGCTGTTACAAGTTCTTTTCTGGTTTACGTGATAATCATCAACCTAAGACTACTCGTTTTTGATAATTTTCGCCCTTCAGATTCAAGGTTTACTCAACAGGAACTTCCAGCTTGTAAGCCAATTCTCACACCAAAATGGGTAAGCTTCCATTGTTATACATATATATATAAACACACAGACATGGATAAAATTTTGACTTTAAATGTGATACAAGTTTCTAACAGTATTCTTTCTTAATTCAAAGGTGTACAAAGTTCCTAAATTATTAATATTAATGTTATCTTGTGATTTTAAATTTTAATAATCAGATTTGATGAAATGAATAACGGAAAATTTGTGTATCACTTTAAGTTCAAAGATCCTAACATATCTGTATACACACGCACAACACTCACTTCTTCATAAGTATTTGCTGGCAATGTGAGCTCAGGAAAGATAATCATCAAACTAAAATATTTTCTTTCTACAGGTGATTGCAGCGTTTCTACTTGTTAGCATTGTCTTCATTCCCATAGGAGTTGCTTCCCTTTTTGCTTCCCAAGATGTATGTTTAGCATAAGATAAGTATTTTTGTTGAATTATTAGTTTTATAAGTACCTGGTTACAGATTCCATTTCTCTTTGCCAGGTTGTTGAAATCGTTGATCGTTACGACACTGATTGCATACCAGAAGCTAATAGATCTAGTAGATCTAATAAGGTTGCATTTATACAAAGCCCAGGAGATAAAACGTGCAAGAGAACCATAAAAGTAAGGGTATAAATGGTTTCCCAAACCACCCCCACCCCCTTCCCTCTCTCTTCATTTTTCTAGAAAAATAGACCAAACTCAGATCCTGAGGTTATGAAATGAATGATATTATCTTCTTTCTACTTTCTTCTCTTTTAGGTGACAAAGCATATGAAGAAGCCTGTTTATGTATACTATCAGCTTGACAATTTCTACCAGAATCATCGCAGGTACAAATAAGCTGCCTTTGCCATATTTTTTCTTACACATAATTCAATTAAATTTGTGAAACTACATCTAAAAATAGACAAGATGAGTGATTCTGTGGATCTTACTCTTACACGTTTCTTTTCTTTATTAGGATTTTGTTGTGAGTATTGACAATCATTTGTTTCTAGTAAAAAATAGTAAAACAAAATAAAGAAGTAATGACCCTCAGATTTAGTGACTACCATGTTTATGTTGCTTTAACTGCTAACATGCATGTTTGAATAGCTATTATTAGCATCCACTGGTCTTTGATGGATGACAAGGATAGCTCCACATGCTGTATTCATCCCATTTTTCTTGCCTGTGGTGCCTTATATTATCATAACTGTAATCTGATTGCCTTCTAATAAATTTCATAGACTACATTCATTTCATTTCAATTTCTGGTCAAATAAAGGGCAACCTGGTCAAAATATAAAAGAAATATTCATTTTGGTGATTGTTTGTGTATCATGACTATGTATTCAGATATGTTAAGAGCCGAAGTGATCAGCAGTTGAAAAGTGCAAGTAGTGAAAATGAGACAAGTGACTGTAAGCCGGAAGCTGAAAATAATGGGACAGCCATTGTGCCTTGTGGGCTTATAGCCTGGAGTTTGTTCAACGATACTTATAGTTTCTCCCGCAATAATCAATCATTGGCGGTGAACAAGAAGCATATCTCATGGAAGAGTGATAGGGAAGACAAGTTTGGCAAAGATGTTTTCCCCAAAAATTTTCAGAATGGTACTCTTAAAGGTGGTGCAAGTCTCAATGCTTCTATACCAGTAAGCCTCCTACCCCTTTTTATCAGATAGAATTTAAGCATATAATTAGTATATCCTTTCCCCTCCATGACTGTAAATGTTAACTAAACTAAGCATTTGTTTGCTGTCTTAAAAATTATGAAAAGTCCTTGCATCAATAGCAATATATCCTGCAGATTAAGTTGTTTGCCTTCTTTCCTATAGCAGATTCAGATTGTCCTGATAATAAGTTAATTTGATCAAATCAAATCAACCTTTCTTTGGGGGCCATTTGGAGGACCTCAGGATATTAGGATTTTAGCATCTTAAATCCGTTTTAGTTTGTTATTTTAAGATCCTAAAACATCAGATTAAGTACTTTAGCTGGAGGATAGTGTTGTTATACTGCAGAACATTCTTCTTCAACCTCTTGATACAGTGGTGCCTCTATCAAATCAAACCAACCTTTCTTTTTTACATTTTCTAATCATGTGATGCCTCTATCTTGGGATTACATCTGTAACATTTTGCAATCAATATATATGTAATCTATATCTATTGCTGTCCCCAATCCTCAGGTATCCTTTTCTTAGTTTTCTTCTTTCAATTAAGCAATTATTAAATGTTAAAATGTCCCACCTATGGAGGCAGTTTTGAAAAGTTGCTTTGCTTCTAGCATTGAGACAAGTGGTTAACATGATTGTATCTGTCTTGGTGCAACAGTTGAGTAAGCAGGAGGACCTTATAGTTTGGATGCGAACTGCCGCCTTGCCAACTTTCAGGAAGTTGTATGGAAAAATAGAGGAGGATCTCCAACCAAATGATGAAATACATGTAACATTGGGCAACAACTACAACACTTACAGTTTTAATGGCAAGAAGAAGCTTGTTCTCTCAACCACCAGCTGGCTTGGTGGAAAGAATGACTTCCTTGGCATTGCTTATCTAACTGTAGGAGGATTATGCTTCTTTTTGGCTCTGTCATTTACTGTTGTATATCTGATCAAGCCAAGGTAAATTTCTTGACAACCTATTGTTACTGCACATGACTTCTCTTAATTGCACATGGATGTGACCAAACCTTAGTTAACTGGATTAACTAAAATTCAGTGAATTGTAATTTTGAATTGGAAACTTTCTGTTTGAACAAATATTTGCCAGTATAAGTTAATTGACCAGCACATGGAATCTTGAAGTTCGACGTGTCTTCTGTAGTTGTTGAAAACAAGAAAGATCATGTTTGCTTTAGGTGTTTTAGTTGCAATGGTCATGTAGGTCCAATGCGATGAAAGTGAACCAGATAATTGGTTGAATCTAGGATTGTGCATTAACTCAGATTTTCAGCTAATATGAGCACAGCCAAGATTAGTTTGTTGAATAGTGTGGTTCTTGAAGTCTATGAGTTATAGCCACCTGTTTTCATTTTTCTCGTGAATTCTCAAAATTAACATGGCCTTGTATTTTGGATGTTTTCGTAGGGAAAAAGCTCTACTTAAGTGAAACTAACACATTTAATGTAACTGACGTCTTGTGGTAATCTTACAGGCGACTTGGAGATCCTTCTTATTTGTCATGGAACAGGAATCCGGGAGGACACTAAGCAAACTTGTGGAAGCTCAATCCGTGGATTGATTATCTCAGTGGTTGATGTAATTTTGTGTCAATGTTTAAATGAATTAGATATATATTCTGTTTGTTTAATTATATTTTGGACAATAGCAAGATATCAATACATATTAATGTATAATATGTGAAATAGCTAAATATTATACTGTTTTCCATCAACTCGTTGCTCTCTGTTCAGCTTGATTGAAACTGCTTAAGGGAGGCTTCTTGCATGTGAATAAGGCATTTAAGCACTCTTAACTAGGATGTTCGGCAGGTACGTGCCTCCTGGGTAGGATGGTTCAACTGGATGCCTGTCGTACAACTGTGATCTTCCTTCCTGCCATTGACGCAGTAGTACCCTGATGAAGAGAAAATGAGGTTGAGTGATAATAGCTTGTTGAAGTTTACTTCTTGTGAGATATTTATTGTTGGATGTCGAGTCAAGGAAGAGAGACTATGCATCCCGCCTTAGCTAATATAGTTGATAAAACGAAAGGAAATTATTCCATATGATTAGTTGTCTGTATTAAGCCCTAATTCTGTTATTTCATTATTAGTTTGCCCAACGAACGGGCCATCAACGTAAAGAAGTCTCCTCTCCAGAAGAACATCTACTAATCAGGGTCACAGTTCAACTTCAACTCGAGGTATAGAGACTATATTTCATATTGAAAACAGCATAAATCAAGCATTCAACGCACCCATTTCAAGTCAAGACAGTTAAGTATAACGTGATAATCATGAAAATTCATATTCATTGGTCGTCAAGAAGGTCAAAAGGAAACCAAGGAGCGTAGACATCCTGTAAAGTCCAGCAGCGTGGAGAAAAAAAAAAAATCGATAGGCATGTTACAGCAATTATAGCTAGAATTTCATTTGGAATACACAAAACATGTAAAACAATTTGGCTGGATAATGCGCAAGAATATTACATTTGTGTCATATCCTGACCTTGAGAAGGCCACCTCTCCTACTCCTTGTTAATTGCATTGCCAATGAGTTTAAGGTTCTGAATATCATCTACGCTTTTTTGGATTTTGCCATTGGCGCTGGTGGTATCGCCAATATCCACAAAAAGTCTCCATACATACATGCGTTTCAACTATTAATGTGACGTTATTTTGTCAGTAGATTACGCAACAATTGCCCGAAAATTCACTTCATTTTTAAATTAAATGCTCTGCCAACAAGAAGTAATTTTGTTCTTAGTTTACTGGCATGATAGTGAACATCTATTTTGAAATAAAATTATCGTAACTAACCCTCAATCCCTAAAAGCAACACTTAACTTCTTTCCAATGTAGAGTTGTATATAATCTAGTTTGGTTTGATTCATGATATACATGATGGACATGTTGGAGAATTTAACATTAGAAGTGGTTCTGTTTAAATCCTATTTATCACTAAATGCACTCCTTTTCTTTAAGCAGACCCTAGCTATCAAAAAAATTTATATCTCATTTTGTTTCACGATTTCTGTGGCGTGGAAATGGAAAATGAATAACCACAATTAGGCAAATGCTTGAGGATTACTTTATTTACTTATCATTTGAATAGAAGTCCTTCTGAAAGATGTAAAAATTACCTTAAAAAACTATGTTTAGAGTAATCCCTTTAAGATGTTATATAGTATATATGCAAAATTAGGCTTCATAACTAGGCTTTCAAGGAGAGGTTGGATGAAAGGATGTGGTCAATTGCATGCAAGTTGCATCTGCACCAAACTATAATAATGGTATTTTAGATCAACTTTCAGCTACTTGATAGAATTTAGTATTACCTAGCTTCATAATTACGTTTTCTAAGAGAGTTGGTAGAAAGAATATGGTCAATTTCTTGTAAGTTGCATCTGCTTCAAACTAAAATAATGGTGCAACATGTTCACGTAGTGCTCACTCAAATGGTCAGTTGAATTAGTATTAACGTTCGTGCATGTGGTTTCTTGGGCTCCTTTGTCTCACATTCAAATTGCGACGAGAGATAATCCAAAAACAGAGAAAATGCTATTACAAGTTGGTTAAGGATTATTCTACAAATTTGTTTATAAAACTTGTTTCCGTTAAAACCCATGTGCGGATAAAGGGGTTTCCTAGGTTGATAAGGTGTCGCTTAGTGCTTGATCATTTTGTTGCCTAGTTAAGGTTGATTCCAACAGTATACATTAGTCACACTCACTGTCTTTTCTTTGTCTTTGATTTATGCATAATTAGTTTAAATACTCCATGAGCCCCGACTCATATCCTTCACTTCACTTATGCTTAGCTAGCTCCATGGCGTTCTCTCAACCTCCCAATCTTACTACCTATTCTTCGTCTCTATCAGGTTTTCTCTCTACTCTACAGTCTTCCACTGTATATGTGAAAATGTTATCCTGCAATTATGTTTACTTGAAATTGGTTGAGCAAATGAGCTTTTTAATACATACATATATATTTATTTATTGACAATTATGTTTGATAATTTTAAGCTTAATTTGTTCTGTTTATGACGCCTGATTTTCAGCTTTTTCACAGGTTTAAATGTTAAAACTTTGTTATCTATTTCAAGCTAGCTACTGTTAGTTGCCATTGCATGGTGCTTAATATCTCTCCTTCCACACAAGCTAATGCAATTTATGTTCTACTTTTTACTCTATAAATAGTGAGACCTATGGTGCTGGTATGTGAGATTCAGAAGTGTGAGAGTTTGTTTATTTATAATTTATTTATTTTTTTAGTATCATTCTGATGATCAAGAAGTTGTAAGGGGCGTCAGAACTCAATAGTGGATGATAAGAAAGATTTTGCTTGCAGGATGATCAATTTTTCTTTCTTTGTGGCATCCAGGCTTGCGGCTCGTTCAATAAATTAAGTCCATTTTTTGTCATTATTAATCATTAAATATACAACTTATATTCAATATTGCGAGCAGAATTGAGGCAGCAATTGAGTTTTGATAATTAGGAATGAAAGATTATACAGTCTTATACTCATTTGACGGGAGATAGGTGATGAAAACAGTGATTGCTTTCTGAATAGTCGTCTGAATGTGGAATATATGTACAATTAAGAGGACAATTTCATATAGGAGGCTATATTAAGTCCGGTCTTGTTTTATTGGACTTACTGAGGATGGATGTCAAGATACATTCAGTATTATTAGCATAAGGGAGAGACTTTTTGGCTTTAGAAAAAAACCTATTTTGTATATTTATATTGTTTACTCTCTCTTTACTCTATATATTTGTTTATGTTTTTTTAATTTTGCTTTTCATTATTTATATTGCATTGTTGTCATCTGATTTCATTATATTTATTTTCGAAATAAATACACCCAACCAAAACGAAGAAGATAATATTATGTATAAATAAATGTATACACACACAACAGCAAGAATTTTCCTTGGAATATTCTAAGCATGTAAAAGCAACTTGCATGGAGAATGGGGAAGAATATTCTACATTTGGGTCTGCCAAAAAGAAGTAATCATTTTCTTAATGTACCGGAACGATCAGGTTCTTATTGAAACAAACACCCCATCCTAAAAGCAACACTTAACTTCTTCCCAGTCCTTTAACATAAGTTTGACCCAACCTTCCTTCACAGCTCCTTTAGTTTTCTGATTAAGTCAGATCTCCATGTCAGTTTAGAGTAATCCTTGAAGATGTTATTATATGTGCAAAGATGGGGAATAATCTTAATTCTCCGAGGAATAATGAACATTTAATTTGTAGCTTCATAGGAGATTTTGGTAGGAAGGATGTGGTCAATTGCATGTAAGTTGCATCTGCTCCAAATTAACTATAATATAATAATGGCATTTTAGCTTAATTGCTAGAATAATGTAATATTAGCTTCATTTATATATTTATATAATTACAATTTCAAAGAGAGGGTGGTGGAAAGGATATGGTCAATTGTATATGTAAAGCTACACCTGAATTAATGGATTTGTTATGTTTACGACGTCCGCCTGGTTTTCAACTTCTTCACGAGTTTTGATGTTAAAGCCTTGTTAGTTATTTCAAGCTAGCTAGCTACTTTAAATTGCCAATATTGCATGGTGCGCAAGCTAAGGCAATGCAACTTATATCCTACTTTTTCTTCTATGAATACTGTATTAATTCATGGTTTTGGTAAGTGAGATTACGAAGAAGCGTAAAGTGTTATATTATCCATACTTTATCTTTTAAGTAGCAATCCGATGATTGTGCAAGCTATATATATTAATATTATGGTTGCATGCGAAATCAGTTCGTTCGAGTATTTTGTATAAAAAGGCCTCCTTTTTTTTTCCTACTATCTCAAAAAATTCGAATTTTAAATGCTTCTGTTGTAAGTAATCTGCGTTTACTTTCAAGGCAACCGGCTAGCAAATGTGAGTATTACTTCTGTGAAGCAGATGCTGTTTACCATGGGTCAAAACTGGTTACAGTTACAGAAGCCAGCACCAACATTAACATGGTAAGTACATGATCCTGTTATTCATTCTATTATACCCTTCCTTTTATGTTCGGTTTATCAAATAAATTAATGTTGAATACTTTAATGCTTACTCTGAATGTGTGCATTGCTTTGAGACGACTAAAGAAATAATTAGGAAGATGTTTGATGAGATTGATCTCTCTTTTTCATCATATGACACTGCTTGGGTAGCAATGGTACCATCTCCTGATTCCATTGAGGCCCCTTGTTTTCCGGAGTGCATAAATTGGTTATTGGACAATCAACTCCATGATGGCTCTTGGGGTATTCCTGAACGCCCTTCCTGGTTAGTTAAAGATGCTCTTTCTTGTACCCTAGCATGTGTCCTTGCACTCAAGCGCTGGGGTATTGGTGAAGAACAGATGAACAAAGGTTTTTTTTTTTTTTTTGGTTTTTCGGCTCTCATTTCTCCATTAGTCTATGCTAGCTTAATATTTTCCCCTTTTGTTACAGGAATCCAATTTATTGAGGCAAATTTCTCTTTAATTAAGGATGAGAAGCAACATACTCCTGTTGGTTTTGATATAATTTTTCCTGGTATGATTGAATATGCCTGGGATTTGAATTTGAACCTTCCTCTGAGACCAGCAGATATTGATGCCATGCTTCAGAGGAGACATTCTGAGCTTAGAGGGTAAATATTTTATGATCTCAATCTCTCAACTGCTAAACAGAACAAAAGTGACTAGTGAAGCAGGCACTTTTTCAATGGAGAATGCCACTGGTAAATCAATCGACCAAGGCTAGACTACTATTTCCAAAGCAGCAGTTTGATGTGATCAGATTTAATTAACGAGTAATACTATATTTATAACTCATTCACAACCAACTCTCCTTATAATCTGAGTTCGCAAAATCCTATCAGAGATATAACTTTCAGTTTTTGTTCTTGTTTCTTCCTCTTTCAATGAATTTTTATCAATTCAGGTCCTAAGAAGTTAGTTGTAGATGGAACATTGTTCTTAATTAATTACTTAATTTAAATAAGATTTTCTAAAAAGCTAGAACCTTAGCATGTATTTCAAAAATTATTTTCAGAAAATACATATTTATTAATACATTTAAATTAATACTAATCGTGTGTTATTTTCAAAATTCAAAAAAATTTAAAACTAACCACGTATTCTTATCAAAATTTTGAAAACAAAAAGTTAAAACAAACTCCACGCTAAAAAACAATTTCCATGCTTCTTTTGTTTTGGGGTACAGAAGCTACTTGGAGGGGAGGAAAGAGTACTTGGCATATGTTTCAGAAGCAATGAGAAAATTACAAGACTGGGAAATGGTCATGAAATACCAAAGAAAGAATGGCTCACTGTTTAACTCACCATCCGCCACTGCTGCTGCTTTTACCCACATGCAAAATGCTGGTTGTGTTCACTACCTCCGCTCAATCATGAAGAAATTTGGCAATAAAGGTTCTCACATCCCCATCACTCTCTTTAACGTGCTATGTACTTTAGTAGGTCTCTCTAAGACTTATGAGTTGCCCTCTCAGTTCCAGCGGTGTATCCTTTGGACATATATGCTCGTCTTTCAATGGTTTAGAGTCTTGAAAGTTTGGGAATTGGTCGTCATTTTGGGAAGGAAATTAGAAGAGTCTTGGATGAAATATATCGGTAATTTTCAATTTGTTGGTATCACCAATTGTGCATTTAATCAAATTTGTTGGAAGAATTTAAATGAATCATAATATCTTAACATGTTGTCTTGAAGTTGTTAAAGTTCATGATTATGAAAAAACTATTCTATTTACTGGGAAGAGTGACTTCACCCATTTCCAACAAACAGGCGCTGGCTGCAGGGGGAGGAAGATATATTTTTTGACCCTGTCACTTGTGCAATGGCATTTCGAATGTTACGTGTTAATGGTTATGACGTCTCTTCAGGTATTTTCTTTCTTGAGGTGATTTTGTTCTTGGATCGTTTTAGGATATATGTTGATTTTATAAATGAGGTTTACTTCATAATCATGTGATGCAGATAAGTTAACTAAATTTTCTGGAGAAAATCACTTCTTCAATTCCCTTGGAGGATATTTGGAGGACATCAGTGCTGTCCTAGAGTTATATAACGCTTCACAGATGATTATATATCCAGATGAATTACTTCTTGAGAAACAAAATTTATGGACTAGTCAATTCCTAGAACAGGAATTATCCAGTGGTAGAATTCATTCAGATAGCGTCCTTGGTAAATATGTGAGCAAAAAGGCAGGTTTAAGTTAGTCTAGTCCCTCCAACGAAATTGATCAAGCATTATTATTCTTCTAGTCCCAATGTAATACTTGGAGAATGGCTTTCTTCTATCTTTTCAGGGGGAAGATGAACTTCAGTTTCCCTATCATGCCGATTTGGAACGTATGGCACACCGGCGAAATGTGGAGCGTTATTGTGTTAATAATATCAGGATTTTAAAAACTTCATATCGGTACAGAATAGTAGTTTAGTCTTTACACCATTGAGGAGGACTTCCAATTATGTTTTTGTAAAATTTCTTGCTTATTATTAGCATTAATTTTTTTTTTTTTTTAAAATTTCCGTGCTAGCTGTTCAAATATCGCCAATGGGTATTTGCAACAACTATCAGTGGATGACTTCAACATCTGCCAATTGATACACGGTGAAGAACTCAAGCATTTTGAGAGGTGCATGTTTCTATGTAATTTTGCCTGTGGAGTTAGGTCAATTATTGACGTGTAGGTATATTTTTATCTACTACAAAGGAACTGTCTTTTGTTCATTTGTTTATTTATTATTCTTTTTAGATTCTGATCCTTTCGTCATAGTCTTGCTACTTGACCTTGATCTGATATATCTTCATGATATCATCAATTATGGAGGTAGTAGCTCTTTCTCTTGATTTTGTATCACTCTTGTAATTGTCATATGACTCTTTGAATTTAAGCAGGTGGTTTACATAGAAAAGATTGGACAGGCTACAACTTCCCAGGGAGAAGTTTGCCTATTGTTACTTCTCTGCGGCAGCCACCTCCTTCTCTCCTGAGCTATCTGATGCCCAATTATCATGGGCAAAAAATGCTTTGCTTGCAGCCGTCATTGATGAATTTTTTGATTTTAGAGGTTCTTATGAGGAACTGATAAACCTCTTCCAATTAGTTGAGAAGTATGTTCCCTTTATTATTTTTACATTCCCCTCTATATATGTTAAGATACCCTTTTGAGTGCTGACATCTAGTATATCTCTTCTTCAGTGATCAAAATTGAGAACTTAACTTGTAAAAAATGACCCCCAGGTGGAATGTTGAGGAAGGCATCAGTTGTTGTTCTGAAGAAGTTGAGATCATATTTTCAGCACTTCACAGCACTGTTTGTGAGATAGGAGAAAAAGCATTTGCATGGCAAGGACGTAATGTGACAGGTCACATTGTTGAAATTGTGAGATGACATCTTTAATTGCTATTGTCATTTTATTTTTCTTAATTTATCAGGTCAATATTAGAAGGCTTTATGGCTGCACCACTGTCCTTTCCCAAGGCGTTGGCAAGGCTAGTAATTCCATTTTGATGAAGTTATTGATATCTCAAATTCTCAATGCGGTATAATTAAGCCTTCTAATTAAAAATGTGACCTCTAGAGACTAGAATAGTTGTCTAATAGGTGGGATGAGATTATACTATACTGTGGTTAACTTTTCAACAGAGACAGCCCGGATATGAGAGCTTACATGGTACTTTTGAAAACCAGAATGGATCTTATGTATTCATTATTTTGTTCAACCAGAGATGAGATAATATGAGCATTAATTTAATTTATTTCAGTGGTTAGATTTGCTGAAGTCTTGCTTGAGGGAACTTGAGTGGTGCAGAAACAGAAACAGGTCAATTCCAACAATGGATGAATATATGGAAAATGGATATGTCTCTATTGCTTTGGGACCAATAGTCCTTCCAGCTCTCTATTTCCTTGGGCCTAAGCTCTCAGAGGAGGCTGTTAGAAGTCCTGAATACCATAATCTATTTAAGCACATGGGTACATGTAAGCGTCTAGTCAATGATATCCAAGGTGTTAAGGTAGGTAGATACTTTTCTTTTTCTCTTCTTTTAATTAATTAATTAATTAATTTTTAGAAAGCAAATTAGGACTGCATCTGCATGCCTAGACTCCTAGTATCTTGTCCGATTTCGCTGTTTGGGATTAATTATTAAATGCTCATGGATGTGTTCCAGAGGGAATCCGAGGAAGGAAAATGGAATGCTGTCATATTGGCCATAATTCATAGCAATGGTGCAATTACAGAAGAAGAGGCCATTCGAAAGATGAAAGTTCTTAATGAAAGTGAGAGGAGCAAGCTATTGAGATTAGTGTTGCTGGAAAAGGGAAGCGTTGTTGCAAGACCTTGCAAGGATTTGTTCTGTAAAATGAACAAAGTAATGCACGTATTCTACAGGAAGGATGACGGATTTTATTTACAAGAGATGATGAATGCTGTCAATGACGTTGTTCATGAACCCATATATATTAAATAAATTAATCGTAAGTAAAGTAGACACAACACAAAATGTCTCTCGCTGTGTGTTCGGCTTCTGCGTTTAGTTTTCTTTCATTATTTACAATGGATCTCTCGGGAAACCCAATGCTTTTGGTATTAGCCCAGTTAGGAAGTCGGGGTTACATGTTCGAATGTTATCACTGATTATATAAAATCGGTACCTTTTCTCTCATGCTACTAGTGAAATGTTGCTGCCAAGATTCTTGAGTCTTAATATTTATTTTCTGTACGCAAATGTTTTAAGTACGTTCCAGTTTTCTTCGTGTGGACATACATGAGGATTTTTATCAGCCAAGTGATGATGAAATTAAGAAAGGAGAGGAAGGTGAGAATGAATTTAGAAGAGAATTTATAAGCTTTCTTAGTTTGTATGGTGATGCATGTGCCTGCAGGACAGTTAGCACGAGTACTATACCAGTTGGGTTATTAATTATTATAAAGGCAATATTGAGCGTAGCAAGTATTTTGGGAAATAAGTGAAGTCTTGGACTGGAAAATATAACGGTGGAAATAATTTAAAAAAAAAAAAGATGAGAAAAGAAAAGAAACGAATAGAGAAAACGGGAGGAGAAAGAGAGGAAAAGAGCGAGAATAAGGAAACTAGAAAGAAGAAATACAATAAAAACATCTTGAGATGATGATTTTTTTTTTTTTTTAAATTCTAAAATTTGCTTTGCTTCTAGCATTCAGAACAAGTGGTTAACATGGTTGAATAAATATATATAATTCGGTTTAGTATTTTCAGTTGCACTTGCACGCATGCCACGATCGTCTTGGTCCAGTGAAATAACACTGAGCAGATGTATAATTGGCTCGGTTGAATCTAGGATGTCCATTATAGTTCGGTTTATTTGTGGAACTCAGATTTTCAGCTAATATGTTGCCAACATTGGTTTGTTTTTGACTAGTACGGTTACTGAAAATCTACGAGTAATAGCTACCTGTTTTCATTTTCCTCCTGAAATCTCAGCATTATCATTCCATGGACTGAATATTTCAGTGGTTAATGTAATTATGTGGGCCAATTAATGTTTAAATGAATGAGACATATATTCTTTTAGCCGATGAAGATGAATCAAAATCACGTGGTCTTTGTTGGTTCTTCTCCTACACAGTCACAGACAGACTCAAAATCAAAATCAAAATCAAAGTCAAGTTGCCGACTGAAATTGAAAAGAAGCAAATCATTCTTAAAAGCCTGTGACCCTGCTGTCTTCAATTCTGCGATGGTGGCGTCCAGGCACTTGCTGTACGTGCATGCGTCTGTCTCCACTTTAATTAATTAATTCATTTCATTTCTAATTGCAACCTATTTCATATTTCTTCTCATCATCATACTGCGTCTGCATGCCTTCCATTGCATAAGAGTCAAGATATATATACAATCCTTGAATTTTGGGTCTTCATCTGCATCTTCAGGGTAAATATTGATCGATGCAGCTGCTACTATTGGCTAGTACTAGGAATATAGATAGGATGTGTTAATTAATTGGTTTTTTAATATTCCGCATATATTATTTCTTTAAGTTTTGTACGCTCATTGTGCTAGCTGTTCTAGTTGGCCGGCCCGCCGCCTGATCTACTCCTAGATGCTAGTAATTAATTGATTAGGATGTGCCAAGTCATCTTTATTAACATAAAATATTTTAGTTTTAAATTAGATGTATATAAATTAATTAAATTAAGCAACTAGTTCAAATTCGTTAGTCGGCAAGAGCAACAACTTAATTTCCAATCTTAAGATAACCAATTTGAGCCAAGGCCAAGCCGCCAATATATAATTATAATTAAGTTAAAGATACATAAATCGGTCAGAGCATATTAATGATATGTTATTGTTTATGATCATGTTCAGCCCCTTGTGTTTCGGATATAATTTGTGTAGGAAGGACAACTAACCCTTGAGTTTTATATTATTAACAGAGGTCTTGCACCATTCTTTCAAGAAACTATTTGGAGATCCTTCTTATTTGTCATAGAACCGAAATCCAGGAATCTTAAAGCAAATTTGTGGAACCTCATTCCATGGATTTTTTATCTCAGTGGTCAAATGCAACTTTGTGTTTAAATGAATTACATATATCATCTACTTGGTTAAATTGCGGACATCTAACAAAATATTATCAATACATTCCATGTATAATGGGTGAAATAGCTCAACCCAACTACTGGCTTCCATCAACTCATTGCTCTTTGTTTAGCATGATTGAAAAATGATGAAAACAAGGTTCTTGCATGCGAATATTCACGGGCATTTATAGCACTCTAAGTAAGATATTTGACAGGTACGTGCCTTCTGGGTAGGATGGTTCGACAGGATGATCACAAGCTGCTCCAGCCTGTCGTACAACTGTGATCTTCCTTCCTGCCATTGATGCAGCACCCTGATCAAGAGAAAATGCGGTCGAATGAGAATTGCTTCTTTAAGTTTACTTGTTATGAGATAGTTTTATTGTTGGATTTTGGAAGTTTAGCTATAACCATCTAGAGGAGGAATATGCATCCCATCTCCACCCAAAATATAGTTGACAAAAAGGAAAGATATGACCCGTGACACAATACAGCTAGAATTAGGAAAATCCACTTGCCTGGAGAATGCGCAAGAATATTCCACTTTGGGTCATTGCTCCTGAACACGAACACGTCATGAGAAGACCGCCCCTCCTTGTTAATTGCATTGCTAATGAGTTTAAATTTCTATACATGCCTGATGCACTTTGTAGATCCTGCCATCGATGGTATCATCAAGCAAAATCAATATCCACAGAAAGTAGGAAGAACAATTCTTATATAAAGAAAAACTACAAAAAGTCTTGATACATGGGTACAACAATGTGTTTGACATGTTATGCTGTAAATTATGCAACGACTGCTGGAAGATGTACTTATTTTAAAAATTCAATGTTCTACCATAAAGCACCAACCATGATCATAAGGACTGGCATGAACATTTATTTTGAAAGAAAACTATTGCAACAAGAACTCAGACCAAGGAAACAATAAACTTCTTTCCAATCCATTTAACAGAAGTTTCCGTCATAGCTTGGTTCTGATTGAGTGAGATCACAAGTCAGTTGTATATGTGCAAAGCCCACAAAAAACCCAATGTTAAAAGCATCAAGTCAAAACAAACCAAACATCAGGTTGGTTCTGTTGGGAATTTGTGCCAGCTAGATAAAGTTTCATCCAGTTTGTGTTGAATACATGAGGATTAATGTTATCGTACCTTTCTTCTAGGTGCTAGTTTTGGAGGATCCAAAATAACTATATCCCATAACTCTTTTCTAGAAAGAGCACCCTTCATAAATTCAGTTGCATCTTCTCTCAGGAATTCAATTCTTCCAGGATCCAGTTTGTTCAGAACAATATTTTCTCTAGCAAGATCCAGTGCAGGCATCGATGTATCAACACCTGATAAAGTACAAGAGAAATAGAACAGTTAACAAAGTAAAAACCTAAGAGGTACAAGCCGGTGTCAACTAATTTAGTTGAGTCCAGAATAATCTTAACTGTACAATTTTCGATGATCTTTATGAAAATATATGCTTCAGAGCTGAAAAAAATTGTGCTCGAGTAATAAAATCTTTAGCTTGAGGTCATATCAGCCACAGTCGAAAAAGTTCATTTAACTTCGTTGAACAATCAATTTAATAACTTATGTGTACTCAGCAGAGTTCTCGTATTCCTCATACATTTCTCTTCCAGCAAGCAAATCTTTCAACAATGAACTAACTATGATGACCAAATTTTCAAAAAATTCATTTACTAAATATCTGTTCTAATGCGTGTTCAATTTTCCAGGGAGACATTGCCAATATATGCTAATCAGTGAAATATTTGTCTCTAAGTAGGAAAACCAAATTCCCTCTCAATATCAGTGGGACAGTCATAGAGAAAAGGGTGGTTTTTGGCAAATTGCAAACTTGATAAATAAAATAACTGGCTATGAAAAATTATACCAGTTACATTTGTAGCACCTCCTTTTACTGCATTTAGAGAAAATCCACCACTATAACAGCAAATATCCAAAACTTTCTGTCCATTAGAAATTGATGATATAAACTGTCGGTTTTCGCGCTGATCAGCGTAAAATCCTGTCTTTTGGCCCTCCATTGAAATGGCATAAACTATCCCATTTTCTAAAACCTGTTAATGAAAATTACAGCAGCATATATTACTCATGCTTGAAAGATCTTATAACAGTGTAGACATGCATAAAGCAAGAATGATTCCGGAGGGCATTTGCTTACTTGAAATCGGAGGTGGTAAATAATTATGATCACAAGGACATGCTCAGCCTGTTGTTTTCTGAGAAGCACTTGCCATTAAGAAATGATGGAAACTTTTCTTAATAATTAATTTACTACTGACTTACACCTACCTGGAAGAAAAGTTTTGAATGAGAATTTGCCTAGGAGGTCAATGCACCAGAATATATAGACCTAAATCAGATTTTGGGTTTTTGATGGAAGCATTGGTGGTGGGATTTAAAATCTGAAAGTCTCAGTGATAATGCAGATACAATAGACAAGTAATGCACTTGCCAATTTTTCGTCAGATATTGTGTAAACAATCTATGTTGGGTGTTGGCAAAGATCAAGCAAGAATCAGTTTCTAGTAAGTTGTTTCCCTATTCAAATGCTGCCATCCTTTACCGGCTTTTCCAAGCACACGAAACTGGAAGTGGATTATTTAGCAAGACAAAAGAGGTCATCACCCGTGTTGTTTCATGCACTGGTAAAATGTCATCAAGTATATTTGTAATGTTCATTGTACCTCAAGCTTGGCCTTTAAGTTCTCAATCAAAGTGGATAAAGAGCTTGAATTGCTGAAGTAACTAAACCTAGGTTTTCAAGTGATTTCTTACCTTTGTTCTTTCAGGACATGTAGATGGATGGACTTCTTTCAAATCTGACACAGCCACCCCCTCTTCTTTTAAAATTTCAACTGATGGTTTCCATTTTATATGATTGATGTCTTCAATTCTACTGACACAAGCCTCAATTTCGGGTTTGTACTTCTCAACCCAAGCAGCAGATGATGCTATTACAGCTAACTCTCCAAAGACATCGACGATTAATCCTGATAACCTGCGAGGAAATCAATTTTGCAAATAAGTGATTTAGTTCGCCCCTAAACAATTTAGTGTAAAGTAGAAAAGATAATGAAAATCAAGGATAGTTTTTATAGCATGATGACATCAACAACTACAGATTCAATGAATGGGATTCTATCTTTCAACTTAAACCACTTTGAATAACCAATTCCTGGAGAGCTGAACCAAAGAGCTAAAACCTAAGATGGCAGTTAACTTGATATATGCTTGTAGGAAAAAGCAGATGAGCATTAAAAAAAAAAAACAAAAACAAAACAAAACAAAACAAAAAAAAAGCATGTGATGAAAGAGCTGGACAAGGACCGTCAAATTTAACTAGAAAGATTGTGTAGACATCAATAGATTTAGAAAATGTTATATTCAGGAAATAGTGACACTAACAAAAGCAGTAATTACTCAATTTTGCAGACCTATCTCCTTCACTATTGACAAGACGGTATGCATCTGTATTGGCTGATGGAAGCCCCAGCCTCCTCCGTAGTTCTCTAGCTGCATCAATTCTTGTTTCAAGCAGTTTGTCCATGTTCAGTGCACAAGAAGGATCTCTGCGCCACATTGATTGAGAAATTAATAATAGCATGAAGCAGGTAAAACAAAAACTAGGAAGTCATTAAAATTCACACTTTGTTGCTTCCTCTTCTAGCTGCATGAGCCGAACACAAAACATAGAAACTGAATTATACAAGCCCCAAGCAATTGGTTTTTCTGTTCCATCAGCTACTAGCACAACATCTCCAGTCCTGGGTGGAGGCCTACCGATTATTCTATCAACTGCTCCACTATATACCATTGGGCTTCCATCCTTAAATAGTTGTGTCTTGCCTTTTTTAAGTACAACCTTAGCAATACCTAAAAGAAGGTTTAAAATTGAAATTAAATTCACATATGGTAAGTTTATGTTCCACAAACATAAAATTGCAATAGCTCAACAAGTCAAGAGTTCGTTTAACCAATTAATCTGGATGTGGAAGCAATAAAAATGCTGCGGTTAGCTACTCTTTAAAGTCTATTTAAAAGTTCTTTTTTTTAATTTCAATTCTACTCCACATTGTATTCATCCATTTTACATTATTCATTCAGTTCCAGTACGTTTCAACGCAGCCATCGTTCTTAAAAACAGTATAAATGAGTAGCTATATACCAACTAATAAAAACGAAAACTTTAAACATACCAATTAAAATTAAAAGAAAGTTGAGATATTGATATAACATACAAAAGCAATGCATTGTAATGAGTGTTTTCAAGTAACCACGAAACTAGATTGAGACCAAACACAACCACATAAAAAGAAAAAAAGAAAGCCCACCTTTGGGTTGAGAAGAAGCGACTTCTTGGAGGGTGGAGGTGGCTGGCAACGAAGAAAGAGAGAGAGATTTTATCATTCGAGCTGGAAGCTGAAGCTGCATGCTTGTTTCAGCAACATCAACAAAGAGTACTTCAACTCAGCTTCAAGATAGAACAATGTGTTTAATTTGGGTTCTTGGATTGGGTTGTCCCGTTTACCCAGCACCAATATCAACGGTTCGGGTGCATCTTGAATGTTGGGCCAGGTTGAAAAAATTTCTTCAAAATAAAGTCGTTTTAATTTTAGGAATTCTTAAGTTTGAGGATGCAATAAAAATCATAATTACGAGATAAATTAGGATTCTTTCTTTTTTCTCCCTGGGCAAGCATATTTGACAAATTGGGGCTGTTAAAGAAATTTTCTCTGTTAAAAGGGCACGTGATGATTGATGATTAATGAAGAGAAGACTTATCCATGCATGTTATATTTTTCAAATGGAATGTTCATCTTTTCCATGATTTTTGTGGCATCAAAAATGGAAAACGGAAAGAATGAGGCAAATATTCTAGTTTAATTACCATTTTCATTGGTATTATAATTACAATATTCCTTGTATAATGTGCAGTTACCTAGAAACTAGATTGCATAGCAATCCCTTGAGATTAATTTTCCCGACATATGGAAATACCGCAAATAATTAATCTCTGTAGATATTGACATTTAATGGCAATAATATATATAATATCTTCAAATTTAATTTCATTATCAAGAATTTATGTTCTGAAGAAACCATTCGAGAGTCAATAAATATCACTAATCCCTCCGTTTGTCCTCAAATATCTTTTTGTCTTTTCTCTGCAAGATCAATTCCATTTGAATGGATTCCCCTGGATACATGGTTGTTCATGCTAATTTTATTGTTACGAACTTTTCAATTTTGGTAATGAAAGTGAAACTTTTCGTAATTAACAAATTTTTGTGGCGTTTTTTGCAGATTTGTGCTCTGAAAGTTGATACTCAAACAAAAGGATGGCATAAATCCCTTACCAAATTGCTGACAAGTATTGTTGGTAAGATTTCAATGCCACGAAAATGATCTGTTCTCTTTGCTATGCATTTTTGATACATGTTTTTGCATGAATATCAAAAAACTTTCAATCTTCTTGTTAGGAGTTACGTACAGCATAGATGCACAAAAAGGAATAGCGTACGTTTCAGGTAAAATAGATCCAGACAAACTACTCAAGATGCTAAAGAAATCAGAGAAACACGCAGAACTTCACTGGGTTGACTCTGGAAACCACACTGCCAACAGCCCAAGAGTGCCTTTTAATGGGTCCATATACTACGGTTATGACCACCCAAATAACCCTTCTTTCAATGCCTATGCTTGTCCTTATCAATATGCAACAAGGGCTCCTAGTTCTTGGTACTCCTACCCTGAACCGGGGGCGCTCTATCCACCTCCAGGCTTCCCCTTCTATGAGCATGAGCCATGGCCACCTCAGCGATTTCCCCAGCCACCACCACCACAGGATGACTTCAATGTTGGGGATCCGCAATGGTGTAGCATTATGTGATTGTGAATTATCAAAAATAATTTCTCATAAGATGTTGCTTAATAGGTTGTGAACAATAAGTGTGTGTTTGACATGTATTTTAGTGACCTGTCTTTTCTTCTCCCAACTTTTAAAGGAGAAGTCAAGGCCTTGTCCTATTACCCTCTTCTCCAATTTTTTAAGGGGAAGTTAGGATTTTGAGTAACCAGTTTTGAATTTATCATATGAAACTAAGAAACATTCGAGTTTTCTTTCTATTGTCTATACGTCTTATCCCCAAACATATTCGCTAGTCTAGAGCAACTACATGGTTCCCCACCTGTGCCGTCCTTATGCGAGTGTTCATTTGAATCTTTCTACTTTTTTTGTTTTTATCGTATAATCATGGTTAGAAATTGATTCTCCTTTTGTAATGACTTGGGCGGGCTTTTCAGCATTCAAGTCCAAGTGAAGATAGACTGATAACCTTTCATCAATTTTTCCACGCAGAGTGCGTTCGGCCTAGCTGTTAGACAATAATTTTTAGATTCTGTTACTAGTTACAACTATTTTATCATTTGGTAAACATTTTCAAAACTAATTTTTCAAGAAGTTTCTACTTAAAGAATCTATTTTTGTATTAGATTGTAAAAGCAAGTAAGAGACAACTTTTTGAAGATCAAATTTTAAAAAACTAAAATTTGGATGGATCAAAATATCAACATTATCTTTATAAAATAATTAAAATTCAAAAATGCCCTTAAGTATTAAAAATTTAAAATCAATTAATCAATTATTTATTTTATAAATTATAAAATTATTTTATTTAAAAATATCATTTTTGGAAAATGAGAAACAGCTGCCAGACTATCACTCTCATCTGCCATCGTCTCTGCTGCCATCACAATCTCCCGACACATTCAAAGACACCACCATCACAATCAAGATCGTCGTCAACCGCTCTTTGTGGGTCTGTCATCATCTCAGTCGTTAACAATGTCGATTGACGAGATCGGGCGGTTATAGTTTTAGTTTACCTTCCGACCTCATCGATCGACGACGTTAACAGATGAGATAATGATGTATTCACAAAGAGTGGCGGATGACAATCCTAACTGTGATGGCAGTGTCTTCGAATGTGCTAGGAGACAGTGGCCAACGATGGCTATTTCCAACAGTGATTTTGAATTTTATTTATTATTATTTTGTAATAATATATTAATAAATATAATTTATATTATATTATTGTTCTTAGTATATAATTTTAATTAATTTAAATATTAATAGTTATAAATTTTTTATAAAATTATGTATATTTTAGTAATTTTCTTGAAATTAAGATTTTAAAAATCAAATCACTAAACACATATTCATAACTTTTAGACAACACAATAATTTTTTAAAGTAAATTTACTAAATACCTATAATTTTTTTAGATAACACAATTAATAATTGATTCTCTCTGCAATAATTTAAAGTAGTACAGCAGTCCTAAACACACTTGTAATGTTTGTTTAAGACTTATAACTAGAATCAAGTGATTAGTTTAATATTTGGACCAGACAATAATCATCACTTACACTTCATTTTCTGAATCCACCAGTATACCACTGCCCGGATAGCAGGAGAAGCTTTTCTTGCATTTTCTTTAAAGTACTTTATGCAATTAAAGGTAGCCCTTCAATAGTTCATCTCACTTTTCTGCATTTCGAGCAGGCGTGTGAATTCAAATTTACTGGTTGTGTTCATATCCTGTCAAAGAATAATCCAACGCAAACGTGACTTGTTTATTATTTATATCAAGAAGACCAAATACGAATATGATATGATTATTAAACGAGTAATATAATATATAAAATTCATTCATAACACAATAAAATGTCCTCTAAATAATAAATAACAAGTCTATTTTTATGTATAAAATATCTCTATTTTTATTTTTTAATATGGATAAAAAATATTAAAATTTTTAAGAATATGTTCATATTATTTATATCAATATTCATATTAATCATGTCAAACGGGTTTTAATTCATATTCGTACTAATCGTCTCATAAACGGATTCACATCATAAACGGGTCGTATTATAATCGTATTCGCGTTGAAGGCCTTTAATTTGAATACACCAAGATTATTAAACGGGTTAAAAATTTTGATATAAACACAATTAAATCAAAACTCAAATCTATTAATTTTTGTATCATGTCAAGTTGTGTTTTCATATCGTGATCTAAATTAACACCTCTAATTTTTAGAAAGATCTAAACTTGCCCAAAAAAAAAGGTAAATGTTGTGATACATTTTTTTGTGAAAGCGTGATAAATATAATAATTTTCTTCATGCTTTTAATATCGCATAAAAAAATGAACAGGTGGTATTATGCCACAATCTGTCTAACCAAGAATAGAATATTCTAAAAATACTGTGCAAATAAACTTAGGATTTGTTCTTTTTTAAATTCAAATCCCATTGGATCATATTTTTTTAATAAATTTTATATTTAATATTAATAATATATTTGTTATATTTAAAATTTAAAATTTATTTTTTAATAATTAAATTTTATTAAAAAAAATGACGAAAATGACGCGTACCTGCTTAGTTTGCTGTGTGCACCGTCAATTACTTTAGTTTGTTGTTTAGTAGTACATCTTGAAGCAGTGCTTCTCTGGCTTTTGATACCAGCTGTTCACTTTTTCTGTATCTGTCTAAGTAAGGGGTGAAGCTACGGTTCACCTGCTGTATGATACAGCAGGGGACTTTTTCAATTTTTTGCTTGGGAGCAAAACTTGTATTTACAAATTTTACTTCCATGTTACAACACAAAGTCACCTGCTGTATGATACAGCAGGTGTGGACCATAGCCAGACCCGTAAGTAAGTACATCTTATGTCTGAGTCTCTGATTACAACGTCATCAGTTTCACATACTTTTTCAACGCTTGCTCGTGTATTGTATGCTTTGCTTCAGCCTTCACTTACGTTTAGATGCAAATTGACTGACCCTACATGGCTTTCTCTCACTCTCATCCCCACAACCTTAGTTTGTCGTCCTCTCCTCTGTCAGGTTTCCTATCTCTCTCTTTCTCCTCAAATTTTGTGGTTTATTTATGTCTCTTTTGTTTTCTTTTTTTTTTTCTGTTTTTTAAATGTAATAATGCGCCTTAATCTTTACTTGAAATGGATTGTTTAGTTTTCTCCTTTTGGGTAAATTGGTTTCTTATCTTTTATGTTTTTGGTTTGTGCATGGATTATGTTTGATGGTTCAGAACTTTTAAGCTTTTTTCTATTCATGAAGGCAAGGCTGATCTTTTAACTGTTTCACGACTTTAAATGTTAAAACTTTGTTTTCTGTATCAAGCTACTGTAAATTGACTTTGCATGACGCCTAGTATCTGTCCTTCCAGCCCAGGCCACAAGCTAATACTACTAATTGTGTTGGTAAGTGAGATCAAGGAAAACTGCAAGATTTCTTTTGATTTGATAGGAAAAAATTATTATTGGTTTTTCTTGTCCAATGTCATTGTGATGATCATGCAGGGGACATTGGATAAGAACTTAATATTCTATGATAGTAAAGAATTTTGGTTGCTGGATGATCAATTTTCCTTTCCTCATGGAGCCAGGATCTGTGGTTGATTTAGGGTTTATCTAAACGTCAAATGATGCCCACCTTTTGTTACAATTATTTGTTATGTTCCTCACATTACAATTCTTTATAAGGAAGATATTAAATAGTGTGATCAGAATGAGGCAACGGCGGATTATGATTAGGGAGGAAAGATTTTATAGTCTTGATTGCTGTTCCAGTGCATGTTTGACTGAAAATAAGTGATGAACCAAGTGCTTCTGAAGTGTTGTGTGATTGCAGAACATATGTAAAATTCAAAGGATAATTTCATATAGCAGGCCATGAGGCCAGTCTTGTGAAAATTAAGAGGGACTTAACATTTTAAATGCTTCATCTTTAAGTATTCTTGAGATGATTTTTTATGGCAACCACCCAATCTCTATGAGTTCTACTTTTGTGAAGCAGATGCTGTTTACCATAGATCAAAATCAATTACGGATGCCAACGCTACCACTCTGGTATGTGATAATGCTATTCGTTCTTTTAGGTTCTGCTATGAAACAAATGGTTGAATGCTGTATTCAAAAAAATATGTTTTCTAAATGTATGCAGTGCTTTGAGAAGACAAAAGAAAGAATTAAGAAGATGTTCGATGAGATTGATCTATCAGTTTCTTCATATGACACTGCTTGGGTAGCAATGGTACCGTCTCCAGATTCCAGCCAGGCACCTTGTTTTCCACAATGCATAAATTGGTTATTGGATAATCAACTCCAGGATGGTTCTTGGGGTCTCTCTCATCGCCCTTCGTGTTTAGTTAAAGATGCTCTCTCTTGTACCTTAGCATGCGTCCTTGCACTGAAGCAGTGGGGTATTGGTGAAGAACAGATGAACAAAGGTATTTTGATTTTTGTTTTCTGGCTCTGTTTTCTTCGTTACTCTATGATAGATAAACATTCTCCCTCTTGTACAGGAGTCCGATTCATTGAGTCAAATTTCTCTTCAATTAAGGATGAGAAGCAACATACTCCTATTGGTTTTGATATAATTTTTCCTGGTATGATTGAATATGCCAAGGACTTGAATTTGAACATTCCTCTGAGTACTGGAGATATTGATGCCATGCTTCAGAGGAGAGATTCAGAGCTTAGAAGGTAAATAGTGTATGATTTCAAGTCCTCAACTATTAAATAGAACAAGTGTGACTAGTGAAGCAGATGCTTTTTTGAGTAGCAGAATGCTACTTGGAAACTACTGGTATATTGACTAACTATGGGTAGACTTGTAATAAACAAAATTTTTTCCATTTCAAAAGCAGTGTGAATCAGGTATAATTGCTTGATTCTAATGAGATTTTGTAAAAGGTCTGAACCTTGGTAAGCTAAACTTCCATGTTTCTTTGTTCTGGGTGCAGAAGCTACTTGGAGGGAAGGAAAGAATACTTGGTATATGTATCAGAAGGAATGGGAAAATCACAGGACTGGGAAATGGTCATGAAATATCAGAGAAAGAATGGCTCATTGTTTAATTCACCATCCACCACAGCTGCTGCTTACATGCATCTGCAAGATGCTGGATTTCTTCATTACCTTAGTGCCATCTTAGAGAAGTTTGGAAATGGAGGTCCTCACATCCCCATGACTCTTTAACATGATATGTACTTAATACATCTCTCTAATACTAAATTATTGCTTTTTGACTCATCCTCTCAGTTCCAACAATTTATCCTTTCGACGTATATGCACATCTTTTTATGGTTGAGAGCCTTGAAAGTTTGGGAATTAGTCATCATTTTGGGAACGAAATCAGAAGAGTATTGGATGAAATATATCGGTAATTTTGAATTGTTGATATCTCCAGTTGATCATTTACAATTGGTGAACTGTACACCATAGTATCTTAACACATTGTTGTCTTCAAGTTCTCTGAGTTCATGATTATGATAAGCTTCCATTTACTGAAAAGTGACACAACCCAACGAATAGATGCTGGCTGCAGGGGGAGGAAGAGATTTTTTTTGAGCCTGCCACCTGTGCATTGGCATTTCGGTTGTTACGTGTCAATGGTTACGATGTCTCTTCAGGTATATTTTCTTCTTGAGTAAATTTAATTCTTGTATCTTTTTAAGATTCTAATATTATGAATAAAAGTTTGCTTCATAATCATGCGATGCAGATCTGTTAACTAAATTTGCTGAAGAAAATCTCTTCTTCAATTCACTAAATGGATATTTGAAGGACATCAGAGCTGTCCTTGAGCTATATAGAGCTTCACAGATAATCATATATCCAGATGAATTACTTCTTGACAAACAAAATTTATGGACTAGTCAATTTCTAAAACAGGAATTATGCTGTGGTACAATTCATTCAAATAGACTTGGTAAATATGTTAGCAAACAGGTAGGTTTTTTCTTTAGGATGATGCTAGTCTTGTGCCTTTGACAACATTGATCAAGCATTTTTTTGCTAGTCCCAATATAATACTTGGAGAATGCCTTCTTTTATTATTTCAGGTGGAAGATGCACTTAAGTTTCCCTACCATGCACAATTGGAACGTTTAGCGCACAGGAGAAACGTGGAGCACTACTGTGTAGATAATATCAGGGTTTTGAAAACTTCATATTGGTATACGTCTAATGGTTTAGTTGTTACCCTGTCAAGGAGAAATACTGACTATGTATAGGTAGCATTTTTACTTTCTTTGTTTTTTCATCCTTGGTTCTAGCTCTTTGAATGTGGGAAACGAAAACTTCCAACAATTAGCGGTGGATGACTTCAACATCTGCCAATCAATACACCGTGAAGAACTAAAAGATCTTGAGAGGTGAATATTTCTATAACAAAAGTTTCTTTTTGTTCTTTCTTTTCTTTTAATTCTTTTAAAATAAATGGATGAGCTGATTTTCATGCAATCTTGATAATTGTCTTGCCACTTGATTTTGATCTTGTAAATGTCCATGATATCATTAGTCATGGGGGTTGTTTCTTGCTTGAATATCAATCTGTCAATGTCATATGATATCCTCGGATGCAAGCAGGTGGGTTGCAGAGAATAGATTGGACAGGCTAGAATTTGCCAGGCAGAAGCTAGCTTATTGTTACTTCTCCGGGGCAGCTACCCTCTTCTCTCCCGAACTATCTGATGCTCGCATATCTTGGGCCAAAAATGGTGTGCTGACAACTGTTGTTGATGATTTCTTTGATGTTGGAGGTTCTGAGGAGGAACTGCTGAACCTTGTGCAATTGGTTGAGAAGTGTGTTCCTATTCCTTTGTAAACTTTTTCCATTTTTTGTTTACATTCCCTTTAGTGCTGACATCTAGTATGTCTCTTAATTTGTTTTCACTAATCAAAATTGAGAACTTATAAGAAATGATCCCCAGGTGGAATGTAGAGGAAGGCACCTGTTGTTCTGAAAATGTTGAGATCATATTTTCAGCACTTCACAGCACTATTTGTGAGATTGGGGAAAAAGCATTGGCATTGCAAGGACGTGATGTAACAAGCCATGTTGTTGAAATTGTGAGATGAACTTTTACCCTTGTTATTATATATATATATATAGGTGAATGTTAGGAGGCTTTGTTCTGTGGCAGCATTACTTGTCTTTCCTGAGGCAGTGGTAATGCTAGTAATTCTTTTTGATTTAATCACTATTATTGTGTTTAATTTTTCTATGGAGACTGCCCTGATTTTGAGCTTATATAAATTGGAAACCAACCAGAGATGATATGATCCATTATTTTGTTGCAGTGGTTAAATTTGCTAAAGTCTATGTTGAGGGAAGCTGAGTGGTCAAGAGACAGGTCAGTTCCAACGGTAGATGAATATATGGAAAATGGATATGTCTCATTTGCCTTGGGACCAATAGTCCTCCCAGCTCTCTATTTAGTTGGTCCTAAGCTTTCAGAGGAGGTTGTTAGAAGCCCTGAGTATCATAATCTATATAAGCTTATGAGTAGCAACGGGCGTCTTCAAAATGATATTCAAAGTTTCAAGGTAGAATCTCTTTTTAAAAATTAAAAACAACAAAAACAATAATAATAATAAATTGGAACTCCTTAGCATGTTGTCAGAGATACGTGCAGTTGGGATTATAAATTTCTTATGACTATGTTGCAGAGGGAATCTGCGGAAGGGAAAATGAATGTTGTATGTTTGCACATGATTCATAGCAATGGTGTCCTTACAGAAGAAGATGCCATAGGAAAGCTAAAAGGTCTGATTGACAGCGGGAGGAGGAAGCTACTGAGATTAGTGTTGCAGGAAAAGGGAAGCATAATTCCAAGACCTTGCAGAGATTTGTTTTGGAAAATGAGCAAAGTGTTGAACCTATTTTATGTTAAAGGTGATGGATTCACTTCATATGAGATGATCAATGTTGTCAAGGAAGTTATTCACAAACCCCTACTTCGTAATACTTGTAAGTAGAGAATATGTGATCAAAATTTCATGTCAAAATTAGCTGCTACAACTGTTTTCTACTCTTTGTATGTGAGATATATTACTCAGTTTAGTAGACTAGGCATGCTATATGCTGGAAGCCTTGCTTTCTATTTTTATGCTACTACCGTTGTTTTCCATGTAACTTGTATTGGCAAACGTACTCAGTCCATAGTATAAAAAATGTCTTATCTGGTGGGACCCTTGGCATGAGAAGGCAACCAATTGGGACCCTTGGCATGAGAATGCAACCAATTACCGTCCGTAGCTCTCACCATGTTTTATAATGGATCGATATATGCTGTCAACATTGCCATTGGAGGGTTGGAGAGAACACGTCAACAAACTAAGGATTGGCTACAGTATAACAACGGCTGTATTATACATAATTTTTTTAAATTATATAAAAATTATGAATATATGAAAGTTATAAATATAAAAAAATTATAAATAAATAAATAAAAATCATATAATTTTTATATACTTATTTATTATTTTTATATATTTATTTATAATTTTTAAAAACCACGTAGTTGTGTAAATCTTTAAAAAAATATGTACCGTACAATTGCTGCTTTACATTTACAGTAGCTAATCCACGACAAACTAGCAGAAGGCCGTAAGCTATTTTGAAATTTCAAGAAAAGAATCGCTGTACAATCAGTACTTCACATAGTTGAATGCATCATCTAAAGAAGAATAGTTCTTCCCTTCATCGTGGTCATAAAATTGACAACTGATGTATCGAAATTATATTTTTTTAAATTATATAAAAATTATAAATAAATACATAATACTTATAAATAAATATAAATAAAAATTGTAAAATTTATAAATTTATTTATAATTTTTACACTTATTTAAAAAAAATTATAATTGAACATGTAAAAATTATAAATACAACTTTTATATATTGATTTACACTTTTTACACATTCATTTATAACTTTTATATAAATTTGAAAACCGACGTATCAATACATCAATAGTACCGTAGTATAACCCAAACATAAAATTGGTTTCTTATTTCCGACGGTAGACCAAAAATAGTCATTACATCGCGAAACAAAAAAAAACAAAATTACAAAAGAAACAAAAATTGGAATATGCCACTAATTTATTGCACAAGGGAATTGAAGTAATAGATGGATTCTCTTATGAAACAAATAAAAAGGAGGGGGAAGCAATTGATGGGGATGTTTATTTTAGAGTTAACCAACCTTTTTCTACAAGGGATTGTAGTAATTCTGGTCTTATACCACTTGGAATGGCTCTCTCACGCCCCAGCGTTATCCTGGTGACTTCACCACCAAAAAAATGCACCCAACCTCCATCTTTCAATTCCCAGTTTCCTTGAGTGTTGTTCATGCTAATAATAAATTATTCGTAAACGAGGCGGTAACAAGCAGGTAATGAGAAGTGTTGTGCGACTTAAATCTAGAAGGATTTCTTTTCATAAGAAACCAGCCCATGTACCCCACCTTCAACTTGCGCAGCTCCAGTTCGAACCTGTACAAGCCAAAGAAACAAACACAATAAATTAAATAAACCATATTACTCTGCAAGAGGCAAAACCACATAGGTCAATAGAACGCATATCTGAAAACTCTACTCAAATTGCAATAACAAACTGAAAATAATAGGATGTTCTCATTAATATAAACTAGTACCCTATAAATTTTTGGTACTAAAAAAAAAAACCCTTTGGGGCAAAATATCGTAGATAGGTGGTTGTAAGGGTTTTAGACCTCTGCCCGCTACACTGAAAACCAAGGATCACATTATATAGATCATCTCTCAATTTGTGTGTCATCAATGTACAGGGGCCATGCAATCGTATTTTTTGAAACCCATTGAGGGTAAACTTATCTTTTAAACTTCAAAACCACCAAAGGAATATAGTAAACTAAAATTTTCAGTGTATATGAAAAACACAACAAATCGTAGATTACTATCTCAAGACCTACAGCACCCTAACTTCAATATTACTGAAGTTAGGTTCCTGTGCATCGAAGCTCACAAGTAACAATCATTTTCATCCATAATGGCCTTCCTAGTACATCATATAATATTTACCTACTCGTCTTTCTATCATATCTAAAACTTTCTAATTACTAAATATAGACTATCTCGATTGCTCATATCAATATATTTTCCCTTCATAAATTCCGAAGTAAGTAACTAAACTAGCACAACCCAGTCCTACGGTATTAGGGCCAGAAAAAAAATCATTTAAATGTAAGAAAATGCAGAAAAAAACCGCCACAATGCACATGTATATCACTGTAGAAGACAATAGCAAATGGCAAGTCATACCTCCAGCCTCAGTGTTCTTGACCTTAAAAGCTCGTGTCCAGACTGCAGAGAAGAGGCACCTAGATCCTGGAACCCTTGCCTGACTGCTTGCATTGTATATGGTATAAACTTCAAAACAGAACCCTTGTCTGCAACTGCTCCAACCACCCCCTGAGCAATCTTAAGCTTAGCTGTATCACCCAAGTATCTTTGATCACTCCCCTTGGTCATCGCTTCTAGGGACCCCATGCCACGGTATTTTTTGACACGGCGACCATTCTGATAACAAAAACACATGGAATCAAAATACTATATGAAATATTTTGTGTAAAAGGCAAGCATACAAAGAACAAAAAGTTTTACACTAAATCAATATTGGCACGTAGACTATGGAAAAAACTTATACAAAACTGACATGCTTAGGTGTCAGTAAGTCTGAATATTTGGATGAATAAATAAACAAGACTAACTCAGCAAACAGAGACATATATGTGCACGTATCAATAAAGTATTGCAAGCAGAAGTCCTTAAGGTGGCTTGTCTGGTCACTGTCTTTCTTAGGATTGAACGAAATCTAAAATCTCTGTGCGCATGCATTAATGCCACAATGTAAATACCACTCCATCATGCGACATGACCATTTCAATTTCCTTAGTTGGCAATATAGGTTTGACCAAAAGTAAAAATAACCCAATTCTTTAGAGCAAAACAATCATTGATGGAAACAATGCGCACAATCTACAGACAGGGATTGTTCTTTAGTCTGAATATTAGAAATGAAAATCAATAGAGTTTCTGGAGAGCACAACATTCCATGTCAGATGCATTCGAGTAGTAAATAGCCAGGGATTGTTCTCATACAACTTTTCACGTCCCTCAGGGCATGGTGTAGTTATTCCAAAATACGCAAAGAAAAAAATAAAAAATTTAAAGAGACGTAATACCCACGTGAAACAACAATGCTAAATGAATGAAGCAAAAAAACAATAAAAAGATAAACAAAAAACTAGACAAATAGGTGAGTTGGCCACACCACTCATCAACGAACTACCACACCTGAGACACATAAGCTCCAGGAGCCTCTGTGCTTCCTGCTAGGAAGCTTCCCATCATGACAGTAGATGCCCCCAGGACTAGAGCTTTAACAATGTGTCCAGAGTTTGAAATGCCACCATCAGCAATGACAGGGACACCATATTGTGAAGCAATAGATGAAACTTTGTAAACAGCAGTTGCCTGAAAGTTTGAGGACAAAAGAGATTATGGAAGTTATACAGTAAACATACTCCAAAAAGAACAAAATAACTAAATTCATGGCAAAAATCACCATAACATAACATCTTCTGGACTAAAACATTCATAATACAGAGATAATGAGGCAAAAAATGGATCTCAATAGCACAAGTCAAAATAATCAATATCCTGCAATTAAAATTCAAGCTAATAGAAACACCTATTGACAATGATTACTAGAAACCACTCTTTGTACAATATAACAAAAATAAAGAAACTTACAGTAATTCAGATTAAACAAGAAACTATATTTTTCAATTAATGCATCAAAGCAAAATGACTACCTTCCTCCCTACCTACTTCAAAAAGGCACTTCATACATCAACTGTGAAGAACTTTAATTCATTTCTCAATTGAAAGACAAATTCAAAAATAATATATTGTCAAGTATCAAAATACAAACAGAACTTCCTTTGAATACAAGATACAAAATATTGAGTTCAATTGAGATATCCATTAAGTTCATAACAATTTTCACTGCAAATGGTCCAGTTTACAAAGAAGAAAGTTATACCTGTCCTCTCCCAACTGCGCAAACCTCTTGTGTGGTACAGATAGAACCAGATCCCATCCCAACTCTTAATCCATCCACGCCAGCCTGAATCAAATTCTGTGCTTGATACATCGTCACAACATTTCCACCAATCACATCCAACTCCGGATACGTCTTCTTCACATACTTGATCATCTCAATCTGATAACTTGAATTCCCCTGGGAACTATCCAATACCACCACATTTGCCCCAGCCTTCACCAAATGCTCTAACCTCTCCTTATCAGATTCCCTTGTTCCGATAGCTGCCCCTACCATCCACTTCCCGTCCGGTCCTACTGTCCCCTTCCCCAATCTTGGATACGCTTTTATTCTCTCCACATCCTCCTTCATGACCACATCCACCACCTCGCTATCTCTCTTCAGAGCAACAACATCATGCTTGTTTTCATCCATAGCAGCACTAATTTGCTCCAAATCAGAATCACACGAGACAGAAACGGTAGAATTGCAGTCACGCATATAATCAAATATTTTTACTTTCTTATCACTTAAGCTTTCCCAATCAGGTTTTGCTACATAACCCAATAGCTTTGATCTCGTACTACCTGCATCAGTAAAAAATATATAAGACTATACAACTGGATTCGACGTGTAATTCATATCTTTGAACACCATATGACTAATCACTTCACATAACATAGGCAGACTTTGAGGTACCATTCAATTGCTTACCTGATTCACTGACAAAAATATAATTGGAATCCTCAAAATCCTTGACATCATCAATAACAGCGTCAGGAGCCTTAAAAACCGTCGAACCTGAGGAAGAGATTGGGACACGGCGCGACTTTGCAGAAGCGACTAGACTCGCCTGCTCGGAGGCCGTGCAGTTGGAGTGAACGATGCCGATGCCACCAAGCGCGGCCATGGCAGCGGCCATGTAGTCCTCAGTGACGGTGTCCATAGGGGAGGCGACGCAGGGGATGGAGAGATGGATGTTGCGCGTGAGACGAGTGGAGAGTGAGACGGCATCAGTTGGGAAGTCGATGTAGTGAGGTAGGAAAATGACGTCATCGTAGGTGTAGGAGTAGCCTTGGTTGAAAAGTTTGTCAGCCGCAAAGCCGTCTTCGATAGGCGCCGGTGAGAAGTCCATACTGGTGGTGGTGGTGGCGGTAACGGTGGCTAGGGATAGGGGGACGGAGGTTAGGGTTTTAGTGGGAAATATGGAGGGAAATGGACAAATGCGTGCTTGGTTTGATTTTTGTAGTCAAAGAGTCAGTACCACGTGGCGGGTAGACTATCGTTATCTGGTTTCTTAAAGTCCCCGACATTCACTTATCAGACTCATCATTATCTATTGCTTTTTTAACGCCCAATATTTTTCATTTACAAAGTGGCCCCCAACGTTTGACGTTACTACTAGCGCCGTCAGTCTCACTTGTACACCGCCAAGATTTTTAATTAGCCCTAACCTTTGACGTTATTTTTTAATGCTGTGAGATTTTCAAGTTTTTAAAACGCCCCAACTGTTTTCTTTCCATCTCTATGAATATCATAAATATTTCATATTCGAACATCAAAATATCCACCCTCCTTTTTTCACATAATTTTTTAATCCTAATAGCTTATGATAACGAATTAAATCTACTTTTTTAATTTACATATTTCAAAAATAATATATATAGTATTTATTTTATTTTATTATTTAACAAGATTTTATATGACAATATATCATTTATTTTCTTAACTAAGTATGTAAGGTTCGACACTTGATAGTTCAACAACTTAAGACTTATTAGATACTTGCTCATTAAGTCTCTTCTAAGAAGCACTAAGCTATTTAAGCAAATTAGCTCATTAAAACAAAAAAATTAGTAACAAACAAGAAATTAGCTCGAAAACTCAAAGCAATCCTCAAATTGGATTATTTTTACAATTTCTCTATCTCTTTCAAATAAAACAGGTATATTAATGATAAGGGGTGTTTTTTCATTTCCTAACACTTGAAGGTGTTAAAAGTTTGAAATATTACCTGATAAAAAGAAATAATTGCTCCCTTTAATATTATAAGGTTGACGATGGCGACTCTCATCACAACTTTGTTTTTGTTAGTCTTACCAAAAAAAAAAAAAAAAAAGGCTTTTAGACATGGACTCGGGACCAAATGTTTAATGTAGATATAATATTTTGAAGCATCAATGTCATAGCCAAACATAACTCCCACCAAGCCTTTAAAGTTCCAATAAAATTTGTCACTTTCTTTAAAATATCAGAAAGGGCACATGTGATATGGTAATTAATTGATATTGATACTAAAGCCAACAAAAAATTGGAGATTATTTTACAAGAAAGAAACTACGGAAGTGGGCTCTGACGAGGATTGCCATTTTCCATAAAGCTCACATGAATCATGATGGACATTAGGATTTAGGCCCCATTCCATGATCATTATCATTAACAAGGATTAATTATTAAAAATAGCCAAGTTTGATTTTGGTTAATTATTAATTATTGTATTAAGTCACTTGTATTATGATATTAAGTTGATTCATTTGAAGCCACATACACGTATATCGGCAGTCCTCCTCTAGTCTAAACGATAGTAAAGACCAAAAAAGTAAAATACTTTGCCAAGCCGAAAGAAATCGATGGTGAAGATAATTCATTAATCCAGAATTATATTATTGATATTTATGTCCAGAGCCAGAAGAAGAACTGCAATTAATTAATGCAGTTTATGAAGTTGATGAAGATGCAGATAGGTTAATCCCATAAGCAGTAATTAAAAAATCTATATATTATCTCCACCCATGCTATGCAGGGACTAACCTAACAAAAAAAAAATCTGATCTGAATTGTGTATTACGTACAAAATTTACCTTCATTTCCTATAAACACAAAATAGAACTCTACGCTTAATTTATTAGATCTTCTAATCCTCAGTCTCCATAACCACAAGAGGGTAATGTTATGTCTTCTCTTTCCCTAATCAATAATAAACAAAATGGCACCCATCATGGCCTGTGGAACAAACAAATAAGTAACGCAAATTAGTCAAGTAATTCAATTTCAGGCTATGTTAGCATATATATTGTTTCTATAAAACTTACTTGGATCAACTGTGACCAACATCGCCGTGCCTCCAAATGAGCAGGTACCACCAGCAACCTTTGTTCTTTGCCAATAACTATTGAAGGCGTAGGAAGCATGCGCATACACAGTATTGGGCTCAAAGCACGGCCCATTCTCCTGAATTGTCTCGCAATCTGCACCAGACCCGCAAGCATAGTTCATGGCTTCCTGAATGATTGGGTCAGGCACCGACGGTTTAGCAACACACCAAAGCGCCATACTTGGGCCTCTGCTCCGCGGCGGTGGCCCTATGGGTGGAGGGAAAACCACCGGGGGCTCAAAAACTGGTGGGCTGGGAACGAACCCAGTGGGAGATGGAACGTAAGAAGGCGGGCTCGGAATGGAACTTGGTGGACTAGGTTCGTAATAAGGTGGGGTAAACATGGGCCCTGGTGGGCTTGGGAAGTAAATAAATGGACTAGGCACTGCTTCTGGTGGGCTCGGGGTGGGTAAAGACCCTGGTGGGCTCGGGACCAAACCTGTTGGGCTCGGAGGTGGGCTTTCAGTAGGGAGAATGGGGGAGATGAAGGGATACGGGGAGGTTGGTGTGTATCCTCCTGTTGGGGTTGGAACGGCTGTAGAAGGAGGCTGAGGGGTAAAAGGGGGGTAAGACAATATGGGGGGGTATTTTCGGGTAATGGAAGTGGGCTTAGTGAATCAAAAGGTGGCAAAGAAAATGGTGAATTCACACCGTAGGATCCTGTATTGGATGATGGATTGCCGTCGATGTGCTTCAGCACTTCGAATATCTTCGTGGCCTTGAAGATCATTGAACTCGAACTTCTTCTTAAATGTTTTAATTTATGTTTCCTTGTCACCTCCAAATTTGATCTCCTTGCATCTACTTGAATAAAAGAGATATATTAGCATTCAATTCAACCTCTGTTAGTTAAGTTTAACCAAGAATATTGCTTTTTTGAAGCTCCTTCAGAGTTGGTCATTGATTACCACACATCATGTGCACGGCACGGTGTCGTAGTTTTAATTAAAGCTAATTTAGTATATTCCCAATAAAACTTTATTTGACTTGACAAACACTGCATCTGCATGCAAGATGATAGTAATTATATTACCCTTATTTTCTTTTTCTTTTTCTAATTAATTAGCAGCTGAAAGAAACTTGAAATTCAATAATCAATACATTTCTGGTTGCTTGCAGCGGTAGGATATGCATGCAGATTAATCCAATGACATGCATGCTCCGTATAAACGACATGCAGGTACATATACACAGTTGTAATTGTAATGTAAAATATATATGACGATTTAGATATTAATTTGATTACCACATTGAGAGATGAAAACAGCCGCCATTGTCAGACAAACAAGTAAAATGCAGAGTCTCGTGCCATCTCTGCAATTTGTTTCCATGGCTTAAATTCCCAAGTAAAGCAAGCAAGCTGCAGCTGCAATGAGAATTTGGGAATGTACGTTCACAAAGACGCAAGAAGACAGAGCAAGAGTAGGTATGTAGGGGCTTATATATGCATATATAGCGCTTGGTTTGCTTGGAAAGTGGTGAGAATTGTTGAAAGCAAGCGATGAGGGACAAGCCGTAAGGTAGGTTGGGCATAAAGATTGATTCTCCAGCAGCAGCAGCTCACTTTGTTGTGGAGCAGCCACTTTGCTTAGAGATGTAAATGTGAAGAAATGCGTAAAGGGGGGTAAAAGGTGTAATAGAAGGTGTATTTTATGGGGGCTTGTCCACCGCCTAGGTGTAATCTTTCTCGTTATTTTTTAGGCTGTGCAGGAGTTGGGTGGTGGCATATATGCTTGCTTGACATCGCAAAAAATCAAAGTGTCATGTGTGTTTGGTTTTGGTTTTGGTTTTGGTTTTTGTTTTTGTTTTTGTTTTTGTTGCCTAGCTAGCTTTTTCTTTTGCTTGCTTTCTACTCAAAGCTCGCTTTCTGTCTCTGGATAATTCTTGTTTTGTTTTAGTATCTAAACCTCTCATTTGCTTTTTCCATATCTGTTTGTTAAGGATTCAGATCAACTTGTTGCATATGGAATAAATAGTAGTACTCCTCTCTTGATCTCCTCTTCTCTAGCTGTGCCTTCTTTGAGCCTTCCCTTAATGGCGAAATAGAAATTTATTACTCAATAAATTAATAATGGAGAGCATAAATAAATTGTGTTTTTTTTTCAAATAATGACATATAGTAAATCTAGTAAGATATGATTCATCTGTTGTGAAATTATCTTAGCACCATCACCGTGGCATGTTAAATTAATGCATAAAAGTAAAATAAAATAAAATAATAAACAGTTGAGATGAGTCGATAATAAGCTCTAATTTGGTAAAAGAGGACCCAAGCAAGTAACCTCTGGAAAGGCTCAGTTTGCCAATTGAAAAACGCAACTTATTATTCATCTTCTTCCTCCGCTCCTTCAAAGACATATATAACTCATCACTTTAATTAAAACATGTAGCTTTATCTATAATGCAAAAACTTCAATTTTCGGGTAAAAAAAAAAAAATCTAAAAACAAAATACTCTCTTGTATTTCCATATTAAAATGACAGGCTTACCATCATATAATTGAAAGCTTTAGAGAAATCCAACAAAATACAAAAGAGAAAAAAAATATATGCATTTTATGTGTTTTTAGGACGTTGACTCAATGATCCGCTCAAGCCTCAACCTACTTTCTGACCGTACAAAAATATGCATCAACATTATGGTCTTTTTTTTTTTAAACCAAACGGTGTTTTTGCTAAAATTAATATATATATATATATATATATATATATATGTATGTATGTATGTATGTATGTCTACGTATGTACCAAATGACAAGTCCGTATGTGTTTTCCTTATCAATGGTCTATAAGACCCCTCTTATTATTTTTAGGTTATTTTTTTATAATTTTCCTTAATTCGCCCATTGCATGATTAAACAGACTCCAATCACAATGCAAGATTATACATCAGACTACTTTTCCTACTTCAAATCGGCAAGGGGTTTGGTTGCTGCCTACTTCAAATCGGCAAGCGGCAGGTGGAGATTGCTTGCTTCTAGCTTAAAAACAAAAATATTGCTTTGTCCACATCCGAGAATTGAATTCTAAAAATTGTGATTAATTACCTGATATATATTACTAGAGATGAAGCGTTTTCAAGAAGACTCTACGAAACAGATGCGTTAAATGTATTGAGAGATAATGGCAAACAGATTTGGTTATTCTGTTTATTATGTAATTTATCATATCCCACATCGTTAAATTGGAGATTTGTATCGTATAGTGTGAAATATGTGTAGACAAATGCTAGCTGATCTGAAATCTGACTTTGTGGTCTGAATGACGCTTGTTATGGGTTGATTTAACCCATGAATAATGAACCCAACTTTATTATTATTACAATTATTTTTTTAATAAAAAAATTATCTTAATTCGCGCGATGAACAAACTTAAGAACTGAAGTGGTATGTTACTTGTTCACATTGCTACCCTTGATTTGTTTACATAAATACCTATTAAATTTTAATACAATTATTAGTATTGCGCGCATATCCAAATTTATATTTTGCCATTTCTTTTTTTTTTTTAAGCCATTTATCATTAAGAATTGGGCTTGAATCGCCCCTCAACTCAAAACCCAGACAAGATCCAAGCACATATATATGCTGCAGGATAGTTCAATAGTAATGATGAAGGTTCATATTTTGTCAAAAGTGATCAGAGCCAATGTATATGATTTTGTAAAATTATAGCATTACTCTACCTGGCTACAGCTTTCAGTTGCTTCGTGTTAAATCTTAATTTGTATAGATATAATAGCTTCTATTAATATATGCTTAGACAAATAACAGAATACAACAGTGGCTTCAACAAGGGAAAGGATCATATCATATCGTATCCAAACTCATAAACATAAGTCAATATGATGGTTTAAGTTTTCTGTTCTGCACACTGTTGAACAGTAAATTAAAGCACTGCATTTGTTCTTCATAAAAAGGTCAGCAGACAATTGATTAAAGTTGTTTATATTGATAATTACAAATATGCTGAAAGAATCTCATTGGAATTGATTGATATCATTTTGTTATAAATATGAATATCAATATTTCTGGTCAAGTAAATTTTCACTTGGATATATAATCGAGAATGATCTTTCACTCCATCGAAAGATAAATTCGAATACTATCGATAATGGAGATCTTTCTTTTTAATTCCTTTAGGGAAGATATTCATCAGCATAAGGATTTTTAATCAACCCGTGAATCTTTAGAGTGATATATGAGATAACTTCTTGCTACTTTCTCCGAGTAACTTCTCCTTGTTGCTAATGGTTGTTCATCAATTTTTAGTTTCAAGTAGCATAAAAACTTCGTAAAATTGATACATTTTTGCCATATGCTATACGTACGCCATCCTTTGAATGACTCCGAATTCACATATATTCCTGAATGAAGTAAGCAAGTATGCAAGTGCTTTACTTAATTAATGGACATGGATAATCTAGGACTTATTCTTTGTGATTGCTCTCGGGTTTAATCAAGGGTGAGATTTATTCTACATCGGCTATGTAGAGGGTTAACTTGTCCCTTATAAGAGGAAGATTTTGCACTTCCTGACGAAACCTTGCAGGCCTGAATCCCAAAACAGACAACAAATGAAACAGTCAATTTCAATAAAATTGTAACTTTGTGTTTGTCATTTTAATCGATAAGTACTAATTTGGTTTCTTGCATGATGAAATCATGTAACTTTTTTGCGAGGGCAAATAAAACAATTAAAAGTGCTTAGACAAAAAAAAAATAATAATAATAAAACAGTGGTTCCAACAAGGCAGAGACATACAAACGTCATAAACATATACAAGTCAATGTGATGAATCTGATGATTTAAGTTCTCCTTTTCTGCAAGATGTTGAATAGCAATAAATTAAAGCACTGCATTTGTTCTTTGACGAAAGGTCAGCAAATTAACATTTGGTTAAATTATCTCATTACAACTGACTCATATAATTTTGTCATAAATGTTTTATTAGAAAAAGTTTCGATTCTGCAAATCAAATTATGTATATATATAAATATATATAGTATCTTGTAAGAAGGTTATTATTTATTATTATTAATATCTCAGGTTGAATAAGTTTTTTCCTTGTATATATAATCAAGACTGCTCTTTCAATCCATGGAAAGCTAATTAAGGTCTAGCCAAATTCGAGTACAATCAATAGTGGACTGGAGAGCTTTGCTTTTTGTTTAGTCCTTAGAGAAGGGATCAGCATAAAGATGAACTAATATTTATTATTATTATTATTTTATAGGAAACTGAAGATTTATAAAATAATATAAGGAAGGTCAACTAATTTTAATCTAATATGGAGAAATAGTGAAGATGGAATATATGTTTGATTTTCAAATTTTACTTCTCTGTCCTGTCCGTACAATTCATTTGCCAGAATTTTCAATGATACCGATACAGCCACTTGGAGAAGAAGATCAGAAACAATAACCAAAAAAAAAAAAATGATTTTTAAAATCTTTAGACGTAAGTGGCCACAGCAACCACTACCAAGTTTTGTCTTTTCAACTTCAAAAACTGAGATAAATTTTTTATGAAAATAATATAAAGTGGAAAAAGAATGCTATCTATCTCTCTGCTATGACATGCAGCAGGGTTCTCAAAATTTTATAACCTTGGAATTTGAATCCACTTGCGAACTTCTACCACTTAGATGTTGTGATCATACAGTAACTTCCCTCCAATTTCTTCAACAAATGCAAAAGCAAACTGTAATGGGATTGTGAAATCTCCAATATATTCTCTCTCTTCCTCTAGGTGAAATGTACCTTATATGTTTGGTGGCATGGCATCGCATCATTTTTAATGGAGGCCTTCTGCTTAGCCTGCTCTTTATTTTTACATATCTAATCTTCCACCACTTACAGATGCACATTAAAGGGTCACAAGAAATTTCAAGGAATGGGCAATGAAGAATATAAGCATGGGATGTTTGAAATTCATGAATTCCTTTTTGCTATATCTATGGTTGTATTGTAAAGATTACAAATGAAGCCAGCTTTAGTTTGACACGTCTTTGTGCCCTTTATTTTGAAGTTTTTGGAAGAGACGGGTGAAAGCAACTTCAAGTTCAGCCTATTTCATCCCTTCAGTGTGGAATGTGGTCATTGTCCAACATGAAGAGCCAACAATTGAAAGAAAACAAAGATTTGTCCTGGGTCAATTGGTGTTCTTTCTTTGTTTTCAATATTGAAAAAGAATGCTTGGGCATACACTAGGATAAATGTCAATTTTGCACTGGCATTGCTTCTAGGATCAAAACAGACAAAAAAGGGTATCGAATCTATCGATATTCATAAGAACAACCAATATTGAAAATGTTCGATATTTTTCATGCCCATTTGGCCAATACAGACATGCAGCCTGCCCCTAGAAGAAGTGAAATATTAGCGCCTAATTGAAGCCTGAAATTGGCTTGCATTATTGGGCTCATAAAATCTGCTGCAAGCAAGTCCACGAGTGCCATGTATATCAAAATCCCAGCTGAAGCTGAATTGAAAGTCCCCTCAACAATCAGAGCTGTTGGGCTGTTCTCATTGTAAACGCTGGAAATTCCAATGCCGATTGCAATCCCCACTGGCGCTGTCAGGGAGAAAAATGTTGCCATAATCGCCATTGATCGAGACTTGAATTCTGCCTACATAACCAAATCATGCTGTAGTTAGTGCACTTTGCCTGCATCTATTAATTTGACTAGCTATTTATTGAAAAACAAGGACCCTCTCTTAGCTTTAGCTTTTCTAGGAACAAGATCCTCTCTATATGATGAGAAAATCAAATCTCCACCCCTAGATAATTTCACCTTTTCTAAATTTCTAATCATTAAAGTGTTTGATATTTTATTATTTTTTTTTTTTTTGGAAGTGTTGACAGGATGACAACATTCTCCAACAACTATTTACATCTCTTTAATTAACTATAGGCCTAGGCCAGTGCTTTACTGCATTTGATTGATTGAACTTATCCATAGACTTCTCCGATAGTACCTGAACTGCTGCATACACGGGTTTGACATTTTCTGAGTAATACAAATGCAATTCTTATACTACTGAATTCTGGAAATTGTATACCTGAGAGATGCAGCCTCCGAGTCCCATGCCCTCAAAGAATTGGTGAAATGACAAGGCTGCTAGTAGAGGTTTGATTGTGTCAAGATTCTCAGAAGCACCCAAAGATATCCCAATAATCACAGAATGAACCACGATTCCTAACTCCAAAACCTTAAAAAAAAAAAAAAAAAAAAGGTCCCAACAAAGCACAAAATTTCAGCATATCAGTTAAAAGTAATAAACAAGATCTTATAGGTTAATCATCATCTGAAATTCAACATAACCACGTAAGAAAACAATGATCTTATCCTTTAACAATCGAACTTACTTGTGATATAACACGTTGGCGGATGAGCTCAGGTAGAGCCAATTCTTGAGGTGAATCTGCAGAGCCATGAGCATGACCATGTGTGGCATGTGTATGCACATGTACATGACCTGCGTGACCATCAGCTTTCTCTTCATCCACCAAATCCACGACCATCTTAGTCTTCTCAAAATGCTGCCTTTTGTAATACCCCGTCGCGAATGAATCGATCATCAATGTTCCTATGGCAGACATCATAGCAACAAAGCCTGTGAAGGGAAACTTTCCCCATGGATTTTCACCAAGACAAGGAGAAGTTAAGCTGTCAAATGCTTCTGGAAGTACGTGAATGAAGCCAGTTGCGAGTATAACACCTGCAGCAAAGGCCTTGATCATGAAGAAAATATCATTTTCTGGCCTTAGTGCTGGAACTTTTTTCCCTATCAACGGAAGACTGACACCAATAGCACCAGAAAAGAGTATGGTAGCAATTGCAGCTATTTTATATTTAAGTGCTTCAGCGCTATCTTGGTCCAAGTCTTCAGCATCACAGGTACACTCCCCAGAGACCATACTAGGATACAGAAGAACACAAAATGCAGATGTTACCATCAACAACTTGGACGGAAAAGCTTGAAGATTCACCATGGTTTTGGGTGTGTGTGTTTTTGAGAGAGAGAAAAATGCAACGTTTGTAGTTACATATATGTATATATATATAAAGAAGAAGAATTTAATGTGCAATGCTGGGTGTTACAGACACTGGATGGCTCATAATAGGGAATCTAATGCAGTCAACAATCGTAACATATTAAATAAAGATAGCCATTGGATGGTTCTTGTTAAGAATTTCTTTATAGTTGGGCTGCCACAGGTTAGATACCTTTTCATTTCGGCCCCCCATTATAATATTACACGTTAATGTTAATGTTAATTAGCTAAGCATAATCATGCTAATATATCTTATAGAATTATTAATTAATTAATTGTATTTTGATAGATCATTAGAGTTGTTGTATCATTTTGGCATGTTCTGAACATGATACACCAACTGGAAATGATATGCAAATATACAAGTCAGAAACAAAATCGAATTCAGTATCTACATATATGATATGGTTTTATTAATTGACTTGTCTTGTTCGATATGTTAATTTGTTTGGTGTTGAATTAATAATTTCTCACTTTACTTTGCATCTTGGCGTATGATTAGGGAGTTAGAGGGGCTTAACATAACGCAAGAGGCTTTTGGTGGACAACATGGTTTATATATATAGTAAAGTCTTTGCATATGTGCTGCTTTCAACTTTACAAAAGAATAAGAATTTCCTATTCTTAATTCATATTTTATAATTTGTAGGATAATACAACAGCATGCTAGGTTCATTTATTAAGTTTCTGTTTCATTCAAAAAATAACGAAAAAAAGGTCAAAATGCCTCCAATTACGTGTAAGAAATAATATGCAAATTAAAGAAGGGCTAGCAATAAAGTAAACCAGCGAGTGTGAATGTGATGGTGTGGTGTTCTCGGCAATAAGGTGACAGGAGAGGATAATTATAAGAAAGTAGAAAGTATAGAAAGCAAAAACAGTGAAAAGTGTAGACAAAATGTTGTCATGCAACAACTATATCGGCGAGATTTGGCCTAGATGGCATCGTTTGGAAGCTTTGTTTAGCATACTCAACCTCAGAATTTCGACATTATTAATCCATTCTACTTTCATTAAAGTTCTCTTTCAGTTTCAGTGACTGTTGACATCATTAGTCACTTCTTACCAACCTTTATATATGTTTATTTCTCTCTCCGTTAAATTATGAAATATAAATGCATTTGAAAGTTCTGGAGGTATGCAGTTACAAATAATAATATAGTCAATTGTAATGTAAATCAATATAGGAAGATTTTTACGTAGTTCGGTTATAAAAATTTACGTTCACGGACAGCTATCGAGCTGTAATTCACTATACTCTTGTTTGTATAATCTTTAGGACCTTTTACAGTGCTGACTTACCTTTACACACAGACCTAATATTTGACAAACAAAATCTTCGCAAAGATTCTAAATACTAGTGAAACTGCTCACACTGTTAAGTTAGACATAACACTCGATGTCTGACAGAATAAACACTCAATCCTCATGATTCCCTAAGTGTTTACTAACTCTCTCGGACTTGATCAACACCTCATGTACGGTTTTTAATTTCCAAACATGATTACAATGACTCAGTAAATCAAAGATATCACGACATTCCTTGGCGTTAAAGCTTGTCTCTTGCAAAGTTGCGGAATGCCTTTAACAACCAACAATCTCTCTTTGCGTGAAAAGACTCTCTCGCCATCTTCACTATGTTGTTGACGTTTTATTATATAATGAGAGGTCTTGATACAATCTTTCTAAAGTCCTGTAAGGATCTCAATCAAGATCACATTAGGATTAGGATAAAACACAATAGGAAAATGCTTTTTAGTTAAATTTCTAAAGCAATAAGGGTATATGAACTATCTTCCTATTGTGATTAGGATACAAAATATTATCCTGATCAAGAGAGATAATAATCAAACTACTTCCTATAAAAATTAGCTAGAAACAGTAAAATAGGAATAAAAAACTTTAATTACTTTTATCACAAGTTAACCAAAATTTTGAACATGTGTATATCACATGTTTGACGTTATCACCAACAGCATTAATTGGGATGCTTCCGTTTCTGAATTTATATTATTATTTTTCAAAGAAACACACCTTAATTAATTGATCAATCAATAAACTACTCAAGTGAATTGACCCCTGAAATCTTTTAAAAATAGAAAAACTTAGGAGCGGTTTGTTTTCTTTCATTTATCACTTAACATTTAAAGTGTTTAGATTTCAATCTTAAAATTTTTGTTTGTTTTTCCATTTATCACTTTTTTTAAGTGATAAATCACTTAATTGAAAAAGTGAAAATTTATGACTTTTTCTAATCACTATTGTCTAAATGAGATGTTAAAAATTTTATTCCATAAATATCTCTACATATTGAAATAATATAAATTTTGTCAAATTTTTTAATCATTATTGTCCAAACGAAGTGTTAAAAATTTTATTCCATAAATATCCCTACATATTAAAATAATATAAAATTTATCAAATTTTTATTTATGAATATTATTTTAATTTATTAAAAGGTACAATTTTTGATATATTTGTGATTGTTTTAATATTTATTATCAAATTATTATATTATTTATTACTATATTTATAATTACCATATTAAAACATGATAAATATTTTTTATAATTGGTAAACTTTCATTTATTTCTATTAATATTTCAAATTAATTAGCTAATAATATGTTGAGTACTAACTATTGACAAATTTGTTATCATTCTAAATAACGAGTCTTAAAATAGACAATATATTTGATAAAATTTTATTACATATGATAGAGACAGTTTTATTAAAACTTTAAAAGTTATTTATTAGATTGCTAAAGACATATTATTTTATTTAATAGTGTAAATTTAAAGTAAAAAAATTAATATTTAATATTGTCAGTTAAAAAATCATATTAGCTTTTTTTTCTTTTTAAATTTATGAAATTGAAAACACTTTAATTAATAGAATTAATCTTTTACGATTCAAAAGATGATCCTCAAAATGTAATGGATAAAATACTACTCTTTTAATTTTTTTATACAAATTGATATGGCTTAAACTTGATCTAATTGGAGTAATGAATTTTAAAAATTTATAATATTAATGATATAGTAGTTATACAATAATATCATATGAGTTTATATAATACAATATTAACTATTTAAATGAAAAAGAATTTTTTATTTAATTTTAGTTAATAATTATTTTTTAAAGATTGTAAGAAATATAATATTAATTATTTAAATGAAAAAGAATTTTGATTTAATTTTATTAACTATTTAATTTTTGAAAGATTATCTAAATATAAATATAAACATTTTATATTTTAACAAGGACAAAAAAAGTCACATTAAAGATAAAATATTCTCTTATCACTTTTTTTAAGTGATATCTAAAAAAATAAATAAATATCATATTAAGTGATATAAATTAAATTCTAAAAAGTGTTAAGTGATTGAAACAAATACTAACTTAACTAAGTTGAAGGATTACTCTCAGTTATAGTTAAACCTTGGCTGCTGCTGCTGTTGTTTTTTTTTTTTTTTTTGAATAACGTAAGCAAATTATTCAATAATGTGTCAAGCAACTTGTTCAATAGTCCTATAGCTGACAATCTACTAGATATTTATTAAGTGGTTTCTTTTGACAATTTGTACATTAAAAAAAAATAAAAGGTTTGATGGGCGACGAAAAAAATGATTACAATTTAACAAAATTTAAACTATATTCCAAAATTAATTTGGCCACTTTTTTGCTTTTTTCCTTTAATCTTTTAACTTCAACAAGGGCAGGCAAGGGAATTCATTGCAATTTCTTTCAAAATTGTTAGTTTCACAAAACTATGGGGAGGTCAGTGAAATCGCGCTATATTTTTGCGGAAGGAATGAGCCGACCATTCATAGCCCTTCGATCGATGATTCTATCCTCGATTTTCCACCCTCCTTTGCTTAAACATGATATTTTCAATGGTTTCTCCGTCATTAGTCACTCTCAAGAGATCCTCTTTGCACTTCATCATCTAATTTAACACCATTTTTAATATAATTTATTTACATAAATTTATGATATTTAATCTCTCCGATTCTAATTATTGAGATTAAAAGTCAACAAATATATATAATACTGCTGACACATCAATCATCTCGAACATTAAATTTTATAAATTAGTTATAAATTTATGTATAATTTTGTGCAAAAAAAAATCTATGCCAAACGATCATTTTCCTTTATTTAATTTAAGAATCCAAATTGTTTTTTTATGAATTAAGAGATGGGTTGTCACACATACTAACCCCAGCTTGACAATATTTGAATAGAGTACTTACAATAGGAAACGACATTATTAGGCTTGGGCATTTGCCCCGGTCCCACCGTTGACCCGGCCGGACCCGGTCTAACGGAGCGGGTTCAGACCCGGATCACTGTAAGGGGCGAGTACGGGGCTGCATAGAGTCTGCCTCGTCCGGGGCGGGTCCAGGGTCGGGTCTTGCCTCTAGACCCGTTGGACCCGCCCCGCCCCGCACAGTAAATGTATAAATGAAAAAATTCAGAATATAAGGACTTAGAGAATTTCAGGGGGTTATTTTGTTAAATTTTAATATATAAGAACTTTCAGAATATATTTGTTTTTTATTTTTTTTTTGGATTTTTGGCCGTGACGTAAGCATGTTGATGATATTGTATGAAATTATGGATAGACTTAAAAGAAATATTATGGGTGATGAGATTAAAAAATATAAATATTATGGGGTGTAAATGAAATTTTGCGGGGCGGGGCGGGGCAGAAAAAAAAGAGACGGGACGGGGCTGGATACTTGCCGCCCCGTACCCGCCCCGCCCCGGTACCAAGCCTAGACATTACGCAAATGAGATTAGGATACATATTCATTCTCATAGATGTTTTAACTCCTTGTTTTTGTAATTCAGTAACAATACTAATATTAATTTCATATACAAATAATGTTAATGTGAAACAACAATTTATATATAAAAAATTTGTTTGGGTATATACAACATTATTAAACACAAGTCGCATAACACTTAACAATTGACATGTTCATATATACAAATACACTAATATAATTAAATATTTTCTACTATGACGGTGGAATTAACAAGTAACTTAAAAGACAACAATTACCATTAATTTAAAATAAAAACTTATTTTATTACTAATTAGAATTTATTAGTTATGTAATAATTTTTTAAAGATAGAGATAAGTACATCATTATACTTGATTTCATCCCAACTAGGTTTGCATTTACCCAACTATATCTATTATTTCATCTTCTCTACATTAATTAAAAATTCATACTAAAAATGCAATTAATAATCTCACATTGTAAGTATCAGTGGCTACATCCAAATTGTCAATTTCTTCAAAAACGTCATCCACTATATGTTTGGGAATTTCCAAATTTTTAGACAACCAATCTTTCATGTAAATAATGCTCTCAAGAATTTGTGGAGTTAGCCTCGATCTCCTTTCTCTCAAAACATGTTCGCTTACACTGAAAAGGATTCTGAAACGATATATAGTAGACACATAAGGCACTAGTAGATCACGTGCCATGATGAATAAGATTCGAAAATTTTGTTGTTGTCTTTTCCACCATTACGAAATATCAAAACAATTATCGAGCCTTCGGTTTTAATCTGTGCATAATGATCAATATTACAATAGTTATCTCTATGAACAATTGCCCGTAAGGCATTATTATCTTTAGTTAATCGCATAGCACCGGTTGAGATATTGTCTAATTGCCTCTCATACTTTAAATACATTTGAAGGAGTAACTGCTTAGCACTGTCTATGGTGATTGGCAAAGAGGTTTCTAAACTGGTAGAAATGGCCTCTAACAAATTTTGCACACCGGTTAGTTTTACCCTAGGATCCATTATTGTACCTAGGGGAAATAACGTTGGTACTTTTTGCCAATATTTCTTAAACTTTATTTCCAATTTTTTGGCTATTACCCAAAAGCCTCATCATTTCTATAATGCTTTAAAGCACAACTAATATAAAACAAATGTGACAAAACTAGATTTGATGTTCGATAATGACTTTCCACTACATTCATTAGTTGCAGTTTTTAAAGGCTCTAAAAATTGCATGAAGCTAAAGCCAATGTTCCAATCATTCTCATCAAATACATCATTAGGCTGTCTATTGTTAAAAAAAATTAGTTATTGCATGCTCATAACCTTTAATTGATTTCAACATTAAATACGATGAAGCCCAGCAAGTTTTGACATCATATATATCGTAGTTTTTGTTTTTTCAAACCCATATTTTTACAGAAACTAAGATATAGCTGCATACGTAATGGATCACATGCAATCCATGTGAAAGCATGTCTAATGTTAGATATGTGATCATTAACAAGTTTTAAACCACCTTGCAATCTAATTCCGCCAAATAATGGATCCAATTCTCTTAAAAATAACTCTATAACTTTATCATTTGAAGATACGTTATTAAAAGTAAATGAATATATTTTATCAGTAATTTGATATTCACTAAATATTTTAGCTAATTCCTCGTAAATGGTAAAAGTAGTAGACATGCAATAATTTACTTCTGTAAATTGCAATCAGAATCAATAAAATGACAAGTAGCACAAGTATAATATACCCCATGTTATGCGTTTGTGCAGTCCATAACTCAAAGTTAATCGAAAGTACACCATTAAACATTCTAAAGTTGCTTATTAAATCATTTTTCATGTCTTCATATTCTATAACAACATCAGATTTAACAATATTTCTACTTACTTTTTCGAAGTAAGGTTGAACAGAAGTTTGCATAGCCTACTCAAAAATAGGATTGCTGAATAATCCTAGTAGTTGGACAATTAACGCCATGTACTTCACCCTTGTGTCCCTCACAGTATTTTGATCATAGATGAAATCTGACGTCTCACTTACACTACTTGCATCTCCAATTAAATTTGCTTGAAAATTGAGGTGTCAGTTGTTGTTGATAAATATAGGTTTTTGTAAATGAAAGGGATAATGGAAGGGTGGAATTTTCATCGTAAGAAGGTATGAATTATCATCAAATTCAAATGGATCAAAATTATTTGAATCCATTTGCAATTGCTAAAATGAAATAAAAATAATGAAAGAGGGTGAGATTGCAACTTATGAAAATTTGAGCTTCATGTTAAGAAAGTAGAAAGAGATGAAAGAACTAAGATCAGAGAGATTGAGGTGTGAAAAAACAGTTAAAATGGTCTGGTATTAATGAAGAAAATTTTTGGTAATTGAATATACATTTTTAACCCTAAACTTAACCATCTCTGTAGCTGTTAGGGGGGTATTTATGAAATTTTAAAACTTCTTATCAATAAAGAGTTTCGGCCAACGGCTGGATTTGATAATTTTTGGTCAGGCCAGGCCAGGCCCAGCCGGGCCAGCACATTTCCATCGCTATAGTTCGATCTACAATCCTGAATCCACTCACAGTTCACAGCTACTGAAACTTCACGTTCACATTTACATCCCTGGTACTCTCTCACTTCCCTGCCTCAGATCCAAAGCAAAGAAGATGGATTCTTCGTCCATTTTGTACAACCAACTTAAGGTTTTCTTCCAGTTTCATTTTTCATTTTCACTTTTTCAGTTCAATTTTGCATTAAATGGCTGAAGTACAGGTACTTGTGATTGATGATGTGTGTGTATAACAGGCATCAGAACCATTCTTCTTGTTGGCGGGTCCAAATGTGATCGAATCGGAGGAACATCTCATGCGCATGGCCAATCATATGAAGACTATATCAACTAAGTGGGTTCTTTTTGCTCTTAGACAATGTATCAAACACATTATGATCAAATCTTACCTCATGTGGCAGAATATTAGTTTTTTCTCTTTTTCTGGGAAGAATATGATCATCAAAGAAATGGGTTGTGTTTATATTAATTATAATGTAATGAGTTTGTTCAGTCTTTGGAGTTGTTTACAGCTTGTATTGCTAATGCATTTTGATATATGATCGTTTTGTCTCAAGAATAATAAGATAGGTAGTAGTTACATGGAACGGCATACTCTGTGTGTTTTTGTATCTGTGCTAGAAGGAGATGAAAGAATTCTTGATACATTTTCTCATTGCGAAGCTCTTTTAATTGGTTATTTGTGGTAGAAGTGTGGATATAATTTTTAATTCATCTTGTAGATCCTGATTCTGAAAGAGGTTATTCATTTCTAATCTTGTAGAGTTGGGTTGCCGCTGGTTTTTAAGTCGAGCTTTGACAAAGCGAATAGAACCTCCTCAAAATCATTTCGGGGTCCTGGCTTGATTGAAGGCTTGAAGGTGTTTATTGCTTTTGTTATCACTATTTTTCATCATTATTCTTTACAAGAATATTAGAGAGTGTTAAAGTTCTTTTTTCTTAAAATTTCATGCTTTATCATATTTTGGTAAAGTTTCTTTTTTCTCCTATTTGGTGGCAGATCCTGGAGAAGGTTAAACTAGCATATGACATTCCCATTATCACTGATGTGCACGAGACTGTTCAGGTAAATTCTTGCATTCCCAATCATGTCAAACCATTTTCTATATCAATCTAAAATATTAATTTTTATTTGATGAAAATTTCCCACTTTTTCTGGACCAGTGTGAAGCAGTTGGCAGAGTTGCGGATATTATACAGATTCCGGCTTTTTTGTGCCGTCAGGTTAACATTTTCTCTATTGGCATGAAGTGCTTCCATGGCCAGGATATTCAATGAATTGATTTTAAATGATATATTTCCATTAATAACAGACAGATCTTTTAGTCACAGCTGCCAAGACTGGTAAAATTATCAATATAAAAAAAGGCCAGTTCTGTGCTCCCTCGGTTAGTGTTCCTTCTTTTACTCCTCAGACTGGTTAAAACCTTCATTAACATATTTGGATTGAAAGCTTTTGGAATGCACATAAGCATTTCTAATGTGTGTTTCTCAAATCAAATTACAGGTCATGGTAAATTCTGCAGAGAAAATTAGATTGGCCGGAAATCCAAATGTGATGGTATGCGAGAGAGGAACTATGTTTGGCTATAGTAAGTTACCGGATTTATTTTCAAATGCTAATTTGCTATAGCTTCTGAAAGATGTTACCATGGTTCAATAGTATTGAAAATGATTGTAGAGCTTATCTAAGATCTCAACATTCTAATTTACTTGAATATCAAAACCTTTCTGGAGCAGTATAAAAGTAACACCGCAGCTTTATCAACTTATTGATTTGGCTTACACAATGCGTTAGTCCTGTTAGCTATGTGACCATTGCTAAGTTTGGAATGATTTGATTTTCAGTACACCATAGTTTATTTATTTGGCTGAGAAGAATTCATTCGGTTAAATCTTTTTTTCTTTTTAATATATAATTTTCTTATCTGATGCTTAATTGATGTGTCAAAAATACATCTCCTTATCTGGTTGGACTGATTGAAGATTTTGTTATCTGGTTTCTAGATGATTTGATTGTTGATCCACGGAATTTGGAGTGGATGAGAGAAGCTAATTGTCCTGTTGTAAGTGAAATGCTTATTATTGTTCTGCATCTGAGTAGTATTACATGAGCAATCTTTTTATTTATTCTTCTTTTCCTTTTTGGTATAATATAAAGTAGCAACAAGGGGAAGTGGCAAGTAAGTAGCTGCAGAAGAAACCATTGCACCCATTGATTAGCTGTTTTCCAGTTAGCTGTTAAGTTTCTAGGGATTGGACATTTTCCCAATCATGAGTTATTTAATTTTCGCATTTTAATCTTGGCAGAAATTCAAAAAAGCATTCATCACCAAGCATTCTTGTTGTTTGCAGTATGTCTCTTATGGCCTGATGTTGTGTGCTTCACATCAGTCACCTATATATCTGTGTTTTGAGAAGTGTATGCATTCTTGATATTTGTGATGAAGTAATCTAGACAGGAATGTTTGCAAGTGATAATTATGCATTTTTTTTGGGTCAAATGCACATAGTTTCATAAATTGCAGTTATTTTCCTTTATTAATTTTGTGCTAACAAATTCCTTCTTTTTGGGACCTTTATTCGGGATGTGTTTATTTGTCTTTTTAGATGATGTTGTGTTAATCCTTTTAAGTTTTTTACTTATGTACTTACTAAGTTTATATTCTTATCCTTCATTCAGTCTAAATTTTAGACGAACTATTTCTCTATGTGCTGCCATTATTTTATATATTGTCACCTGGAAAACCTTACTAGTATATATTTCACTGCAGGTGGCTGATATCACACATTCATTACAACAGCCTGCTGGGAAGAAGGTGTGGATTATGCGTTTTATATATCTTGACTGGAGAGTGTTGCATGGTTTTTTTTTTTTTTTTTTTTGAAATAGTTAATTAACCACAACTTTAATTCATTTTGAAGTTTTGGCGGGTACCTATGTTATATATTTAATATCTGCATGATGTTGGCGCTAAGTCTAAAGGATGTTATATTATTCTAATAATCTAGGATCACTGGAAACACATCAGCTGTGTTCTGTTTCATCTTAGTTACTACACTTATACTTTGCTATCACATGGGCTGGTCCATGGTTGTCGTCCATAGATATGGTCTTGAAAAGATAGCAGATGGAAAAGACAATGTATTTGCTATATGTTGTTTCTTTTTGTAACTAGATCTAAATATTTTTCAATACCATCTACAAAGTGTTGTGACTTTTTTAAAGGTTAATTTATTGTTCTAGATATCTTGGGTTCATAAGGCTATATTCATGCTTTGTTTATAGTTGGATGGAGGAGGTGTTGCAAGTGGAGGGCTTCGTGAATTAATACCATGCATTGCAAGGACGGCAGTTGCTGTTGGCGTGGATGGAATTTTTATGGAGGTATGGAGAATCTGCTGAAAGTAATCAGCTTAGTCTTAGTCTCTCTTGCTATTGTTGTACCTGGTATTAGAGTGGGGCTACTTACATTGTGTAAAACAAAATTGATGTGGCTAAAATTGATTCAAGTTACTAGTAGTCTCAGTCATATTTCTGCAATTCATAAAGTTTGCTAACAATAAGAAACTGTGGTTAGTAATTTTCCTGGTTTCTATTATATAATGAAAGCTTGCATGGTCTGGTATGCCCAATTAATGGGATTTTCTTTGCTTTTCCGGGAGTGGCCTAAAAAAGCTGTGGCACAAAGATATTTCATAGTTGTTGTCTTTTTTTTTTTTTTTTTCCCTCTTTCCTCTTCCTAATGTAGTTTATACACGTTAAACTTCTAAGAGCTTCTTTTGAATGTTTAGGTACATGATGACCCTCTGAATGCACCTGTTGATGGCCCAACCCAATGGGTGAGTCTTGTAATACTTTCTCTAGCTCAAAAAATTGGGATTCTTTTTTCTCATTTACCCTTCATCATATTGATACTTTTTCCTTGTTTGTAACCATAGCCTCTCCGCCATTTGGAGGAACTACTACAAGAGCTTGTGGCAATAGCTGTAAGTTCCATGCCCTTTGATCTGTGTGGTTACTGCTCTGATAAATCTTCTGTAGAAATCACGCCTTATACGTGGCATGTATGCATGCGCATTCTTATTCGTGTGAAAGCAAAATCTTAGCATTGTTCTAGTTTCATGGTTTAGGGTGGTGGTGATGATTTTGTCAATACTAATGTGATTAGTTTTACTATCTTTTTCTTTTTTCACCAGCCCCCTAACTTGCATCTGTCCTTTTTTGCTTCTCTAAATTGAATTGATTTGTTTGGATGCTGCATTGATTAGAATCATCTCAATCAATTCCTTTAGAGTATTTATATGTAACACAAGAGCAGATGAAATAATTCTGTCCCTGGGATGCCCTTTATGCACACCTTTTTGGATTTTGTTGGGGGAAATCTTAGTTATTGACTCATAGTTGGGACCTTTTAAGCATGACAAGGATGGTATTTCGTTTTTCTCTTTGTGCATGGCATTCTATTTTAATATTGCAACTTGCAGTTCCTAAATTGAATATTGACCTGGATATTTCCTTTATTTATGTGTAAAGAGGGTAAGCAAGGGGAAGCAACGTATGAACATTGATCTCACACCGTTTTGTGACTAGGAAGACAAGAAGGCTTCTATATAGGGTAAGCAAGAGTTCCTCATATACCGGCCAGATTGAAAATCTGGTATTTTACTGGAGAAATGGTTAGTTGATGTTTGCCAATTACAACATTCTTTGGTTTCCGGTACCTAGTAGACGATTCAACAAAAAAGTGAATTAGTACATTGTTCTATTTAATGCTAGTATATGTCATGTTGCTGGCTTATTTGTAAAACTATGATCTTTGACGTAATTGGTTGCAGATTGAGACGAGAGCATACCCAGAATATGAACATTCTGCACCTGCAGAAGATAAAGAAATGACGGAGAATGCTTTATTTATGTTGATTGGACGAAATAATTTATTATTTGTATTATTCCTATGGATTAGTTTATGTTGTTGTATTCAAGTATCCACTTAATTTGTGTTGTCAAGTTTATGTAACAATAGCTTATCGAATTAGTGTTGTGTACCAGCTTATTAAGTGTCTCACATCACTACGATCTGATAAATTATATCCAATCTGTTATGAATTTCTGAAAGTTCTGCTGCAAAGCAACTCTCCAACACATTAAATTTCTGTGGTAATCAAATGTTCCATATCTCTATTTAAATGGTAATTTTCACAAGTGCTGCTAAGTTCTATAATTAGAGGATATTTATTTACACTTAAATGTTTAAGTCAACTATTACTATATTGTGATCTTTTTATTTAATGAAAACTATTGTTAATATCCGTGATATATATATATATATTTACACTTAAATGTTTAAGTCAACTATTAATATATTGTGATCTTTTTATTAATGAAAACTATTGTTAATATCTGTGATATATATGTATATATATATATAGAACTTAGCAGCATATGTTAAAACTTAGTTAATATAAACTTCATCGGTGTTATGTTTTTGTCAATTTCCTTTCCATTATCTTAATTGGATGATATTTATCGTGTATTAACTATACAATTGACTAATAAGAGTATTTGTCAAAAGAGGTTTTTTTTTTTTTTAAATAAAAGAATCTTATTAGATACTTTAAAAAAATTAAAATTACATTTTCTATAAATAATTAATGGAAAACAAATACATATTCAAGTGTTGGTTTTAACTTTCAAATAATAATTAATTAATAATTAACCAACTAAAAAAAACACTTTATTCCCGCTTGACATGAGTCTTTGAAGTTTGACCTTTGTCTCTCTGTGTCTCTTGACTCTGAGCATGTGAGAAGGAGGGCATAAACGTAAACTCACGTAAATTTGAAAAGCAATCCAAAATCAAAGAGGCGGACTGGGACTCGTAAAAGAAAAGATACACAAACGGCAATCTCATTCTCTTACTCGTGCTCTGTTCAACATTCAACCTTTCCTTTCCCTCCCTCTCTCTCTCTCTCTCTCTCTCGCTAACAAAAGCAAGATCTACTCGAATGGCTTCAATTAAGGTGCAGGAACCCTAAATTTCTGTTTATCTTATTTTATTCGGTATTTCATGCATGCTTAATTTACTATGTTCACTTTATCATACGCCTTCTTTGCTCTATTCTGCTCTAAGAATCCTTAGAAATTATTTTATCTTTTTTTAAAAAAGAAATTAGGGTTTCTGTAGCATAGAATTTGAAATTTATAGAAATATAGAGAGAAAGATCAACAATGTAAGTACGTAGGTTTTGAAATTGGTATTTCTTTGTTGTGTTTTCAATTTTTATCTCTCTATCTTACTCACCTTCATTCTGTTTTTCAAGATCAAAGACTCTGTTACATAACTATTCTTTTTCTGTACATATTCGATCGGATGTAGAGCAGTAATTGGAATTAAGAAAGAAACAAAATGTCGGCTGCTAAACTATGGAAGGGAGACCTTTATCCATATATTTAACGATGCTTTTTTTTTTCTTCTATAGTTAGTTACATTTTAAACTTGTGTTTGTTGTCAACTTCAGGGAAAATCAAAAGTCACTGAAGATAGTCTTGCAAGAACCGGCTGTATGTGCTGCTTTAGTTCTATGATTCTGTTGTTCTGCAATTTATATGATTCTGTTATGATTTGTCTTATTTTGCTTTCAAACAGTGGGTGTCAGAAATTTTAAGGTCTATACGGAGAAGGTTAAAGTTGATTCCAAAAGCATGTAAGTCTAGTAAGCCAATTTATGGATTTTTTCTTTACTTCGATCTAAATATTGGAAAAATTCGCAGTAAACATATTTGTTTATGAGCTTGTATTGCTGCAATGAGATTGATGGTTATTATTGGATTATTATTGAGAATTTGAAGATCTTTGTATAATGTTTCTAGAAAAAGTCCAGCATTAACTTGGCCGTGAACAAATATTTGGCTTTCTTAACCACTGCAGAACTAATATTTTTCTTTTTTCTTTGTTTTCTCAGCTACCAACCATAGTGTTTAGGTTTAACTCTTTAATGCCTTGTCTTATTAAACTTCTTTCTGTTTTTTAAAACTGCAGACGGAAATCTGTTCCGGTTAACAAAGGAGCCGCCCTGAGTAGTGCGAGTGACACAAAGGTTATTACCTTTCAGTCCTTTTATTTTTATTTTTAAATACTCTGTAAATCTGATATAGGTTTGGCTGACTTTTTTGATATCTCTTTTAACATGTAATTTCTTTTGTATTTATCGTGGTATTTTTTTTGTCTCTTCTGTTATGAAGGGTATCTTGAACAAGATGGAAAATAGCAAAGGCAAGGGTAGTGGCTATAGTAAGTTTTAACCATCCCTGTGACTCAAACTCATTGTATGTTTTAGAAACCTCTTTACAAGTTTATCGGCCGTTTTCAGCTCGCTTGAAAGTTGGAAGAAAAGCATTGGCTGATGTCAGCAATATATCAGGAAATATTCCGGGAAAAGTCGTGCATGATGGCTCCAAGTCATTGTGAGTGTCTTTCTATTTTGATGTGGTCAATAACTCTTTTGAACTTGGATTTAATTTCACCTGGTGCTTCTTGAAGCCTTTGAGGAATTTGTTACTTTTAAATTATAATTTACCAATATGTAGGCTTCCTGTTCTTATTGAATATTGAGCTTGTAGCTCTGAAGCTTCTAATTGCATTTCATTGCAGGAAGGGTGTGAGAAGTGCATTCTTGGAACGGTATGCATGTTGTATCTTTATTATGACCACCATCTTAGCATTCGTATAGCTTTATGAAATGATAGAGATCAGAGTTAGACTGTGTGTACTACATTAAATGCTTAGACGGGTCCAATTGCCAAAATGAGTTTTGTGGAATAAATTGGCTTAAGGAATTATATATTTATTCCTGTGTAATTTGTATGTATTATTTGTGTACACGATGCATTTCTCTTATTGACTGTAATGTTGGATATTATTGAAAGAATATTAGTTTTTTGCTAGTGCACTTTATGCTTCCCCTGCATAAATAATTACCTTTGTCTCTTTGTAGGGTTTCAATGGGTCCAGTTGCAAGGACTGTGAATGCCACATCAAGAAAATCTGTAGGTACCGAAGATTTGACAGCCTCTTCAAAAGATCAACGGACGAATACCAAGGGTAGGGGGCGTGTATCTGTTGTCCTCGCCAGCAGGTATGAGCTATTAAGTTTATTATTGCTCTCATGTTTGTTTTCCAACTCTTTATCTTTTTGTTTTAGTTCCAGTTCTCAAGAAATTTCTAATGCGCGTTTCATTTGTGTCAGGACCTCGAGGAATCCTCCTATCCCTACAAGGTTTATGGATCTACAAAACATTCTGCGGTTTGTTTTGTCATATTAAATGCATATCTCCTACTGATGAATCTTTTATTTCTATTGAAGGAGGTCTCTACCATCGGTAAAGAGGGTCAACCAGGCAGATATGAGTACTTCCAAGGTGGTTATTGATACTCTCTCTTCCTCTTTCTTTGAATAGATGGGGGATGATTGCATACTGCTGTCTTAACTTTTAAAAATATCTTTCCAAGGTTGTTATAAAGTCTACTGTATTTTCTGCCTCTGAAGAACTTTTGTCTCAGAAATGACTCTATGGTTTTCTATACTTATATGGTTAGTTAGGTACTATAAATGTCGCCAAAAATAATAGATACTACATAGTTAGTTAGATATTATAATTTACGCCAAAAAGTAATAGATAACTAAAGAATGTAATTTGTTTCTTAACACCATCCCCAAATATAGGTGCAACCAGCATCTTAAATCTAGTTGTCTTATATAGTTTTATCAGTTTCAGTAATATGAGCTTCTTGTGCCGTTGTGATCCAGTCATTTGTGAAGACAACATTAATGACTTCCAAAGCTCAAGGAACCTCAAAATCCAACTGTTCATCGATTCTGAACAAATCAATATCTGTTTCTGCAATATCCTCTAAGAAGAAAGAGAAAGTTGTGAGATCTTCTCTTCCAGAGAATGCTGCATCAGTGGTTTCCTGTGAAACTACTCAAGAAAAGCCTGCAGTTGATGGCAACACCAATTCAAGTACATCAAATATCATTGCTAGGAGAAAATCTGGTCGCAGGAGATCTTATACGTCCTTATTGATGGCAAGATCAAAGGTTGGGGTCTGTTGTACTCTTGGAATATTGTTATTGCTATCTTGTCATCTTTAATTTGGTTTTCGTCATTTTGTAGTTGCTAGAGGATCATGGTGAAGTCATGAAGCAGGAAGAGCTTCCTAGTATTGATGATGACTGCAATCAACTGGAAGTTGCTGAATATGTTGATGAAATCTATCAGTATTATTGGGTTATGGAGGTGATTATTCACTTTGTGTCTCTTGATTGTTTTATTCTATTATCCAGTTGTGCTTTTATCATACTGTCCAGGATAGCAGGCCTGAATATCTTTCATTTCTATTAGCTAAGCTCTGTGCATCAGACAGGATCATGTTAAGTTTGCATACTAAGTTGTTGAGAAAGAAATGGGACAATCCAGTTCCTTTTCCCAGCAATCTTTATTAATTCTAATTTTGGTCCTTTTGCAATCCTGCAACATCAAGATCCTGTTAGTCAAATTCCAATTTTGTTCTGTTAAGTTACTTCATATTGCTTATTTCAGTCTCTCCTAGCGGCACTGCATATTGTTTTTAGCGGATGATTTACCCTAGCTAAATCGGCTTCCACTGCAGGCACAAAATCAACCTCTAGGAAATTACATGTCAATTCAGACAGACATTACAGCTCAGATGCGGGGCATTCTGGTCAATTGGCTAATTGAAGTACGCATCCATTATTGAAATTACATTCTACTGACTCTTTCTTCCTCATGCTTTTTGTCTTTTTCACTTTATTCTTGGAGTTGCTTTCAAGCAACTACATTGCTCACTTTCATGTTTCTTTTGCACTCTCTGGTACAGGTACACTTCAGATTTGAGTTAATGCAAGAAACACTTTATCTCATGGTCACACTGTTAGATCAATACCTCTCACAAGTAAAAATTAAGAAGAGTGAAATGCAGTTGGTTGGTCTTACTGCACTTTTGCTGGCATCAAAGTACGAGGACTTCTGGCATCCCAGGGTAACATGTCAAATTTTGATGGTTTATTGGATATGATTTACTTTGTTTCTTCATCTTTTTTGTTTAATCAGTTTTCAAACTTCCTGAACTGACACTTTGCTCTTTCCAATGCAGATCAGAGATTTAATCAGCATCTCAGCTGAGTCGTACACAAGAGACCGAATGCTTGGAATGGTATGCACTTTCACATGGTTAATGCTTTTAATGGATTGACTCTCACCAATGAAGAGAAAATTATTATGTTATACATGATAAGTTACGGTATAGGGACCTGCTTTATGCATTTTCCACTATCTGCTTGGATATGATTTATTTGTGACTATTTAGAGACCTGCACAAGATGCAACACATAGTGCTGGTAGTTCTATTTGCTGTCTTCGTTCTGGTACAGGTATTGACCTGAAGATTGCAACACTGGTTGTCTTTTCAGGAGAAGATTATGCTTAAAAAGTTGAAGTTTCGTCTAAATGTGCCTACCCCATATGTCTTCATGTTAAGGTTTCTCAAGGCTGCTCAGGCAGACAAAAAGGTACATGGTAGCTTTCAGAAAGAATGGTACTGGAAATTTAGATACTTCGTCTAGGCAGGGTTTGTATCACTAGTTTAATATGTTGAAAACTTGAAATTATGTATGGTTTGCTAACACCTTTGTTGCCTTTGCGGACATTTCCACCAGCTTGAACATCTCGCTTTTTACCTTATCGAGTTGAGTTTGGTCGAGTTTGAAGCTTTAAAGTTCAAGTCCTCAATGTTATGTGCATCGGCTATCTATGTTGCTAGGTGTACCCTGCAAATGAATCCAGCGTGGACCCCGTTGCTAGGCAAACATGCACGTTATGACGTGCCCCAAATCAGGCATCTTTTGAGAATTTATCTCGTACATTTTTTTCTATCTTCTCAAGTGTATAATACTCGACCATTTGCTCATTGCAGAGATTGTGCAGGGATGATTTTAAGATTCCAAAGGGCTGCTAAGAAAGGGCAGTTGAACGTCACTTACGAGAAGTACATGAGGCCCGATCGCAGTGGAGTTGCAGCAATCAAACCCTTGGATAAACTGCCTCTTTAATTTCTTCCTTGAATGGATGTGTTTTTCATCTGTAGATAGATCATAAACATGTTAAGTATTGAAAAGATATGTTTCTGCCAGGTAGGTTTTCTGTTCCCTAAAATTTTATCTTGAAGTCAGCTTCTACTTCTGGCCATCTGAAGACCGCTTCGCGTCTTGAAACCTTGCAGGAAAGTTGCATACCTGGATGGAGGGTCTGAACTTGATTGGTCATAACTCAATTTGCTTTTTATGTATAGAGTGTGATCCTCAAATGTACGGTTTGAAGGCTTCTCAGATTCTCTGAGTATTAACTTGTAGTATACCTGAAACTGATATGTTCAAGTTCGCTCCAGTGTGCTTTAGGTATATTTTTTTTTTTATTGTTTCTTGATTCTTGATGAATCAAGATGTATGTATGTATGTTGTATTCAGGCCCCATTAACTCATGGCGCTGTTTCTGACATGTATGGGGCAGTGATCCCTGGTCGATAACCCAATGCTTTTCTAGTTTGTGTCCAGTTCCATTTTGTCCCATCTTCACCAGTGTTTTCCACTAAAAATGAATGACACAGCAATTCCAATAACGGCTAACAAAAATTTGAATTACAATTTGAAAGCATCAATTCATATAATCCATGAATTGGAAACCTAATGCAGCTTTAAGCAACTTTTCCCATAAATTTATGAAATAGAATGGACTAGAGTTGTTCATACAGTACCATCAAATAGTTAGGTAAAAAACTAATCACTAAATGAAGACTTTTAGCTTGCAAGATATTTCTATTGAAGCAGATACAAGTTCAGGAGAATGCAGTCACCTTATCAAATTTTTCTCAGTTGCTATATAGCTTGAACTATATCATCAACAACCATTTAAGAAGGGCTTCTCTGCCTCAAAACAACCAAGAACTACACCTTTGATTCTCTAGTATCCCTGCTTATGTACACATATTCTGATCCTTGAAAAAAATCCATGATTCATCAATGGCTAATACATTATACAGGTAAGTGATGCAACTACCACATATACTGATAAACTTATTTTCGTATACATTATGTATCAAGTAGCTAATAACTACGAACAAGTAATCAAACCATCTTGTACATGCAAGTATCCTTCTTGATCCAATGTCTCCCTTACCGCCCGATAAAACTCCACCCAAGAAGATGAGTACATGTCCACAGGCCCCCACAAAAAAGTTGGATTGGGACTAGCTGGGCATGCAGACACCAAATCTAACACAGAAGCTGCGGGTTTAAGTGGCTGAGGGAAATTGAACGCTAAATTATCAACTTTGTGTTCATAAATCTTGCCATTTCGATCCAATTTATACCTAGAATTACCCTGAAACTGGCCTTCAGCCTCCCATGGAACTCTTGGAACAGCCCTGAGGTTCCACCTTATTACTATCACGTTCTCTGAAGGTTGCCAAACCCTATATACGTCAACTGAAATCTCTCGAAACAAAATTTTACCATGAAACCTCAATGCCCAGAAGATCAATTTGTATTTCTCAATGCCACTAAAGGTATTCAATGGATCCACAAATGTTATATCATCCCTGAAAATAAATACAATTCAACAAAAATCTTTTTAAGTTTCCCGGGAAACAAAATTTACCTACATCCATGAACACATAAAATGTATCAAAAATCCAAAAATTTTCTCGAAATTAAACAAAACAAGAGATACCCAGATGCCAAAATCTCCTGTACAGGTCATAAAACCCTAAATTCTATCCAGAAAAAGAAGAGGAAATCACCTGTAAATGTCATAATTGAGGTCTCTAGTGAACAACATAGGCATATCCTCGCGAAGTGTCCTGACAGCCAGGCCTAAGTTGACATAAAAATCATCTTTTTCGTGGTGGTGCTTATCCCCGGCAGCTGTTGGGGCCTGAACTTGAGCATCCTGAAGTGTTGGGGTCTGCAGACTGGTGAAAGAAGAGAAAGCTAGAGGATAGAGAGTGTTGTTGTTATGGTTGAGGGAGTTGAATTTGGTGGTTGTTTGTAGAAAGGATTTGTCTTTGAATGATGATGATGATTTAGTTCGGAGGAGAAGAGAAGGAGAGAAATTTGGTAGCAGAAAAGCCATGGCCTTTTTATTGGTTTGGCTTGAGAATTGGCTCCTAGATTTTCATGTGGAGAGGAGAGGTATCTTTTCTTTTCCGGTTCTAGAAGAATTGTGTTTTTGTGTTTGTGTGAGCAGTAACGTGTGCTTTGTGTTGTTCGAAGCAAAATCAAAGTTTTGGACTTTTGGATTTTGATATTTGAGTGGTTTTGAACATGGCCATGAAGGAGGGTGTTTGCTTCCTTTACTGATTGGTGTTAGAAGACATGTCAATTGTCATGCTTCGAAATGAAGATGGGCCGCCATCATTTTATTTTTGGGACCCAACATTCTAGTGAATTTCATTGACTTCGTTTTCCTTAAATTTTTCTATATTGAAAAAAAAAATTGGCGGTAAAATAAAAAATTTTAGCATTTAAGCTGATTAAAAATTTTGATTTCATAATAAGAAGATCCATGAATAAAGCTTTCTAGTTGCGCTTTCTTCCATTTCTTTTTCTTCTGCTCTGTGGGAGCCGAGAGGGGAATAAAAATTAGTATATAATCCATTTTTCTTTCCATAAAACACTATGCATTATCCCACTTTTTTTTTTTTTTAATTCTCGTTTAATTGTTTCGTTGGTGGATAATATCAGGTTGTTATTCTCATTACTGAAGGTAACTGCCCACTATCTCCTCTTTTTAGTTTGGTAATATATATATATATATATCAACTAATGTAACCGAAAAGGCTGTAGACCAATCTTGATATGAATTTCAGGTACAAAACAATGAATCAAGAAGCATATCCATCATTTGGTGCCAAAAGCTGAGAATATCCTTCGCTTGGAGCTGACCTTATAATTCGCATATTCGTTTTTGTAAATTATCTACAATATCGACATTTCCACATAATTTACCTTGATTTTCATTATAACTGCTCGAATTAGATTTTGTGTTTTGTATCTGCTTTAAGTTCAAAATGAATATTCAATTGTCATTCATCGGGGCCCGAACCAGATTGTTTTTGGGCCTCAAGCTCAAGTGGATTTCGGTTAAGCTCAAATTTTTTTTTTTTTTTTTACTCTTATAGAAATTAAATAAATACATATTAAAATCAAAACTTGCAGACTTTATCAATTTAAAAAACAAAATAATTTTTTGAAATAAAATACCTCTCAAATTAAGTAAATACTAATAAGGTATTTAATCAAGATAAAATTGAAATAATAGTTAAAGTGCCTGGGTTGACATTGGACTTTTTTTTTCAGAAAAATCATCATTATAAACGGCAATCAACACACATTTTAATTGGACCGTATTATTGTTAACACCAACACAATTTTTGCAACTGATCATATAAATTAGTATCCCATATAAATATTGGGTTTCAAGATTAACATTTGTGTGGCCTGAGTTCACGATTGCCGTTATAAACCTGAGAAAAGAGCGTTCATACAAATACTTTGGAATTAAGTAGGTATAAAAGAAAAGCTAAGATAATGCTTCGACCTGGCAACATTTAGTAGGCAAATTTGTTTTCCAAGCTAGTGACTCTCTGCTCACAATCATTATTGACACTACTAGTTAAATCGTGTTCACCGCTTGCCTTGATCGTAGAGAGGCAAAATCCATGATTGCCATCAGCTCGTTCTTTCCCATCGCCTGCTTGCTTTCCTCTAGCCACTTAAAGCACTAATACCCCAAAGCCATGTACGACACAATTCCCTTTCACCTTCACCGTGTAAGCAGGCTTTGCGAAATTGTTCTTCACATCCATCCTTTTAGATAGACTCACCATTCATATTTTAAAAAATTTAAAATCTATTTGATTGGTCTTCAGAATTTTATATAGCTAACCCGATTAAGTAGATAATTTAATTAAAAATACAATTTCTTACACACAACAAGTTGATTATTGGAATTTGGATTGTTAAAGTTTGTTAATTTCAAAAGTTGACTGTATCCCGTTAGCTAAACTTCTGACTTTCTTTTCTTCCATTTCTTCTTTTTTGGTTAGGGCAAAGACGGGGCCCACAATGAGTCCATATCTTTCATTAACAAGCCCAGTATCTCATCAGATACTCATCTTAAGGGCATCACGTTGAACCACTTTTGGGTTGGTAAAAATAAGAGTGACGGCAACCGGATGGTTGGTCAGGAAAGGAAAAGCCTTAGACAAGTATTGTATGAACTTGACTTCCAATGATCCACGGCCCAAACGCTTCCTTCAATCGGAGCCTTCTCCAAAACAACGACAGCAACAATAATAATAATACGTAACATTATTTATTTTTAAGAAAAGATAATAGTTGAATCTGGAAAGAGAACTCAGTCCCTTAGATGTTCAAAAAGAGATTGTGATCATTTTCACAAATCATTACAGGTCTGTTTGGATCATCACTGTTCCTCTCTTTCCTTCGTTCTGTCCTTGTATTTTTTTTTCCTTTTTAAAAAAACCAAATTGACAAATATAGGGACATCTGAATGCGCAATGCTTAAAGAGAGAAAGCAAGGTGCCAGAATCTCAGTCCCAAAATCGTTATCGGCAACGTACAGCGCTGAAAACGCTATTGACAGAAGCGCATCAGAGACTCTAATTTATTGCCTTCTTCTATTCAAATCAACATATTTCATTAATTATTTACTCATAGAAAGAGGCTCAGAGTAATTAGTGTTTACATCAACAAGCAAGCTAAAGCTTTCATCGTTTCATGGTATGCAAGTTTCATCATCAGTGCCTATTTATTATTATAATTCTACATCTAATCTAAAACAAAGAAGAGATATAAAAAGAATAAGAGGCCTCAGTTGTCTAACAGAATAAAATCGATTGCATCAAAGACTTATCATCTCAGATGGTACGGACAATTTCTTACCATCACTGGCCACTACCACCACTACTTGCATTCTAAAACAAAATCAAACAAAACACTAAACCTATAACTCAATCTTACCCAAAGAAAGAAACGGAAACAATAGCCTACGCCTTGGCTTCCGCTTCCGCACACGATCGAAGGAAAGAGGTTGAAGATAACAGTTCATTGTTATGAACTATATATAGGCGAAGTAGCCCTCACAAACCCTAGTTTTATCCTTACAATTACATCTATGCCCTTTTACTCCCTCCGTATTATTCTGTTTGTAAGAGGCTAAAATGGTAAAAATAACTCTTCTCCGACTCCCACTCGCACGCAATTTCTTTCTCCTAGCAATAGTGCCTGATGATAAGCTCATTAGAGTTTCAAATAAATTAAAATTAAAAAAATAAATTTTTATCCATTTTTTTTTTTAATAAATCACTAGCTACAAAAGGATTCTTTTTTTTTAGTAAATATGTTATAGTTAATTAACTCTTTTTTTTTGTAAATAAAAAAAACAGAGAAAGAAATTTTAATTTCTTTTCTGTTTACTATAACGAAGAACTAAACTATCATTATATTTAATCTTTTTTCTACTTGTTCTTTCTAAGTGCAGGATAAGCCTAAGGGATTGCTGAGTTTTTTTCAGGGAGTGACCTACAGGATTCATAATTATACCTCTGACATTTACCTAACCAATATTTAGATTCGACTTTACCAAAACTATCAAAGATTTAATGTAATACCTAATAATGCCATTACTGTCCTATAAGGTTCCCAAATCGAACCTCACCTCCCTTCCTTGTCGTGCCTGAACTGAGTCACTTACACTTAGATGTTTCCGGGAGTTGATGTCTACATTACTAACTTAAAACACAAGTTAGCTAGCTGTACGAGTGTTAAATCTAAAATTCATTACTTCAAACCTTAACGTTTCATACAATAAAATATCATCCCAAATTTCATTCACTCTCACTCACGCCTCATTATCTTAATTTCAGTCCTAAATAAGAGTGAGTTATTATAATACAAATCCAATTGCATTCCAGGGACTGATCAATATGAACAACTGGAGTGAAAATGAAGATGCATTTAAGTAAGGTTTGAACATTATTTAATGACCCAAAGGCTAACAAAAATGAAAGTAAAAATTATTAATTAGGAACTTGATGAGATGGGAGTACATAACATAAACATAGCATCAATTATTTTTGTACAACAATAATATTATGGTTTCCTAAGCTAAGCTAATTGCAGGCTCCTGCGATGTTCAGGTCTGTGAGTGAACTCAAAATCTATATGCACAAAAGCTCTCTCGACTTGAGGTAGTTGTTCAAGCTTCTCCTGTAAAGTCTCACCAATATTATGTGCTTGATGAAGTAGCATGTCCTCTGCCAACACAATGTCAACCTCCACAAAATAATGTGCACCAAATGTGTATGCTCTCACTGTGTCAATGTGTTGTATTTCTTCGTGATGATTCCATATCAAATATGTTACTTTCGCTAGAAACTCAGGGGGGGCCGTTCTTCCAATCAGGGCAAACACATTCTCCATCACAGTCCTCGCCCATGTGCATATAGTATACAATGCTATCTGCATGCATAAGCACATTAGAGGTTCAACAAATTAACCATCACCACATAACCATGTGATCATGTGAATTGAATTCAATGTAACAAATGAAGGTTGTCATCAACTTACTATTATAGCTCCACTCGGGTCAATCCACCAGGCAAGTCTCACAGCTAGCACAGCTGTGACTAAACCAACTGAATTCGTAATCACATCGAAGAAATGGTCCTGAGCATATGCCCTAACAATTTCATTCTCGAATCTGCGACAATACACCATCAGCACAAACTTCACTGCTGTCACAGAAACCATAATCCCAATCATCCATTTCTCCTGCTCATGGTTCATTTCAGGTCCGGACTGTACCAAAAAATAAGAAAACGATGGCATATACCTTTAATCCTAAGAAATTATTCTTATACATGTCGAATGATTAATTAATTTGCCAATCTACCTTTGTGACAAGTGCCCGGGCAGACTCTAGTAGAATCTGTAATCCAAGAGTTGCCATCACTGAAGCAAAAACAATGATGCCCTGTGTGCTCCATCCAGGTTGATTATAGTTAAAATTTTTATATAATTGTAAAGAAGGCAGCTGTTCAAGAACAGATTTGATTACTTACCACTGGCTGCATCCTTTTCTTTCCAATTGGATAGTAGTACTGGTTCGGATTTCTCATGGCATTGGCAGTGAACCACAAAATAAAACCTGATAATAGATCCACGAGGGAGTCCAGAGTTGAGGCAATAAGTGCTAATGATTTGCTTTCAACCGAAGCAAAAACTTTTGCCATGAAAAGTATCAAGTTAGTTATGTTGGATATATGAACTGCCAGTCTCTCACTTTTCGCAAGTTGCTTCATTTCATCCTGCATGGGGGAAAACAAACAAAACTTTCCAATGTTTTTAAGTGTCCTACTAAGACATCAAATTTAGAAACAGAACATCAGGCATTGAAACTAAAAGCAGTACTCAAAAACCTCAGTTAGGCTTCCAGGCCAACAACCCTTTTCAGTCATGGTCTCCATCTCATTGAAGCCTTCCAGGAGCCTTTCTTGTTTCTTGTAATACTCTGAAACCCTCTTCTGTTTCCCTAATATACAGAATCAAGCAAAGAAGTTGGATAAAGATGAAGTCAAAAAATCTCGAAGGGGGCATTAATATTTGACTCTCTTTTCCTATAAACCTGAAAATGTACAGAATTGGAATCATTCCAAAGCCTTCTCTTAACTACTCAAACTTGTATATTGCCAGATGCCAAATCTAGAAAAAGGACTTAGCATATGAGCAAGAGAACTGTGAACCAACCGTGTTACAAGCTTAGATTAATTCTCAATTTGAATCAATTAGTAAAATTTCCTTCCTATCCATGAAAAAAATCAACATCGAGCTCTGATATATTTAACCAAAGCTCTACTACACTGGTGCACTCTAATGGGAAGTAAGTCTCGAAGAACATCGATTTTGCTCTTCTTTATTGTTTCCAAACCCTTAGAAGTTGGAAATTAATAGTTCAAATTTTCTCTAAAACAACTGCTACAACCCAACACACAGATCAAACATTTTGCAACTCAGATCTAGGGATCTGAATGAGATATTGCACTGGTTAGATTTCTCATTTCGGATGATTAAAGAGAGCCTCATTGATGGGTTCAATTTGCTTAATTAGCACCTCGATTATAAAAAGCTGCCTCAAATCTAGTACCCACTTGCTTTTGAAAGAACCTTTTTGAATGCAACAATTATTAATTCTATTTATTTAAAAAATAAATAAATAAAGAACCGAAAGTTTGAGCAATATCATACTCAATATATAATATCAACTTTTATCAGAAGTGGCAAGGACATAAAGCTGGAGGATTATGGGTATTATAAGAGCACAATTAGCTGCAAATGGAGAATTAGGTAGATTGATATAAGCCTAGTAAAAGAATCAAATTGTGATTCTTATTACTCAAAATAGTAGAACTAGGATGTGTCTGATATCCTTAACTCATCTTGCATAATCTATCTTCAGCGCTTTACAAAAAATTCACAACCCACACAAGCTATAAGCAATTTCTTAGCATAATGTGTACAGGCGTACGATTTTCTTCATTTTTATTTCAAAAATATCTCATTCTCAAATGATTTTCAATCAATCTCTGAGATTTAACCCAGAAAACCACTAATAAAAAAAAAGAAAAAATAACAAATAAAATATATAAAAGTAATAGTGTTCAATCTGTCACAATCAATTTTCCACAAAGACAAAATTAAAAAAGTAAAAAATTAATAGAGAAAAAAAATCTTGTCTAGTCATAAAACTCAGTGATTTAACCAAGTGAGCGAGCTCGGTGATGAAGTGGAAATTGTTGGCAAAACTACCCCAGACGGCGGAAACACTACACATTTATAAGCTGCATGATAAAAGAACACAAACTTGTATTGGAAGTTACTCTTACTCATTATAATTATGTCTATATGTTAATTTGGTTGTAAAAATTAACTTGGTTCATAAGATAGTTAATAGAAGATCACTCTTTCTGAACAAATTAAACAAGACTCAAACCTTTTCATCCTCCTGTAAATCAACACTCGATTTTCAGATTTAGTATGGATAAAATAGGAAAAGAAAAAGCAATTTTTGGAATAATAAAAATGCTTTTGAATGCTTTCTAGAAGAACAAAACAGTCTTTCATAACTGCGTAGATATATAGTGTTCTCATATTAAAACCCCCCCAAAGGAAAAGACCAAAAAAAGAAAGAAAAAGAAAGGTTTCCACTTGAACATGCTTTTGTAGAAAATACTTAATTAACCAAAACCAATCCTTAAAGCAACATATATAAAAATGTTGGTGAGATTGCTGATGAGACTCAAACGTTCTAATATTTTCACAAAAGGGTCTCTTGATTTTGTTTTCATTTTTTCTTTGAATTTCAAAGCTTTTGACAGATAAGATAATGAAGATGAAGAGAGAAAACATACGAGGGGTGCAAAGCCGCCGAAAGAAAGCAGTAGTGTGATGGTGGGGAGGAGAATCAGAGGAAGTGGGGTGTGGGAGGCGAAAGCTATCGAGACTGAGTCGCCATGCAGAGGATGGTGTCGTCACATGATCGTGGTGTGGTTGTTGAAGGTGAGGGAGAAGGTGACCTTCATCGCCACCGCCCTCCTCAAGAATATTGCCTCCTACAGTTTGTGATATTGCAACTGGGAACTGATGAAGATCATGATCATGATCACTCTCCATGTAATGGAGTACTCTCAATTCTGAAACAACTGCTGTAAGCGTTCTAACCAAAACCGTCTCCTGCTTAAATTGCTGAGAGTGAGGGCGAGAGGGGGTTGGTTAATGATATATAGATTAATGCGTTTGTGTTATGATGTGTTGCTTTCTTATATTGTTGGTTTGTGAAACAAATATACAAAAACGTGCCTTTTTTCGTCTTTTTTTTTCTTAATTTTTTATTGTATATATGGGTGAAATTTTTTATACAAAAATGAAGAGAGATGAAATGGTTTATTATGGAGGAGACATTAGTATGTTCTCTCACTTTTTCAAAAATCTGAATTATAATAAGTCATTTATTAATGGAGGAGACAAAAATGGTTTGACGAAATTCATTACTAGAGAAGTTGAATCATTTGTTTTACAACGTCACTCTACTTAGTTATAAATGTTTAGACAAAAACTATTAATAAAGATGTTTTTGATAATTTTTGGAATCGCGAGGATATTAACTAGCATCAATAGTTTACAACATGTACATTATATGAATTTTTTTTTGTTTATTAATTATATATATTCTTTTAAACCTTTCGTTGTATGTTTTAATTTTCAATAGTTGTATTTGATTTTCTATGATTAAATTTAAATTACAAGAATACGATATATATCTTAGTTTGTTGCAAGGATATTCCTTGACAAATTTTTTTTAAATTAATACCAATTCACAAAAAGGCACATATTGCTCCTTGACATCATCAGTGAATATATATTAATATGAAAAATATACTAAAATTAGATAGATACTGTTGCTAATTTCTTTTTTAAGTCATCGAAAGCATCGCACTTTTGAATCCAAATGCTGCTAGCTGCTGCTGCCCAAGCAATCCAATCAAGTAAATAATATATCTTCCATTAGTATGTAACACAGTCTTAATTTGTGCCTTAAGATATATATTAATACCTTTAAAATTTGTATAGTAGTATTCATAAAAAACTATGTAGTTTATGTAAAACAATTATTTGAAAATTATATTCAATAATTTTTACTTAATAAATTTTTATTCACTGAATACAATTTTATTTAGAGGTTTTACATAGTTTAAGTGTTAACCTATACCTTCAGAACATACGTCAAAATCACCCTAAATTATATAGATATTGTTTCTGGGCGATTGCTTAGGGTCAGAACAAAAGCTTCATTAATTTATATATTCTGAATAAGGCAAACAGAGAACAATTCTGTGCTATGTAAATATTTTGGAAAACTTTAGAATTTAGGTGAAGTTATGAGGCCTTTCAGATACTTACATGAAGGCAAGAAAAAATATTCAAGTTATGGCTAAATAATGTGAGCATTTATATATATGCAAATCCAAGTAATTCTGCCCAAATTCTCTATTATTATAAACACCGCTCCACTTTCCCACTTTAAATAGAGGCACCAAATAATAATATAATGTTGACTATATATATTGTTGTAAGATGTGGTTATCTTCCACTTTGACAAAGCTCAATTCTTAATTATTTCTTTTTACTTATATTGTACCTCATGAAATATTATCTTCATGATCTATGCGATTCACATTTAACAAATACAAGAAATTAATCCTAAGCTAATCAACATCTAATTTTGATTTGAAACTCGTTTCAAAAGTTAATGTAAATCTTTAACTTGCTGTAACTCATGATTAATGTTATGATCAAGCAACTGAATTCTTTAAACTATCTTTTTCTGTTAAATAATTGAAGAACGAAATTTAGTATTCTATGTTCATTCAGATAAGATAAAGATGAAGGATATCTTAATCTCCTTGTTATATATAGAAACGCCACTCATCAGACCAAAGACACTTCTAAAATATCCGAAAAGGTGCAGTGCATCATTTGAAATAAAGCAGTACTAGTGGCTGCTCACTCAGCACCACTCACATATGTCAGAACTCCCATCTTGACCACTTTCATAAACAATTGAGTATAATTGATGAAGGTTAGAACTAAATTCTGCCATTTTCATCATTGTCATCCTCATATTCATGCTTTCCTCTCTTTCTGATGAGCAAAATGACAATGCATATGATGATCATGTTTCAATATGTAACTTTATCCATCTATCAAGAAATTTTAGTTGCCTAATCAAATTGCTTACTTAACCAAAGACACAAACCTGTCAATGTTTGGCAGCCATGCATGCGCTACAACTCAGACAACCACCAATTTTGCTCAAATTAAAGGAGCTTCTCCAATAGAATTGCCCGTAAATGCACCTAATTAATTAGTTCAGTACTTTCTGTGACATTACTATATATTTTCATAGAGACATAGTACGTCTGATATTCGTCTGATATTGTACTATATTAATTAAGTGTTGACTGATCACTTAGTACAAATTAATAATGATAATAACTATAGTAATATCACACCCTTGAAGCATTCCCTTTGAGTAAACGGTTACTTAAATATCCGCAAAGCTCACAGCAGGAAAAAAACAAAACTTCTTTGCTTCCCATGTGGGGTTCTTCTAATTAATTAAAATAACTTTGTATATTGAATAACTATCATAGCCAAATCTATGTGATCAACCAATAATTATGCAGTCATGCACAGTTCTGCTATCATGGTTTCTTTGGCCTGTGCTCTGGCTGATGTGTTGCATTAAAATCCACATGAACAAAAGCTCTTTCCACTTCAGGAAGTTTTTCAAGCTTCTCTTGCAGGGTCTCCCCAATATTATGTGCTTCGTGGAGGGAAATTTCTCCCGGTAAAACTATATCAACCTCCACAAAATAGTTAGTCCCAAAAGTGTACGCTCTCACGGTCTCAATATGCTTAATGTCCTCATGATGGTTCCAGATTAGATAAGTAAGCTTTGCTAAGTACTCTGCTGGCGCTGTCCTCCCAATTAATGACCAAACATTCTCCATAACTGTGTTTGCCCAATTTCCCATTGTATATAAAGCAATCTGCATTATGTTCCAGCACATACATACATATCACACCATATCACTACTGAAAAATAATAGATAGTGCAAAAGATGTCATTTATATCATTCACTTACTATAATTGCACCAATAGGATCAATCCACCAGTAGAATTTTATAGCTAACACAGCAGTTGCTAGACCAACAGAGTTAGTAATGACATCAAAAAAATGATCTTGAGCATATGCCTTCACAATATGATTCTCAATTCTGCGGCAGTACATCATCAGCACAAATTTTACCGCTGTGACCGAGACCATAATCCCTATCATCCATCTTTCTTTCTCTGGATCCCTTTCAGGCTGAGCCTGCAGAATGTTACAGGGTAAACTTAAATAATTTCAGAAGAAAAACATCACATTTGCTTCTTCTTATGTGATCAATTGTGGTTCTTGCTACGCATCACTTCTAAAGTACAGCTAATTGCAAGGGATATGTTGTCCAATAAATTAATACCTTTATGATAAGTTCGCGACCCGATTCGAACAATATTTGCAATCCAAGAGTTGCCATTACTGATGCAAAAACAACAATTCCCTGCAAAAGTAGAGCATTTGAGATTCACATGTTTGATAATCTTTCTAGAAGTAGTATCCAGTATAGATTATATATAAGCTAAATTTCAGGATGGCTTACCACAGGTTGCATCCTGTTTTTCCCAATAGGGTACTTGTACTGATTCGGGTTCTTCATTGCATTTGCGGTAAACCACAAAATGAACCCTGACAAAAGATCCAAGAGGGAGTCCAAGGTTGATGCTATCACTGCCAATGATCTACTCTCAACAGAAGCATACACTTTCGCCAAGAAAAGCACCAAATTTGCCACATTGGAGGCATAAATTGCCAGCCTTTCACTCTTTACAAGTTGCTTCATTTCATCCTGAGAAAAGAGAGCCCTTGCTTTAATGCTAGTTTCATGTTTTGCCCCTTAAAAGAAGGTAAAACTATACCATAAATTTTCTTGCTGATCAAACTACAGAAATTGTCATCTATGGACTAGATCATGACTTCCCTTCATAGGTTTTAACCAGAATTTGAAAAAAGTAAAATTTGCAACATAGTGCAGCCTGAATTTATTACCCCTTCCAGCAGATGACACTGAAATTTTTTACAAGAAAGTGCTTAAACACCAACTTTATTATAAGTTCAAAGGATTGTCACCTATGTAGCATATATTATCTTTTGTTAAACAATACCATTGTTATACGGAAAGCTTTATTGCCAACTATCAGAATATGCTATTTTGCATAACCAAGGATCTGATACAAAGCTAGCAATATTCTATCTTCCATGGAAAAAGTAAACAATCATCTCAGGAACACTACAGGAACTATAACCTCTAATCTATTCACTGTCTTAGATTATTGAATGTTAGAAAAAAAAAAAATAGATAGAATGTATAGTAGTATGGATGGGATACAAAACAAACCTCAGACAAACTTCCAGGCAAAATTCCCAAGTCAGTGAAACTGTCAACTTCATTGTACCCCTCAAGAAGCTTTTGTTGCCTCTTGTAATACTCTGCAATTCTTTTTTTATTCCCTGAAATTGAGATATCAATTCAGCGTTTGAAAACTTGAATTACTAAGCAAAAGATCTTAGCACGTCAAGGAGAGAATACAAACTAAACACTTACTCAGGGTTGCAATTAACTGGCAGAAGCCAAAATGGGAATCTGTGCGTTTCTCAGGCAAGTGGAACCTGTCCATGTTAAGTCTCCATGATGGCTCAATTGTCACCATCATACTCTCCCCGTTTGGGGCCGGAGATAGGAGCTCCGTTCGATAATCCGATGAATCTGTTCGAAGATCATTCCCCATTTTTCCTTTATTTTTTCTAACACAAGCAAAAGCAGAAGCAGAAGCAGAAGCAGGTTCTTGGAAAGGAAGGAAGAGTTGCCACTGCTTATATAATGAAAAAACCAAGTGAAATAAACAAACAGAGCTTGAAAATGAAATCTTAACTGCTCCATCTTTGTGGAAAAACAAAGATTCAATAAAGGAAGCATGGAGAATGTTGGATTTGAAGCCAGGTAGCAATATGCTAACATGTGATACTTCTTCTCATGATTTGTTTATATTAAATTTGTATGAATTGCAGTGGTTAACCTTGCCAAGTAACATCATCCCATGCCTCACAAGACATGAATTTTATGTATTAAATAATTATGGACTTGGTCATGTGGGGAAGGAATGATTCCAATTCAGGAATATCATCATCTTGTTCACACCATAAACTAAAATGTGTGCAACTCCACAATCTTTTGGGTTTTGGAAGTGTTTTGTCAATCTCTGTCAATATATCAGAGTGTGTATATGTATCTTTATGTCAGCTGATATGCGGCAAACTGCCAAACTGGCGGAGATGCTGCAACTCAAGGGTTGTTGCATAACTTATATCACCATCAGCGAGTGAAATGAAAGCATTTCGAACTTCTGACAATAATCCTAAATCATCATCAATTGACCCATACATCCCAGGATCAAACGGACCGTTTACATATCGGGTCAATGTCCTATATATGATACAATTTACTATACATATCACCAAGTATTAACATAATTATTTAAGCACTATACATGTAACTTACTATAACATTGTTGTATATATTTTCTAAAAACCATAAAGAAATTTGAAAAATTAAAATTTACAACATATTGATATTTATCTGAATAATATCTAAATTAAAATTGCAAACTACACAGGATAGTAAGAAGTACCTACAAGACATCATGAGTCACCATAAGCCACATGTGTATTGGCGTTATTCAGGAGTCATTCCATGTCATCTCAGACAATATTCAAGTTTAACTTCAGCCTAATCACATCATGTTTCAAAATTTTGTGATTTTGATTATAAGTTTTAGTTTTCTAAATTTCTTATTATATAGTTTTCACAAATTATCAAGAGTAAAAGAAGAAAAAAAAGGAATCTAGAAGAAAAGAAAAAAGGAGAACAGAAATAAGAAGAGGAAAGGGAGAGAAGAAATGCAATAGCGAAAGAAATAAAAAAATAGAACATTAAAAGTGGTTGAGGAAAGATGAATGATGGTCTTATTTTAAAGATGTGCAGATTATTATCCCAAAATATAATTAGAGTCCTTTTTTCTATTGAAAAATTGGTTTCGTCCAATTTTAGGTATCCTTTAAGTTTTGTCATTTCCCAATTTACTTTATTTCATAATCAGTATCAGTATTATAACAACTTTTGTTCAATGTTAAAAGATAAATATACTCCTTTAAATAAATTGTTGAAATACTAATTGGGCTACTCTCTCAATTCATTATTTTCAACTTTTGCTGCTTGTTAGCTCCACATCTTAATCGAGTAGTGTTCGTCAATCCAATGTCTTTTATGAATGGTCCTTGTCATCTTTATTGATCTGACTAACTAATTTTATTGTAAAGTCTAATAACTTATTTGAAATAATATGTTAGTTAATACTTATTGAATTTGATTGAACCATTAAACAAAAGAAATTTGTGTGCGAGCAATTGAAATTTGATGGAAGGAAAACCAAGCAATCACTTGATTGGTTTCACTCAATTTCAGGGGCGCAGGGCGTACACCCGCACGTAGAATAGATAAAGGATCCTCGACCAGAAGTAAAAATAAATTCCAAAGACAAAAATAAACTCACACCAAAACAAATTACAAAAGCAGAGACAAGAGAGTGTAAAAAGAGAGAGAGAGAGAGCCGGAGACATAACGGAGAGGAGAGCAGCAGGTGGCCAAGCCCTACTGTAGAGTGTTTCTCTCTCTCTCAAATCATCCATCAACAACAACACACAAGACTGATTCCAAGGCCAGAAGGGTTTCCTTCGGAGCATCTGAAAACATGGTAAAAGTTGTTCTTTTTTCTGCGTTAAACGTTCATTTATTTTTTCTCAGGTGAGGAAAACAATTGTTGCTTGAATTCAGCAACTGGGTTTGTTTCATTTTTGTTATTCTTAGTTAAAGCTGCTTCCTTTTTGCCAATTTTTCGATCTCTAGCTGGTTTGTCTTTGTTGAATTAATGAAGTACAATATTGATCTTGTTTTGCGTTGTATCCGTTAATTACGCGCATGGGATTGTGATATATCTATGGAAAGCTTTTATTTGTTTGTTAACATGGTTTTTTTTTACAGCATAAGTTGAGTAGAAGCAACCGTGACAAGCTCCAGCAGTTTGTGACAATAACTGGAGCAAGGTAGCCTCGCTTCTGATCACCCCGTAAATGTAAATTTTATGATAATTGATTGATTAAGAAAAAATCTTGTCTTTCAGAACACGATTGTTAGGCTGTGAAAAAACTTGAGCATCTTTGCCCTCCTTGTGTCTTCTGGTTTGAGAATGGTCAGTGGAAAATATAAGAACCAAATGGTTCTAGTCATAAATGGATTTGAGGATATTATTTCTAGTTGATAGTAGGGAAACAACAAATTGTTACTCTGCTTGCTTTATTAAGAAAGGGTGGTCATGTTCGTTTTCATTTATATTTTGCAGTTTTATTCACATTTCTTTCCTTTTTATCTCTTGATGCAGTGAAAAAGTTGCTCTTCAGGCTTTGAAGGCCAGTGACTGGAATCTTGAAGGAGCATTTGATATATTTTACAGTCAACCCCAAGTAAAATCTTATACTGATACCAGACATGTGGAGGAGCTTTATAACAGATATAAAGGCATGCTTTACAATCTAACAAGCTTTTGTGGTTTTCTATCTTCCACACATTTGGTTTTCCTAGGAGGATTTCCTTGAAATCCAAACATGCTTCATGGTTGTGAATTTCCCTTTAGTTTAGGAAAAAGTTGAGGTTTCAAGTTGTATCTTTTTGTTAATCTCTTGTTCAAAGTTGATAATTTTATTAGATTCATTTAAATCTTGACGTCTTTGGCATAATTGTGGTTAAATTAAGAGTCTTATATTTCATGGACCTTTCAGCTACTTTAGAGGATGTTCATGAATTTTTTTTCCGGTTCTGACCTGCTATCTTACTGTTTATTAATCCACATGTCTTTGTTTATTATTGACTTGACAATTTTGATTTGTATGATTCTTGTTTCCTTCTTTGTGTGCTTGACTAACCTTCATTGGTGATGCTCTGATTGTCTTATTGATCTATTATCTGTTCCTGGTAAAGTATTAAAAGATCTATGAAACATTGGAGATTCATGCAATTAGTAAGAAATTTTAGTTCTAAAATGTTTTTGCAGATCAATATGTTGATATGATTCTGGTTGATGGTATCACTCTCCTTTGCAATGACCTTCAGGTAAGTTTTTTGTTTATTGTTGAACTAATTTTTCTTTTGTTGTGGTTTCAAACGTTAAAATTCCATGTCAGGTACTCTGTATGAATGCTTATTTCTCATTGTGGTTTGAAAAATTTCTTTGTATGGCTTAAAATTATTGTAATGGTAGCCAAAATCATTTCTTTTTCACAGTAAACATGACATTTTAAGCCTTTGTTTTTGGCAGGTTGATCCTCAAGATATTGTTATGGTATGTCTATATCGATTTATTGGATCTTTTGGTTTACAATACTGGCAGATTTTTCTTTTTTTTTTATTTTCTTCATTTTCATTCTATATTTTTGGAGAAAATTATTGATGAATGCAGATTTGAAATTTGATTCGAAAAAAATTCTGGCCTTCTAGAATGCAACCTTATATATCTTTTGTGGATTACTGATGATTGATAAGCTCTTAAATTGAGCATCACTGATGATTAGTTTTTGCCTATAGTCCTGTGAATTTTACTTTCTATATTATCAACCTGATAATCTTTTGTGTATAGCTTACTGCAAGTTTCAATGACATGGTCATTAGTGTTGTTTCAGTTAGTTGTTTCATGGCACATGAAGGCTGCTACAATGTGTGAATTTTCAAAACAGGAGTTCATAGGTGGATTACAAGCTCTAGGGTAAGTTGTTCTTTCGGGTTTTGGATGCAAGTTTGGAAGCACCATCATGCAACTTTGTTATTGAAGGTGATATAATTTGGTGACAGGATAGATTCTCTGGATAAGTTCCGCGAAAGGATACCATTTATGCGCTCTGAGTTAAAAGATGAACGTATGTGAACTGGTGTATAATTTTGGTACTTACCAAAGATTGATTATGATTTTGAATTGTCATGTTGCTTTTTCTCAAAATTGATTAGGTTGATGAATTTATGGAAAAATTTGCCATCTTTTCAAACACCCGCAACCTTTTGTTATAATTGTAGATATATAGTACTTTTGTGTTCGTGTTGCTGAACTTATATTCTCATTTTATGATTTTACAGAAAAATTCCGTGAGATATACAACTTTGCCTTTGGCTGGGCAAAAGAAAAGGTATATGTGCTTATGACAAGGATTTGAATATAATATTCTGAATGAAGCTCTTTTTGAATGCTTATCTATTGTATTTAGAAGTGACTTCTATCTGTCATTTATATGTACATTTTCGAACTTCCTTTAATCTGTCAGCCAATCCTTTATTTAGAATTCCTTATTCATTCATTCAGTGACATAGTGCTGTGATAGTTGCTCTCGACGTCTTTTTGCTGTCATTTTTGTTAAGGTTGGATGAATATATTTTCAATATTTATGACAGATATGAATTTTATTTTTAGCCTTAAACATGAATGCATTTGTGCCCCATATCGATTGCAGTATTGGTTGTTATGGTCTTTAAGTTCTGCTTTGACATTACTGTACTAGAAGGGACATCATCCAAAATATGTTGGTGCTTTATGTACATGAACTGATTTTTCTTTTTCCAATCTCAGGGTCAGAAATCTTTAGCACTGGATACTGCAATTGGAATGTGGCAATTACTTTTTGCTGAAAAGCAGTGGCCATTGGTTGATCACTGGTGCCAGTTCCTACAGGTAGCTTCTTATCACTTGCTTGACTTCTTAATGTTGTATTGATATTTTCGTAAGAATAAATACCACCTTCCTTTATCTACAAGTGAAAAGGGTGACCCCAAGCATTTAGCTCAGTGGTACAAAAAGCCCTTTACTTGCCATTAGCAAGGCCACACATGGCCTTTTTTCTCTTTCAGAATTTTTATAGAAGTTCTAACACAGTTGTTTCTCAGAAATAATCTTTTTTTGTTCCCATGGTAAAAGCTTTTTAATCATCTTAGTAGGATCTTATAGGTGCCAGCATGGCTGCGCCATACTAATCTCTTGGTAGTTATATGTATCTCAAGCGAGGGAATGTATTTACAGGTTGTGGCTTTTGATATCTTGGTCGTACAACTTATTATGGTTGCCATCCCTCTTGGAGATTGCATGAAGTCTTGTTGAGGCAAAATAACTTTAGATTGACAATTCTAGCCTAAGTTCTTAAATTGTTTCATAATTTTTGGTTGGTTGATGTAGTTATTGACCCTTGTGTGCAGCTTTATTAAATTGTCAATGTTCATTTTGGATATCCTAGAATGCATATAGATCAAACAAAGTATAGATGTCCCAGAATGTTAGGAAGACTTATAGGGGAATTCATGTCATATCTTCTTGTCTGGTTCTGTTTATATCATTATCTATATGAATGAATTGGCCCCTGTTGAGTTATCAAAGCTTTGTTGCACTGATGTCACATGTGCAACTATTCATAATTCCATTTGATTTAGGTTTTGTGTTTTGATGTAACTGATCAGGCTAAGCATAATAAAGCAATCTCAAGGGACACATGGGCTCAGCTATTGGAGTTTGCAAGGGTAAGATGAACGTTGAAATCACATGCCTGCTTGTATGCATAATTGGTGTCTCTTTCAACTGCGTCTATCTCACCATATTCACTGAACCATTATGAGATAGTGTGAACATATTCGGTAGTAAATATTGAACATATTCGGTAGTAAATAGCAAACATATCCTTCGGTACCAAAAGAAAGAAAGGAAAAAGAGCCTGCTTTGTTTTTGTAGGTTTCTTAATTAGGATTAGAGAATAAGAATATCTTAGCTTTTTGTTCCTTTTTCTAGTGGGATCAGAGAATCTTAGCTTTTACTTAAATGTGTTTTCTGTTTGAAAAAGTCCTTTCTCTTCTTTCCGTATATCTTATTCCCATCTTAAGCATATGTGTCACTGAATACATCAATCTTTCAAAAACTGATAATCATTGTCAAATACGCTGAATTCTACTCACAGTCCACGCCAACTGGGTCAGCCCCACATTTATAAATGATCTATTTGTATCCCAACTATGTTGTCTAGCTGGTAGACATGATGATGAGGAACGGGATTCCTCAAGTTAACAGAAAGGGAGGGAGATATAGGCAGAGGAAAGGGAAGAAACAATAGAAGAAATTTAGGGAAAAATAGAGTGAAATTGAGTGAGAAAAATAATCTTTTTAGTAAAAGTTCAAAAATCTATATTCAACAACCTAAGAAATAAAATAACTAAAGACACTTATTTATAGTGCCAACAATCATAATTTGACTAGGAAATAGAATCTAATTTTAACTAAATAAGAAAATATCAAAATTAAATCCTAAATAAAATACTATTAACTAGAAAAATAACTTAAATTAGAATTACTCCCAATTTAGGAAGTCAAAATCCTTAATATTAGTCAAAATCTCTAATTTATTAAAATCCCTAAAATAAAAATTAAAATCCCTAATTTATTCTTAATATGTCCTATATCACATGAAACATATAAATGACAGTAAGAAGAGGTACTGTTGAGGTTTAGTCAATTAATTTAATTTAAATTTAAACATCAAGAATCTGTATTTGGTTGTCTTAAAATGAGTTGGCACACCTAAGTTGGAACTCAAAGCCAAGTCATGTAACCGTTCACAGTTATGAGACTTAGTATTCTTCTAGATGTGTATATCATCCCTAGGTAGATAAGAGAGGAGAAAATGAGCAGCAACTAATTTTCATTACTAACTGTGTTTCACTCTTTTTGTTATTCAGACGGTGGATCCTGCACTATCAAATTACGATGCAGAAGGTGCCTGGCCGTATCTTATCGATGAATTTGTTGAATACTTGATTGAGAATGGCATCGTTCAAACACGATAAGGGACTGCTGGCTGGCCTGGTGGATTGAATTATGCTGCGGAGTGACATCATCTTCCGTGTAGTGTGATCGTAGTTTGTGCTGCCCTGTGAAATCACTTCGGTTTGTTTTGAAAAATAATACTCCCTCCTCCCCGCCCCTGAAAAAGTCTTCTAGTTTAAAGACCCTATTGTCGTATTAACAATTGGTACTCAGCATTCCCAGCCAATGGGATTGTTGAAATGGTATATGTATTTTCCTGTGGAATAATGACAAGCCTGGTGATCATGATCAACCATAATATGAATTATTTATTTATTTACAGGTCTTTTAATCTCAGCCCTTTTTAGTTTTAATCAAATATTTAAGTCATTCCAAGTTTTATCTTTAGGCCGAGGTAATAGAAAAAAAAAAAAAAAAAAACCTCCTGTGGTTCGCACATTAATTCTGAGTTGAAAATTTTCGGGAGACATGAGAAATTTACTAGGAGCCATGCACTGGAGAAGTTTAAACGGCTTGAAGTCGGGAAAAGAGTTCAGCCAAGATGCAACACGTAAGCACAAGAGACGGAATAAATTATGTGCCACAGATTCATGGTCTCTCAGTGGATTAATTGTTTTTATCCAGACTGTGAGTCTAGTTATACCCGGAAGAGGATTATTTTTTTATTTGACCCATTTTGGGGTTCTTTAATGAAATCTAATCCTTGTTTTACTTTTAACTATTTGTAATATATTTTGCATATAAAAAAACATAGATGTTCTTATTATTATTAAAGCATAGAATATCATTTTTATGTAGTGTATGATGTAATGCTTTATAATTTTGCACGACCCTATCATAAACTTACATAATTAAATTGTGCAAAATTTTCAAAATCATTTTTTTGCACGATGGGATCGTGAAGTTTCACGACTATGTCCGTGTAATGTAATATCTACATTTATAATGTTGTTGACAATTATTTCACAATATAGTTGTGTAATTTGTATAATAGAGTTGTGCAAAACACCGAAGACCTATTTTCTGCATCACTCTTTCGTGTAATTCCACAATTATGTTGTCTAAAAAATAACACATATTATCTAATTTTATTATTTTTAAAACTATTAAAGGTATCTTTGTACTTTCTTTTCAAAAAAAGGGTTAAAAATAGTTTTAAAAAAGAAGTTAGATATAGTTAGTGGATGATCTATCGGCTTGTTTGGTGAAATTTTGCCTTCTTCTTCTTATACATATATAACATATGCAACTAAGCCGCTGATTTTATTAGGAGTAATGGTATATTTACAAACTTAAATATATAAACCTAACGTTATCAATCTATGTGGTGGTATTGTATGATTGCTACATCATTAGTTAATATAGTTAATTTTATAAATTTATTTTTCAATTGAATAGTAAAACATTAGTTTGTATAAAAAATTTGTAAATGTATCGATATTTTTTTATCAAATAAAATTATTAATTAATAGTATTAATTAAAAAAAATACTTCAGCAATGTCTCTCTCTACTTTTGTACCGTTGTTATAGTAATTTAATAGATATAGATTTGGTAATAAATTCAACTTTAATGATTCAAATGAACGTTTCATAAGCATTAAATTAGATAATAAGTTTTTCTCGCTTGAGTTAATTATATGTCTAATCTGACAAAAATTGTGCATTATCCTATATAGTAATATGTTAAACTCGCAAATAAGTAATCAATTGATACTGCAGTGACATTACCACAGCCAAATCTGGTGGTACAGATGTCATGCATGCATCATGCATTGCCTGCCTATAAATGTTGGCTTTAGCCTTCTAAATTGAAAAACCATCATAGTGCTTATACAATAATAATATCATGGAGAGGAAGTGCTTTTGGAACATCTACTTCTTGCTGTTCATCATCTTGCTTTCAGGTAAAAATCAGATCCAATTAATCCAAGCTCTTATATTATAACTATATATATCAGAATAGACTTAACGTGTGGTGGTGATTTCGCTCCAGATGCAATGTACACTACAGTTGGAGGGTCCTTCAGTACTCCTTCAGGAAGGATGCTTCTTCTATCTGAAGAGCTTGAACGTGAAATAAAATCCTCAAGTTCATCAGCAGAGCCTCCAGAGGAAGCTTCCCCACCTTCTGCTTATGGCGAGCCTCCAGAAGCAGAAGGGATTTTCCCCCCATCCGGAGAACCTGATCCAGATTTTGGCAGTTCATCACCATCCCCAGCTGCAGAACCTCCAGAAGGGCCAATCTTTCCAGCTGAAGAACCTGCCCCAGAATATGGTAGTTCACCATCCTCGGCTGCAGAACCTCCAGCGGAGAATATGATACCTAATAATGCATATGATCAAGAGGATGCTTCAAAGCGTCCTCGTCCTTTCAATAAGATGATGAACAAATAATAATACATGTGTTTGCCTGTTGCTTTTATATATATAATAAGAAACTTTAACATATTTGATGTGCCATTTCAGCTTTGATATCTGCTCACTACTAAAACTTATAATCTCATTTCATTCTTTGCTGACAAATTGGTGAAACTTGTATCGTAATCATAATTTCACAATCCGCCATTGGATTATAATAGACTGAGTCCCCGGCCCAGTGAAGGTCATAGAAGTCTGGTGATGTTTATGGACAATTATCGTCTTCATTTCATTTGTACGTCATTTTTATTTTATAGGTTAAAGGATACTAATTCGTAGTTTATATATCATTTAAATTGCTAAATAACATTAATTAGTAAAGAGTTCGGTAATTATGGGAATTGACTAGCATTACACAAATAAGAATATTGAACATATAACAATGTCTTATAAACAAAGTAATACGTCAAGTGAAAGATCAATATTAAATAGTTAGAATAATTAATATTAATGAATAATGTTATACTAAATGAAAAATTATATATATTATTATGTACAAATGGTAGATGAGAAATTTTATACATACATTATGTACAAATTTTACAAGTGTAGTATTAATTATGGGAACTATGTTACTTTGATTTGAAAATTTTTGTGATAAAATAATTTTCTCTTTATCATTATTTTTTTTTTAAATTTGTGTACTTAGAGTGTATTTATTTAGGCTTCTCTACATATCAAAGGGTTTTTCTTCTAAATTTTTAAGTTGTTTGGCTACCACATAAGAAGACTGTTTTATGTCTTTTAGAAGCTCAAAATTAAAGCTTAAAAAAAAAAAAAGCTCCATTTTGGCTTCTTTTTTTTCTTAAGTTGTAAAATATCAAATCATATTTTAAAAAATTTATCAATGTACTTTAGTAGTTTAACAGTAATAAGTACTTACATTTACCCAACCAAATAATCAACAACTTTTTCTATAAAAGCTCAACTTTTACAAACTGCACTCCTTAGTCCCTACTCCAATAAATCTATTTCAATAACCTTTATTTAGAGAAGTCAAAGCAAACCAACCCTTACTAATCTTGGTAATAGAACTGTTGTTATTAAAAAAAACAAAAAAATTCTTGCATGCAGCTGTTGAATTGTAACAACACCAATCACAAGGTGCATGACCATCACGTGTATTGAGGTGGCACACATGATACACGCTATGATTGTTGGCACACATGTTAATGGCACTTAGGTGCAAACATATATATGGATGAAATATGAACAAAATTAAATCAAAGTAAGTAACCCTTGATGATGATAAGACAAAGAAACGAGAGGAAGTTATAGTCACTTCCTTCTTTTTTTTTTAATAGTTTACAGGATAAAAGTATAAAAGACAGAGACCAAAAAGCAAACAATTAAATAGGACAATCCCACGGAATAGCTAGGCCAAATCACATTGCTGTTCCCATTATTCAAATAATAACATACCTCAAACAACGAAAATACGAAATTAATGTTGGTGCAGACATGATTATTCTTCTGTAATGTTGATGATGTTGCATCATGAAGAAACGAAAAAGGCAGTTCATTTCATGATCAAGAATCAATTAAGTTCATGTTGAAAACAGAGATGTTGTGCATATATAACTGGAATAATGAGCTCATCATATTCCATTATTTCAAGATCAAGATGCCCAAATTCATGCTCAGCCTGAGATCATGATATCTATCAGATATCCACCACTCGATTTCTGCAAGGATATTAAAATAAGAAACAAAAATTATACGTACAACTACAATTAATTATGTCGCATGCATGCCATATATCAAAAACACCAACTCAAAGCCATATATATATATATATATATATAGTCAAGAGTTGCTGTGCCTGTACCTGTATCATCACTCATTGATTGTCATACCATGTCGAACTCACTATTAATTAATACGCATGATCTAGAGTTCTGCTGACCTTAATCTCAGCCAAATTTTTAGTGTTCACAGGTGGTGCATGCAAACCCTGCCTATAAATATATATATAGCTGAGTCTTGTAATCGATAACCATGATCAAGTGCTTAAGAGAATGTACATCTACTACTCTTTGATGCTCTTCATCTTCTGTCCGGTAAGAATCAGGATAGGAATATCTATCTCGTTAATTCAATTAGAAGTATATATTTAAAGTAAAACTCTAAATGATTCTTTGATTTTTCTTTCACGTACCCGGAAGACAAAGAGGCGCTGCATGCTCAAGCAAGGATGTGTTACACTTACTCATCAGTGATCAGCAAAGATTTTGATGACGAGGTTTGTGAATCAAAGGATTCTGATTCTGCTTCTGGACATTGTTCAAGAATCCGAGGAAGATGCGTGTGTTCTAAGCCTTGTGAAGGTAGCCCTCAAGAGGACTTCTCTTCATTGCAACTGCTCCTCCCTCCAGATTCCGCGGAGTTTAGTCCTCCGGAAGCAGAAGGGATTTTCCATCTATCTAGAGAACCTGAACGTGAAAAGAAATCGTTAACTTCATCATCTGCAGAGCCTCCAGAGAAAGGGATGTTCCTTCCATGTAGAGAACCTGATAATTCAGATTATGAGATGTGGCCTCCCCCATCTGCTAAACCTCCAGAGGAGGTGAAGATGATATCTTGATCTCCTCTGGTCCTCACAATTATAAGATGATGATGAAGTAATTAATTATAATATATTTACTGCGATTGTAGCTTTTAATTTTATCTAAGAATGAGACTGCTGATCTACACGATATGGTTCGATTGGTCGCCCCATCTGCAGAACCCTTCAAATCAGGAGATGATAATATCTCATCCATGTATAGCAAGAGGAGAGAATGCTTCAAAGCTTCCTCATCCCTTCAATAAGGTGATGAACTAATATATATAATAATGTTACTACTCGAAGTTATGCTAATTGGATTTCAGGAATTTCGTGATAGATCAAATTTTTATTTAACATCAATTATTATCAATTATTGTTGAACGTTAACAACAGTCTTGCTAGGGAACCTCCACAAATATTCGTTTTCACTGTTTTGATATTTAAGGCTATGTCTCGAGTTCAAAATTATCTTGACTGAATGTGATACCTCATATTAAATATCAATGATTCATACATTCGCCAATTATCACTATCAAACAACATAATCGATGGCGCCCAAAATCAATGGGAGTGGTGGTCTAATCTAACCATCACATGTTGACGGATGGCACTAATTAGATACAAATTTATGGATGAATATGGAATGCCTCCTTGATGATGATACGACAAAGAAAAGAGACGACGTTAATTACCTTCCCTTCCATAGTTATACATTTGTTATTTGTTATAGTTAATAGATTAGGGAATGTGCAAAATATTCAATGTTTGGGCACACATGATGTATTCTTACTGATCATGACCAACCGTAGTATGAATTTAATTTCATCGTTTATAAGTCTTTCAATATCGGCATTTTTTTCAGTTTAACCAAGTATAATAGAAGTCATTCCATCCAGGTTTTAGCTTTAGGCTGAGGTATAATAGTACCGAGCTCAGAAAATAAGCCGCGGAAAATGTTAGAAGAAAAGGTTTAGTTGGGGTATTATTATAAATTTTAACAAAATCCTAATTTGTTTCAATTGTCTAACCAAATTCTAATTTTCTTTTTTATAAGTAATAAAATTCGATACCAAAATTTAAATTTGTCCATAGTTTCTCTCAAATGTAGAGACTTATTGATCATAAATTGATATATCGATTGATAAATATTTTATATCATTTAATTTTGATAAAGTGTTAATCATTTATATAAATGTCTAGCAGTATTTGACAAAGGTTTACTAAAATATTTATCCCATCGAGTTGGTTAGACAATAAAACATATAGGTTTTTTTAAAATTTAAAACCGTTTTCAATATTCGACTATTTTTCATATTTTTCTAATGAGCCGCGGTGGTTTGCATATTAACTCTATGTGAAAATTATCAGGAGCCATGAGAGGAGTAGAGTACCATTCGCTGAAAAGTTCGAACAACTTGAAGTTGAAGGAAAGCGTTCAACCAATTAATGCACCACATTCTACAAGCGCAAGTGACACAGATCAATGCACTACATTATAGTACGAATGCCACCTCTACATGACCTGTTTAGGGACAAAGAAAAGGAAGATGCCCTTTGACACTTTTTCATTCTCTGCGTGCAATGTCTGCTAAATCCCCTCTGGCCGTTCAGTTATTTTGTTTCTCATTTTGTGGTTTCTTAGGTGGTGTCTGGTTTTAAGGGGGAAAAAAAAAGAGTAGGTTAAAGGAAAATAGTGGGGGAAAGGAATTTGGTTTGGCAACGCAATCTTTAGCGATAAACAGTCAAACATTAAAATATTTGATATCAATTATTAAATCAAAATTTTTAATTCTAAATGTTCTTTATATTATCTATGAAGTTAATTATATGATAATTTGTATATTAAACCAATATAAGAATGTATTTTTACAAAAATATAATAAATTTTATTAAATACATATGTCACTTATTAAATTATTCATATTAGAAATTATATATAAATTTACACTGATATTTCATTAAAGCGACTAACTAAAATTTATTATAAATTTTTTTTTAAATCTGAAAAAAAAATTGCAAAATAGGTTGGCAAACAGCGAAGATGAGAAACGAAAAATTGTGGGCTGCACCACATGCCCTATCAATTCCAGCACTCGATCAATTGCATGCTCCAAGAAACAAAAATAGAATTGCATTTCTCAGATTCCAACTACGAAGAACACCAAACCCAAGGCATGCGCGCATGTAGTGAGTAGATGAGAAAGAAAGAGTTGCGTACCTGTTTCCCTACTCATTGTCATACCAAGTAAACCCACTTAATTAATATGCATTTAGAGTTCTGCTGAGAGCTGCAGCCATGGTACGAAACAAATGAAGGTTTAAATGACGACCTTAATGTCAGCCAAATTTAGTGGTCATGCATGAGGCGTGCATGTGCGGTGACTGCCTATAAATATGGCTACTGCGTCTTCTAATGGAAAACCATCAAGTGAAATCATGGGGCGATCAAAGTGCTTTTGTAACATCTGCTCCTTGCTGCTCTTCATCTTCTTGCTCTCTGGTAAGAATCAGGAATATATATATATATAACAGTATATGTAGTACCTGTTTATCTAATATTTTCTTCCGCGCACCCTTGCGGCAGAGGCGCTGCATGCCCAAGCAAGGATGTTTTGTTTTTCAGCGACCAAAACTTTTGATGCTAAGCCTTTTGCTGCTGCTGCTCCTGCTGCTGAGTTTAGCCCTCCGGATGGAATGTTCCCTGACTTTCCACCAGGATGGTTCCCTGTGCCCCCGCCTGTAGATCCTCCGCTTCCAGAAGGGAAGTTCCATCCAGTTGGAGAACCTGATGATCCAGATTATGATAGCTCTGCTAAACTTCAGCAAGGGATGGTCTTTCCCCATTCGCCACCTGATGATTTAGATACTGATACTTGGCGGCCTGTTCCATCTGCTAAACTTCCAGAAGGGATCGTCTTTCCCCATTCGCCACCTGATGATTCAGATGCTGATACTTGGCGCCCTGCCCCATCTGCTAAACTTCCAGAAGGAATGGTCGACTTTCCCCTTTCACCACCTGATGATTCAGATACTGATACTTGGCGGCCTGCTTCATCTGCTAAACTTCCAGAGGATCCATGAGGACGCATCAAAGCTTCCTCCTCGTTCGATAAGATGATGAATAACTGACAACAATAATGTGTTTGCTTTGCTTATAGCTCTTATAAGTATAAGAATATATAAGACCGCTATTGGATAATAAGAAATGTTGGATGAAAAATCAGGATGACTAATGAAATTAATTTTTCAAGCCACATTACCAAGCCATATAATTTTTTTTTGTATTTTAATTGGAATAACTGGGTCTTTTATCCTGCATGGCGGCATAACTCTTGGGATGGTGGATCCTTCATTATTGGTTTACCCGACAATACTTCGTCATTACTCTTTTTATTAAAAATTTTTGGTTGACCAGATAACTACATAACAAGCATCTTGTTTGACCGACGAAGGATACGACCTCCAATTTCATCTTCAAAGATATTGCATGGCACAAGTTTCTAAATAAAAGCCGCCAATGTCAAAAAAAGTATTTAATAAGAACTGCTCCTCGTGGGTTCAATGATTAATTCTCAAGTTTAATAAAATTTAATAAAATATTAGAGGCACTAGATTCTATAGAAGCCTCTCTCCAGGTGTCTCCATGGCTCCAGGTGTCACTGTCAACTCCCTTGCATGCAGTATGGTGTTAACCAAGCTCCATGCATCTCACCACCTGTCAACCATGCTGCATGCATCTGGCCACCTGTAAGCAAACTCTCCTATAAATATAGTCTTTGGTTGCAAATCAAGGTTGGAGAACAATTTCTCTCTCTCGAAATCCTCTCTCTCTCTATCTCGTCTCCCCCTGGTCGACCAAAAATTTTCACTCCGTAGTTAATCTTTGACTTGAGCGTCGGAGGATTATCACCGGCAACACCACCGGCGCCTCTGACCCTTTATTTTCTATTTGTGTGCAGATCATTCAAGCCACTGGAGCCTTGGTTGATCAAAATATAACAGCCATCTTGACCGACACGTGACCCAAAATTTCTTACTTTTTCCTCCTTCTCCACACATTCCATCACTGTCTTCTGGCTGAGTCAAGTCCTCCACAACAAATACAAATTTTACTGCTGAGCTGGAGGTCGACCGATTTTCAGCATCAACAGTTGGCGCTGTTTGTGGGGACTATGACAAAAAGCCATATATGTCGCAATGAATAACCCACCAGAAGGGAATGTCCTCATTGAGGATCTCTATAGTGACCAAGAGGGGTCAGGAGCGATGAAGGGAAAAAGGTGACAACAACAAGATGCAATGGCTATTCAAGAATAATTGAAGCTTATGAACCAACAAAGTGTTCAAATGTGAACCCAAATACAAGCTCTTGCTAATCAAGTAAAGAATGCTCTACATATTGATGGTGATAGGGTCTTGGTAAATGATCCAGGTGCCTCTGGTCAACCGCACGGTGCATTGGCAGGTAGAACGAGTGAGAGTAAGCATCGTGGTCGTGGAAAGAAAGGACCATATGATTATGGTCGACGCACTGGTAAAACATTAGAAAATCAATCTCATCTTAATCATAGCAGCTCTGGTGGTTCAAAAACAAGAACCAGGGATGATTTGGATGATGAAGACCTTCGACATTCCTTGGATTCGCATCGTAAAAGTAAAAGACGGCATGAGGAGCAAGAAGTGGATAAAACCCAAGAGGAGTTAAGGCTAATGCACGAAGAGTTGCTCACCTTGAAAGAGGCACAGAGGGAAAGAAATTCAATGGAAGAAATCATGGGGGAATTAGAATCTCCTTTTATTCCTGCAGTTGCGACTTCCATACTACCAAGGAAATTCTCCATAACCCAGATGGACATGTACAATGGGCTGGTCGACCCAATAGAGCATATGAAGTTATTTAGAGAGAACTTGGCACTTCGACATATTTCTGAGGATGTTATATGCAAAGTCTTTCCTCTCACCTTGACTGGACTAGCTCGATCATGGTATAGATCTCTAAAGCCGGGGTCTATAGGTTCGTTTTCTCAGCTTTTAAAAGAGTTCATTTCTCATTTTATTGGGGTCAGAGAACCTAGGAAATCTAAGGCACACTTGTTAACTTAAAAACAAGGAAAAAATGAAAGCTTGATGAGTTATGTCAAAAGATATCATGCAGAGGTGATGAAACTTGGTGCTTTCAATGATCCTGTGGCCTTAGGTGTTATGATCAGTAGGATCAGGTCGACTAGGCTATGGTGGGCAATACGAGATAATATGCCAACTTCATATGCTATGATGTATGAGAAGGCTCAGACATATGCTAAAGCTGAAGAGAATTTGAGGTCTTAAAAGCCAGTCAACGAGGAGAGGGCAGTCGTTCTGGAGAACGAAATAAAAATAAAAATGACAATTAGAGACCTTCAATAATTGATCGTCATAGTCGACTAAGGGAAGCACAAACTATTACCAAGGTGAGTAAAACAGCAGAGATCAAATATCTCCAATGTACTCCATTAAACGCCATTTGTGGTGAGATCTTTGATGCAATCAAAGACAAGAATTTACTGACTCATCCTAAGCCTTTGAAATTTGATCTTCTCTTCTATCTCTCCTTGGTCAACCAAAGCAAAGGAAGCATACTAGATCGATTGAAAAAAAGATAGCCATCGTTAATACAATTTTTTGGGGACCTAGTATCAGAGAAAATTCAAATCATGCTTTAAAGGCTCATATGAGAAAGGTTAGAAGGTGTGCAAAAGCCCTAGAGGATGGTGTGTCAACAAGGACAATGAAACAACCTCGCCTCTTCCATACTCCATTACTCTTCACTGAATAAGATGCCAAAGGTGTGGTTCCTCCTCATGATGATGCATTGGTAGTAACTATGGCAATTGCCAAAATCTTGGTATAAAATGAGTGTTAGTGGATACGGGGAGTTCTGTAGATATACTCTTTTTGGAAGCTTTCACTTGCATGCAAATGTCTAAAGACCAGCTTCAACCTAATGAAGCTTCTTTGAAGGGTTTTATAGGAGATCGTGTGACACTTATTGATTCAATTCAGTTACCAGTAACGGCAGAAGATGGTTTTCATAAAAGAGCCACCTTTGTGAATTTCTTGGTGGTAGATTTTCCTACTGCTTATAATGTTATTCTTGGTCGACTAGCTCTAATTAACTTTAATGCAGCAATCTCCATCTACCACTTGACAATGACATTTTTTACTGAAGAAGGTGTAGGAGTTGTACGAGATGAATAAGAGTTGACAAGAACCTGCTATGCTATTTCCACAAAAAGATAAGTTGAGAAGAGTCTCATGATCTATAACCTGAATGCAAGGGATGATAGTGGTCAACCAGTTGAAGAAGTTATTCCTGATCAACCAGTTGAAAAAGCTATTCCAATATTTAGTCTAGACCAAGAGATGATAATTTGCACCCACTGGATCTTTAACAAAAGAGTTGGTGTTTGTATTAATCAACGAGAACTACCTAAAAAAGATAACAAAGGTTGGTTCCTCCCTGTGAACTCAATAAGTCTTATTACATTGTCAAAAATGAAGATAAAATATGTTCATGTATCTTTGTTTTACACTTCACCAAGTATATCAACCAAGTTGTAATTCTTGAATCATGTTGCCTTATTACATCTATGATGGATGTATCTTCTTCAAAAGTTAATGATTCTCCATTTGGTGTGTTTGGATCTCCATAAAAATCTCCAATGCCTAGCACAAAGATAATAGGTCAACTAGGACCTTGATTTATTTCTCCACTTGAAATGCTAGTACATTTAAGGGCACGTGATGCCTAAACTTAAAAGGCGAAGTGGCACCTGAGGTACTATTACCCAAATTCACCAGGGAATGCGAATTGGCGCCCGAGGTACTCTAACTCGAATTCACTAGGAGCGGCGATCTGGCGCCTGAGTTACTATTACCCAAATTCACCAGGGAAGACGAACTGGCGCCTAAGGTACTCTTACCTGAATTCACCAGAAGCGGCGATCCGGTGCACGAGGTACTATTACCCAAATTCATCAGGCGAGGCAGACTGGCGCCCAAGGTACTATTACCCGAATTCACCATGAAAAATTTCTAGCAAAACATGTTAGGTCGACCAGGACCTTTACTTATTTTCTCTATTTAAAATGCTAGAGCAATCATGGGCACGTGATGCCTAAACTTAAAAGGCGAAATGGCGCTCGAGGTACTATTACCCAAATTCACCAGAGAAAGCGAACTGGCATTCGAGGTACTCTTACCTGAATTCACTAGGAGCAGCGATCCAGCGCCCAAGGTCCTATTACCCAAATTCACCAGGAGCGGCGGTCCGACGCCCAAGGTACTATTACCCGAATTCACCAGGAAAAATTTCTAACATAACGTGTTAGGTCGACCAAGACCTTTACTTATTTTCTCCATTTAAAGTGCTAGAGCAATCATGGGCACGTGATGTCTAAACTTAAAAGGCGAACTGGTGCCCGCGATACTATTACCCAAATTCACTAGAAAAGGCGATCTGGTGCCCAAGGTACTGTTGCCTGAATTCACCAAGAAAGATTTTTAGCGCAACATGATGGGTCAACCAAGATATTGGTTCATTTCTCCATTTGTAATGTTGGCACAAGCATAGGGCATCTGATGCTTAAGGTATAATTGCCTTATATTTTTACCACTGTAATATTTAACTAAGGTGAAGCTACTTTATATATGAACAACTCACCATATGAGACTTTCCATGTACTGTATCTAGTCGACTAAGGCCGTTATATGTAATCACCATATAGAATGTTAGCATAATGGATCGTCATTTGGTGCCTACAATACAACTATTCAATATGTAAATAAATTGTTGGGAAAGATATTTAAGTTGGTACGCTTGGTCGACGAAAATTCCTCTATTCAAGATTACCGTTTAAGATGGCAACTTAATTAATTGGCACACAACATCTAAGGTTTGCCAATTTACCTAGCCTCTGGTCAACTTCGCTCTTATCTGGGAATAGATAGAGATGTGATGTGAATATGAAGGTACAAGAGCAATTAGAGTACTCCAAACAAAATTCAACTAAATAATGAAGCTATATTGTATGAGTTTAATTCTTCAAGCTCAACAACATAAAGTCATATTCTTTGAAAATAGTCAAAAGAAAGAAGATGAGTCATTACAATGATAGAAGATCAAATCTCCTTGTCAACCCAAAATCTGCCACAAATATTATTGGTACCACCAACTTCATAAGTATCGTTAATTTCCTCAGTGCCATCATCTCTATTAGTATCATCAACTTCATTGATAACACCAAGTCTATCAAGGCTACACATTCCACTGGATATTGCTGAGCACCATAGCCTTCACAACAGTCATTGGCCTTTTCATCAACCTTTTCAAGTGGAAGAAACAATCGTAAAAGACATACTCGAATGAGGAAGGACGAGACAAATATAAGTCTTTGTCATCAATTCATGAGAAAAAAGAAATACCAAGCCCTCCATACATTTAATGGTATTAGATTAGAATTTGTGAAAGTTCCACATATGAAGACTTCATCTAAATCCTGGTTGACTAGAGGGATTTTAAGAATAGTATGTTTGTGCTACTTGTTCGTGCCTTGCAGGCAGTTGCATCTTTTCCTCCAAAAGTCACTTCAGCAATTAATGGAAGCTTTGTGTTGAAATTAGAAGGTCTAACGCAGGTTTGGTTGACAAGCCAAAGGGTGAAGGTAAATCACCTACACTCTAGTAGATTCAGAGATGTCAACGAAGTCTTCTCCAATTATATTGAGCAACACAATGACAAATTCACTTACAATCTTCCTCTCCTTGCTAAAGAGAAGTCAACACAAAAAGGCAAAGTAAGCATTGTCAAGCAAATAATGAGAGTTACTAGTATTTGAATCGACTTTGAAGAAAAGAACACAATCAAGAGTGTGGTACTAATGCATATGGAGTATTGCTTAATGTATTCTTCAAAGAGTCAAGTCCCAAGCTAAATGCTAATGCTTTGACTGAGAACTTGGGGGCCTAGCTATTGGATGAAAAATCAGGATGACCAATGAAATTAATTTTTCAAGCCACATCACCAAGGCATACAATTTTTCCTTGCACTTTAATTGGAATAACTGTGTCTTTTATCCTGTATGGCGGCATAACTCCTGGTGTAAAGCCCATTAGCAAAAGCCTAGCCCATCAATTATCTTAGCCCAGCCCTTAAGTCATTTTTTTTCAATTTTTCATGCAATTATATAAAGCAATAATTAGGAATTATTAGAAACAAAAAAAAAAGAAAAATCCAGAAGAGAAGACAGAGGGGGGGAACGTGAGACAAGGGGGGAGAAAGCAAGAGAAAATTTTGATTTTTTCTAAGGAATTTTAAGATTTTAAGGTAATTTCTTCATCTCTTCATTTAATTAGATTATATAATTTCAATCCTATCTCTAGATTAATATTAGGAGGAGGTTATTTGATATTTGGAGATGTAATAGAGAGAGAAACTAGAGAGAGAAATGAGATTTCCATGCTTATTTAAGCTTCAATTTCTTGTATTTTGAAGAAATTGAAGTTTTGATGATAATTATGGGAAATTAGGGATTCTGTGAACAGTACAAATTTCGAAAATTTTAGCAGTCTGTTGGATTTGAATTTAATTCTGAAATTTATATATGTTAAAATAGACATCTTAAGGAATTGTTTAAAGTTGGATTCACTGAAAAATGTGGAGTATGCAATTTATTATGAATTTTCGAAGTTTACTGTTCACCACTAGAAATTCAGTTTTTCTGCAGAAAATCAGTATTGGGCAAGTTAATTAAGGTCTCTAGAGGTCTTCAAAAATTATGAAATTTGGGATATGAGTTTGTATGTATGTCTAGTTTAAATCTGGAAAGATTAGTGATTTTATGAATTTAGTACAAATTATCATGTATTTTGGAATAGGGAGAGGTCAGATTTGGAAGGGAATTTATAGAATTTATGTATCTGGAAAAATGAAGGATTTGAGGGATCAAATGAACACAGAATGCTATGCAATTTGATATGATATTAGGTATGTATGTGTAGAAGACCTTTATAAAATATTAGACCATTTGGATGAGTGAATTAATTATTAAAAATCGGTGAACCAGAATTGGTCAGTTTAAGAAGTGTGAAAATGGAAGTAATTAAGAGAATTAGTATGTTATTGGAGAGATTGTGGTTTTGTGCAATTAAAGAACTTTATTTGGCTTTTCCTTTAGGTGAGACTACGGTTCCTAATCCATACCGGGATCCGATCGCGGAAGACGTTGCCACACAAGTTAATCCACAAGATTGTGAGTGGGAAAAACATACATTTTTACCAATAATTGAATTATAATTTATAAATTTTTATTTTTATTATAATTGTTAGCAAAACTTTATTATATTAGTAAACATATATTCCTTTATTCTTGTATGAAGTATATTTCATGGTTTATCAAATTTTATCTATGTTGTTATTAGAAAGAATTGTTTAATGTTTTAGAGATTTAAAAGTACAGAATCGAATTTTTATGTATTACTAAGCTAGTACCCAATTCATTCAGATAGTGAAAGTATAGAGGTCTTTGGGACCCATTCAGGCACACATAGAAGCTTTGGGCCGTGTGATCTGGATGTTTAGCCCTTTGGGGGCAGCTCTGCGCATGCGTAGGATCAGTATAGAGATATCTTGGCCTGAGCGATCCTAGCCCCTCCAGGTCATGATCAGTCAGATTAGTTTGGGTACTTGATTAGTGAAACTGTAATGATTTAGAAATTTTAAAATGCGAAATGAGTTTTACGGTAATTAGAACCTTAATACGGTTATCAAATTGAATTTTGAATACAAGTGGAAATGCCTTAGAATATTTTTATATCAAAAATTTGATTTTTGTGAAAGGCATATGGATTATTTAAAGATTAGCTCGTTTTTGTATCTTTTTGAAGCAGTTTTCTAATCAATGCTAGTAAAGCAGAATTTTTAGTTAATTACTTGTTATGATGTATTATTTTATCTTATGCAAATTTTTATCTATTTTAATGACTCTATCCCACTCACTGAGTTTATACTCACCCTATTTTTTTTTAAAACCATTTTTCCCAGGAGATTGCAGTGTTCAGTCGGAACGCCAGTAGCTGCTTGAGGTTGGCCATTTGATGATGTTTTGAGAGCTTTCTTTTTTATATCTTATTGTATTATCGTAGATGGTTTTTCTTGCATATGTAAATATTTGATATCGTATATGTATCAAAGATTTGTTTTAGTTTCTTTCAGACATTTTTGTTTATTCAATCATGTTTGAGTTTTTAAACTTATATTTAAAATTTTGGTTGTAAACTTTTTGAATCGAAATTAATCATATTTGAGGCCGGAGGCCATATTTCTTCTAAAGACTGTTTTGGAGATACAATTATTTTAACAGATAGACTTAAGGTCCCGAAAAGGAAGTTAGTGGTTATATAAATATTTTGGAAGTGTTGAATTTTGTGTACTTGGCAGGGGGATTAGTCTAAAATACAGGGGAAACTCTGCCAAATTTTTCATAAATTAGCATATTTTAAAAAGTCATATTTTCTTAGTACAGTTTTAGGCACGATTCGCCCGTGTTAGCTAGGGGCGGGTCGTGTCAACTTGGTATCAGAGCATGGTGTTTAAGATTTTGTTAAGTTTTTCACGGTTGCATAAACATAGTTTTGTAATGATAAAAGAAGCATTATATTTTGTAGGCATCATCATGAGCCAACATACAGGCAGACCTCGCACTAGAGCCAGGGGCGGACTGAACCAAACTGCAAATTCTCCACCACCACCACCTGAAGGTGAAGGGGAAAATGAACATAGTAGTGGAGAGGAAAGACAGTCAAATGCGAGAGGAAATGAGAATAGGAATCACCGTGACCCTCCTATCATTATACACTCAGTAGATGCACTAGCCCAGCTCGTTGCTACTGTTACTCAAAATCAAGGGCGTGTTAGGGAAGAGAATACTATTGAGCGGGTTAGGATGTTGGGTGGTCAAATCTTTGATGGTAATGTTGATCCTCCTAGTGCAGAGGCTTGGTTAAGCAAGCTAGAGCGTATCTTTGGAGTTATGGGGTTTATTGATGAGCAGAAATTGCTTTTTGCTACATTTTTATTAGAGGGTGGAGCATATCACTGGTGGGAGTCAGTTCAGCGTCGTTATCCATCACAGGAAGTTATTACTTGGGCTTTGTTCAAAAAGGAGTTCTTTGATCACTACTTTCCTGCTGTGTACAAAGATATAGAGCGTAGTGAGTTCTTGAGACTGGTTCAAGGGTCCAGATCAGTGGAGGAGTAGGAGAAGAAATTTTTAGAGCTCTCCAGATTTGCTCCTTCTATTGTGGCTGATGAGGAGGAAAGGTGTAAACAGTTTGAAGAAGGATTACGTAGAGAAATCAGAGTTGTACTTGCTGCCAACAATTATGATGACTTTGGTTAGTTAGTCCAAGCTGCTATGAAAGTTGAGAGAAATTTGGGAGAGGCTAACCGAGCTGATTCAAGCTATAAACGTGAGCAGAGTTGGCCAGTTGATAGTACTAGCCACCGACCAAGCAAGAGAGGGGGCAGTTATTCAGCTTATTCTGATAGTTATAAGAGTACTCAGAGACAGGGTCCACCAGAGGGGCAAAAACAAAGTTCTAGACAGGGAGCTATGCAACAATCTGTGGGAAGTAATTCTAGAGATCAGCGGATTAGTAGAAAGGGAAGCAGACAACATGATGACAGATCCAGAATGACTCCGTACTCATTATGTGAGACTTGTGGCAAGCTTCATGAGGGAGAGTGTCGGTTTGGTAGACCTGGTTGTTATCATTGTGGTCAGACAGGACATATCAAGAAATTTTGTCCTACTTTAACTCAAGGTAGCAGCCTTGTTCAGAAAGATAGAGGATCAGGGAGGCTTCAAACCGGGACATCTACTTCTTCAGCTAGAAACCAAATGAATACCTCAAGAAATAATAATAATCAACAGGGTAGTCAGCCGGCTCGACAGGCACGAGTCTTTGCCATGACTCAGCAGCAGGCACAGGCTACACCAGAGGTGGTTACTGGTACGTTGACTATCTTTGTTCGTGAGGCCCACATTTTGATTGATCCTGGATCCACCCATTCCTTTGTTTCATGTATGTTTGCTATGTATGCTGATAGAGATTTGAAAACATTGGAGTGTACTTTAGCAGTAGCCACACCTATTGGGGATTCCATCTTGGTAGGAAATGTTCTTAAGGATTGCATTGTGAAGGTGGGTAATTATGATCTATTAGCAAACTTGATTCCTTTAGATATCCGAGACTTCGATGTGATATTGGGAATGGATTGGCTTGCAACTCACCATGCATCTGTAGATTGCTTCAAGAAGGAGGTGGTGTTTAGAAAACCTGAAACGCCTGAATTTATTTTCTATGGAGATCGACGAATCCTCTCTACTTGCATAATATCTGCTCTTGAAGCTAAACGATTATTTGTAAAGGGATGTTCGGCCTATCTAGCTCATGTCATTGATACTTCAATAGGTGAAGCAAAGATAGAAGACATTCCTATTGTACAAGATTTTCCGGATGTGTTTCCAGAAGATTTACCCGGTTTACCACCAGATAGGGAGGTTGAATTCACAATTGACTTAGCTCCTGGTACAACTCCTATTTCCATGGCACCATACAGAATGGCTCCAGCAGAGTTAAAGGAGTTAAAAGTGCAACTGCAAGAGTTGGTTGATAAGGGGTGTATTAGACCCAGTGTTTCACCATGGGGAGCACCGGTCTTGTTTGTTAAAAAGAAGGATGGAACAATGCGGTTATGTATAGACTACCGACAGTTGAACAAGGTGACAATACGTAACAAGTATCCTCTTCCTCGTATTGATGATTTGTTTGACCAGTTGCAAGGTGCAAAGGTTTTCTCCAAGATAGATTTGCGCTCGGGTTACCATCAACTCAAAATTAGAGAGGCCGATGTACCTAAGACTGCTTTTAGAACTCGTTATGGGCACTATGAATTTCTTGTAATGCCGTTTGGGTTGACTAATGCTCCAGCAGTTTTTATGGACCTGATGAATCGAGTATTTCTTCCTTATTTGGATCGCTTTGTTATTGTGTTTATTGATGACATATTGGTGTATTCGCGAGACAAGGAGGAGCATGCAGAACATTTGAAGATAGTTTTGCAGACTTTGAGGGAGAAACAACTTTATGCCAAATTCAGCAAATGCCAGTTTTGGCTGGACAAAGTTGTGTTTTTAGGACATGTGATATCAGCTAAAGGGGTGTATGTAGATCCTTAGAAGATAGAAGCTATTGTTAAATGGGAGAGACCCACTAATGTAACAGAAGTCAGAAGTTTTCTTGGCTTGTCAGGTTATTATAGGAGATTTATTGAGAATTTTTCCAGAATTGTTGTTCCATTAACACGGTTGACTCGTAAGGAGGTGAAGTTTGAGTGTACTGATGCTTGTGAGCAGTGTTTTCAAGAGCTCAAAACACGATTAACTTCTGCACCCATACTTACTCTTCCATCCGGTAATGACGGGTTCGTGATTTACAGTGATGCCTCTAGACAGGGGTTAGGTTGTGTTTTGATGCAACACGGGAAGGTGATAGCTTATGCTTCAAGACAACTAAAGAAGCATGAACAAAATAATCCTACCCATGACTTAGAATTGGCAGCAATTGTATTTGCACTCAAGACTTGGCGACATTACTTGTATGGGGCAACATGTCAAATTTACACAGATCACAAGAGCCTCAAGTATTTATTCACTCAAAAAGAATTGAATCTTAGGCAGAGAAGATGGATTGAGCTTATCAAAGATTATGACTGCACAATTGACTATCACCCATGTAAAGCAAATATAGTAGCAGATGCACTCAGCCGAAAGTCCTCGAGCTCTATAGCCTATTTGAGGGTGACATATCTACCTTTATTGATTGAATTGAGGTCTTTGGGAATTGAATTAACAATTAATGACTCAAGTGTGCTACTAGCCAATTTTCATGTTAGACCTACTTTAATTAATAAAGTTAGAGATGCACAAGTACAAGATCCTCAATTAATGAAACTGATAGAAGAGGTGAAGAAAGGCTTACGATCAGACTTTGTGGTTAGAGATGATGGAGCATTAGTTATGGGAAATAGACTTTGTGTGCCCAATATTGAAGAATTAAAGAAAGAGATTATGGAAGAAGCTCACTTCCCAGCCTATGTAATACATCCAGGAAGTACTATGATGTATCGTAATTTGAGAGAACATTATTGGTGGCAAGGTATGAAGCGAGAAATTGCAGAATTTGTGTCTCGGTGTTTAGTTTGCCAACAAATCAAAGCTGAGCACCAGAAACCTGCGGGACTCTCTCAACCACTTCCTATCCCTGAATGGAAATGGGAACATATTACTATGGATTTTGTGGTAGGACTTCAACGTACTATGGCTGGTCATGATGGTATTTGGGTAGTGGTAGATCGTCTTACAAAATCTGCCCACTTTTTACCTATCAAGGCTACTTATTCATTGAATAGGCTAGCTAGTATTTATGTAGCAGAGATAGTCCGTCTTCATGGTGCACCTGTTTCAATCATCTCAGATAGAGATCCACGTTTCACTTCCAGATTTTGGCCTAGCTTACAAAAAGCTTTAGGCACAAAATTGAATTTCAGCACAGCTTTTCACCCACAAACAGATGGTCAATCTGAGCGTACCATTCAAACTCTTGAAGATATGCTTAGAGCTTGTGTATTGGAGTTTAAAGGAAATTGGGATGTTTATTTGCCTCTTATGGAATTTGCTTATAATAATAGTTACCAATCCAGTATTGAAATGGCACCTTATGAGGCTCTATATGGAAGAAAATGTAGAACACCAATATGTTGGGATAAAGTGGGTGAGAGGAGACTATTAGGACCAGAACTGGTACAGGATACGAATGAAAAGATAGTTATTATTAGAAACAAGATGAAGGCAGAACAAGATCGACAGAAGAGTTATGCTGATAAGCGTAAAAGAGATCTGGAGTTTCAGGTGGGAGATAAAGTATTTTTGAAGATATCTCCTTGGAAAGGTGTGCTTCGTTTTGGTAAACGTGGGAAACTAAGTCCACGTTATATTGGGCCTTACGAGATCATAGAGCGTGTGAGCACAGTTGCTTACCGTTTAGCTTTGCCTCCAGAATTGTCGAAAATACATAATGTGTTTCATGTCTCTATGCTCCGCAAGTACGTGTATGATCCAAGCCATATCCTTCAACAGCAGCTAATTCAATTAAAAGAAGACTTGACTTTTGAAGAAGAACCATTAGAGATCATAGAATGGAAACAGCAAGTACTTCGTGCCAAGACTATTCCCTTGGTTAAGATATGGTGGCGAAATCACTCGAAAGAAGAAGCTACGTGGGAGCGAGAAGACGTTATGCGAGCTCAGTATCCACATCTCTTTCTCTCAGGTTAGTAATTTCGAGGACGAAATTTTTTTTTAGGGGGGTAGTATTGTAAAGCCCATTAGCAAAAGCCTAGCCCATCAATTATCTTAGCCCAGCCCTTAAGTCATTTTTTTTCAATTTTTCATGCAATTATATAAAGCAATAATTAGGAATTATTAGAAACAAAAAAAAGAAAAATCCAGAAGAGAAGACAGAGGGGGGGAACGTGAGACAAGGGGGGAGAAAGCAAGAGAAAATTTTGATTTTTTTTCTAAGGAATTTGAAGATTTTAAGGTAATTTCTTCATCTCTTCATTTAATTAGATTATATAATTTCAATCCTATCTCTAGATAAATATTAGGAGGAGGTTATTTGATATTTGGAGATGTAATAGAGAGAGAAACTAGAGAGAGAAATGAGATTTTAATGCTTATTTAAGCTTCAATTTCTTGTATTTTGAAGGAATTGAAGTTTTGATGATAATTATGGGAAATTAGAGATTCTGTGAACAGTACGAATTTCGAAAATTATAGCAGTCTGTTGGATTTGAATTTAATTCTGAAATTTATTTATGTTAAAATAGACATCTTAAGGATTTGTTTAAAGTTGGATTCACTGAAAAATGTGGAGTATGCAATTTATTATGAATTTTCGAAGTTTACTGTTCACTACTAGAAATTCAGTTTTTCTGCAGAAAATCAGTATTGGGCAAGTTAATTAAGGTATCTAGAGGTCTTCAAAAATTATGAAATTTGGGATATGAGTTTGTATGTATGTCTAGTTTAAAACTGGAGATTTTTGTGATTTTATAAATTTAGTAAAAATTATCATGTATTTTGGAATAGGGAGAGGTCAGTTCTGGAAATGAATTTACAGAATTTGTGTATCTGGAAAAATGAAGGATTTGAGGTATCTAATGCTGTCTCTTATACACATCTAGATGTGTATAAGAGACAGGTATTAGACATATATGTGTAGAAGATTTTATAAAATATTAGACCATTTGGATGAGTGAATTAATTATTAAAAATCGGAGAACCAGAATTGCTCTGTTTATGAAGTGTGGAAATGGAGTTAATTAGAAGAATTAATATGTTATTGGTGAGACTACGGTTTTGTGCTATTAAAGAATTTTATTTGACTTTCTCCTTAGGTGAGACTGTGGTTCCTAATACATACCGAGATCCGATCGCAGAAGAGGTTGCCACGCAAGTTAATCCGCAAGATAGTGAGTGGGAAAAACATACATTTTTACCAATAATTGAATTATAATTTATAAATTTCTATTTTTATTATAATTGTTAGCGAAACTTTATTATATTAGTAAACAGATATTCCTTTATTCTTGTATGAAGCATATTTCATGGTTTATCAAATTTTATCTATGTTGTTATTAGAAAGAATTGTTTAATGTTTTAGAGATTTAAAAGTACAGAATCGAATTTTTATGTTTTACTAAGTTAGTACCCAATTCATTCAGATAGTGAAAGTATAGAGGTCTTTGGGACCCATTCAGGCACACATAGAGGCTTTGGGCCGTGTGATCTGGATGTTTAGCCCTTTGGGGGCAGCACTGCGCATGCGTAGGATCAGTATAGAGATATCTTGGCCTGAGCGATCTTAGCCCCGCCAGGTCATGTTCAGTCAGATTAGTTTGGGTACTTGATTAGTGAAACTGTAATGATTTAGAAATTTAAAATGCGAAATGAGTTTTACGGGATTTAGAACCTTAATACGGTTATCAAATTGAATTTTGAATACAAGTGGAAATGCCTTAGAATATTTTTATATCAAAATTTTGATTTTTGTGAAAGGCATATGGATTATTTAAAGATTAGCTCGTTTTTGTATATTTTAGAAGCAGTTTTCTAATCAATGTTAGTAAAGCAAAATTTTTAGTTAATTACTTGTTATGATGTATTATTTTATCTTATGCAAATTTTTATCTATTTTAATGACTCTATCCCACTCACTGAGTTTATACTCACCCTAATTTTTTTTAAAACCATTTTTCCCAGGAGATTGCAGTGTTCAGTCGGAACGCCAGTAGCTGCTTGAGGTTGGCCATTTGATGATGATTTGAAAACTTTTTTTTTTTTATATCTTATTGTATTATCGTAGATGGTTTTCTTGCATATGTAAATATTTGATATCGTATATGTATCAAAGATTTGTTTTAGTTTCTTTCAGACATTTTTTGTTTATTCAATCATGTTTGAGTTTTTAAACTTATATTTAAAATTTTGGTTGTAAACTTTTTGAATCGAAATTAATCATATTTGGGGCCGGAGGCCATATTTTCTTCTAAAGACTGTTTTGGAGATACAATTATTTTAATAGATGGACTTAAGGTCCCGAAAAGGAAGTTAGTGGTTATATAAATATTTTGGAAGTGTTGAATTTTGTGTACTTGGCAGGGGGATTAGTCTAAAATACAGGGGAAACTCTGTCAAATTTTTCATAAATTAGCATATTTTAAAAAGTCAAATTTTCTTAGTACAGTTTTAGGCACGATTCGCCCGTGTTAGCTAGGGGCGGGTCGTGTCAACTTGGTATCAGAGCATGGTTTTTAAGATTTTGTTAAGTTTTTCACGGTTGCATAAACATAGTTTTGTAATGATAAAAGAAGCGTTATATTTTGTAGGCATCATCATGAGCCAACATACAGGCAGACCTCGCACTAGAGCCAGGGGCGGACTGAACCAAACTGCAAATTCTCCACCACCACCTGAAGGTGAAGGGGAAAATGAACATAGTCGTGGAGAGGAAAGACAGTCAAATGCGAGAGGAAATGAGAATAGGAACACCGTGACCCTCCTATCATTATACACTCAGTAGATGCACTAGCCCAGCTCGTTGCTACTGTTACTCAAAATCAAGGGCGTGTTAGGGAAGAGAACACTATTGAGCGGGTTAGGATGTTGGGTGGTCAAAGCTTTGATGGTAATGTTGATCCTCCTAGTGCAGAGGCTTGGTTAAGCAAGCTAGAGCGTATCTTTGGAGTTATGGGGTGTATTGATGAGCAGAAGTTGCTTTTTGCTACATTTTTATTGGAGGGTGGAGCATACCACTGGTGGGAGTCAGTTCAGCGTCGTCATCCATCACAGGAAGTTATTACTTGGGCTTTGTTCAAAAAGAAGTTCTTTGATCACTACTTTCCTGCTGTGTACAAAGATATCAAGCGTAGTGAGTTCTTGAGACTGGTTCAAGGGTCCAAATCAGTGGAGGAGTATGAGAAGAAATTTTTAGAGCTCTCCAGATTTGCTCCTTCTATTGTGGCTGATGAGGAGGAAAGGTGTAAAAAGTTTGAAGAAGGATTACGTAGAGAAATCAGAGTTGTACTTGCTGCCAACAATTATGATGACTTTGGTAAGTTAGTCCAAGCTGCTATGAAAGTTGAGAGAAATTTGGGAGAGGCTAACCGAGCTGATTCAAGCTATAAACGTCAGCAGAGTTGGCCAGTTGATAGTACTAGCCACCGACCAAGCAAGAGAGGGGGCAGTTATTCAGCTTATTCTGATAGTTATAAGAGTACTCAGAGACAGGGTCCACCAGAGGGGCAAAAACAAAGTTCTAACAGGGAGCTATGCAACAATCTGTGGGAAGTAATTCTAGAGATCAGCGGATTAGTAGAAAGGGGAGCAGACAACATGATGACAGATCTAGAATGACTCCGTACTCATTATGTGAGACTTGTGGCAAGCTTCATGAGGGAGAGTGTCGGTTTGGTAGACCTGGTTGTTATCATTGTGGTCAGACAGGACATATCAAGAAATTCTGTCCTGCTTTAACTCAAGGTAGCAGCCTTGTTCAGAAAGATAGAGGACCAGGGAGGCTTCAAACCGGAACATCTATTTCTTTAGCTAGAAACCAGATGAATACCTCAAGAAATAGTAATAATCAACAGGGTAGTCAGCCAGTTCGACAGGCACGAGTTTTTGCCATGACTCAGCAGCAGGCACAGGCTACACCGGAGGTGGTTACTGGTACGTTGACTATCTTTGGTCGTGAGGCCCACATTTTGATTGATCCTGGATCCACCCATTCCTTTGTTTCATGTATGTTTGCTATGTATGCTGATAGAGATTTGAAACCATTGGAGTGTACTTTAGCAGTAGCCACACCTATTGGGGATTCCATCTTGGTAGGAAATGTTCTTAAGGATTGCATTGTGAAGGTGGGTAATCATGATCTATTAGCAAACTTGATTCCTTTAGATATCCGAGACTTCGATGTGATATTGGGAATGGATTGGCTTGCAACTCACCATGCATCTGTCGATTGCTTCAAGAAGGAGGTGGTGTTTAGAAAACCTGAAACACCTGAATTTATTTTCTATGGAGATCGACGAATCCTCTCTACTTGCATAATATCTGTCCTTGAAGCTAAACGATTATTTGCAAAGGGATGTTCAGCCTACCTAGCTCATGTGATTGACACTTCAATGGGTGAAGCAAAGATAGAAGATTTTTCTATTGTTCAAGATTTCCCAGATGTGTTCCCAGAAGAATTACCCGGCTTACCACCAGATAGGGAAGTTGAATTCACAATTGACTTAGCTCCTGGCACAACTCCTATTTCCATGGCACCATACAGAATGGCTCCAGCAGAGTTAAAGGAGTTAAAAGTGCAACTGCAAGAGTTGGTTGATAAGGGGTTTATTAGACCCAGTGTTTCACCATGGGGAGCACCGGTCTTGTTTGTTACAAAGAAGGATGGAACAATGCGGTTATGTATAGACTACCGACAGTTGAACAAGGTGACAATACGTAACACGTATCCTCTTCCTCGTATTGATGATTTGTTTGATCAGTTGCAAGGTGCAAGGGTTTTCTCCAAGATAGATTTGTGCTCGGGTTACCATCAACTCAAAATTAGAGAGGCCGATGTACCTAAGACTGCTTTCAGAACTCGTTATGGGCACTATGAATTTCTTGTAATGCCGTTTGGGTTGACTAATGCTCCAGTAGTTTTTATGGACCTGATGAATCGAGTATTTCATCCTTATTTGGATCGCTTTGTTATTGTGTTTATTGATGACATATTGGTGTATTCGCGAGACAAGGAGGAGCATGCAGAACATTTGAAGATAGTTTTGCAGACTTTGAGGGAGAAACAACTTTATGCCAAATTCAGCAAATGCCAGTTTTGGCTGGACAAAGTTGTGTTTTTAGGACATGTGATATCAGCTGAAGGGGTGTATGTAGATCCTCAGAAGATAGAAGCTATTATTAAATGGGAGAGACCCACTAATGTAACAGAAGTCAGAAGTTTTCTTGGCTTGGCAGGTTATTATAGGAGATTTATTGAGAATTTTTCCAGAATTGTTGTTCCATTAACACGGTTGACTCGTAAGGAAGTGAAGTTTGAGTGGACTGATGCTTGTGAGCAGTGTTTTCAAGAGCTCAAAACACGATTAACTTCTGCACCCATACTTACTCTTCCATCCGGTAATGACGGGTTCGTGATTTACAGTGATGCCTCTAGACAGGGGTTAGGTTGTGTTTTGATGCAACACGGGAAGGTGATAGCTTATGCTTCAAGACAACTAAAGAAGCATGAACAAAATTATCCTACCCATGACTTAGAATTGGCAGCAATTGTATTTGCACTCAAGACTTGGCGACATTACTTGTATGGGGCAACATGTCAAATTTACACAGATCACAAGAGCCTCAAGTATTTATTCACTCAAAAAGAATTGAATCTTAGGCAGAGAAGATGGATTGAGCTTATCAAAGATTATGACTGCACAATTGACTATCACCCAGGTAAAGCAAATATAGTAGCAGATGCACTCAGCCGAAAGTCCTCGAGCTCTATAGCCTATTTGAGGGTGACATATCTACCTTTATTGATTGAATTGAGGTCCTTGGGAATTGAGTTAACAATTAATGACTCAAGTGTGCTACTAGCCAATTTTCATGTTAGACCTACTTTAATTAATAAAGTTAGAGATGCACAAATACAAGATCCTCAGTTAATGAAACTGATAGAAGAGGTGAAGAAAGGCTTACGATCAGACTTTGCGGTTAGAGATGATGGAGCCTTAGTTATGGGAAATAGACTTTGTGTGCCCAACATTAAAGAATTAAAGAAAGAGATTATGGAAGAAGCTCACTTTTCAGCCTATGTAATGCATCCAGGAAGTACTAAGATGTATCGTAATTTGAGAGAACATTATTGGTGGCAAGGTATGAAGCGAGAAATTGCAGAATTTGTGTCTCGGTGTTTAGTTTGCCAACAAATCAAAGCTGAGCACCAGAAACCTGCGGGACTCTCTCAACCACTTCCTATCCCTGAATGGAAATGGGAACATATTACTATGGATTTTGTGGTAGGACTTCCACGTACTATGGCTGGTCATGATGGTATTTGGGTAGTGGTAGATCGTCTTACAAAATCTGCCCACTTTTTACCTATCAAGGCTACTTATTCATTGAATAGGCTAGCTAGTATTTATGTAGCAGAGATAGTCCGTCTTCATGGTGCACCTGTTTCAATCATATCAGATAGAGATCCACGTTTCACTTCCAGATTTTGGCCTAGCTTGCAAAAAGCTTTAGGCACAAGATTGAATTTCAGCACAGCTTTTCACCCACAAACAGATGGTCAATCTGAACGTACCATTCAAACTCTTGAAGATATGCTTAGAGCTTGTGTATTAGAGTTTAAGGGCAATTGGGATATTTATTTGCCTCTAATGGAATTTGCTTATAATAATAGTTACCAATCTAGTATTGAAATGGCACCTTATGAGGCTCTATATGGAAGGAAATGTAGAACACCAATATGTTGGGATGAAGTGGGTGAGAGGAGACTATTAGGACCAGAACTGGTACAGGATACGAATGAAAAGATAGTTATTATTAGAAACAAGATGAAGGCAGCACAAGATCGACAGAAGAGTTATCCTGATAAGCGTAGAAGAGATCTGGAGTTTCAGGTGGGAGATAAAGTATTTTTGAAGATATCTCCTTGGAAAGGTGTGCTTCGTTTTGGTAAACGTGGGAAACTAAGTCCACGTTATATTGGGCCTTACGAGATCATAGAGCGTGTGGGCACAGTTGCTTACCGTTTAGCTTTGCCTCCAGAGTTGTCGAAAATACATAATGTGTTTCATGTCTCTATGCTCCGCAAGTACGTGTATGATCCAAGCCATATCCTTCAACAGCAGCCAATTCAATTAAAAGAAGACTTGACTTTTGAAGAAGAACCATTAGAGATCATAGAATGGAAACAGCAAGTACTTCGTGCCAAGACTATTCCATTGGTTAAGATATGGTGGCGAAATCACTCGAAGGAAGAAGCTACGTGGGAGCGAGAAGACGTTATGCGAGCTCAGTATCCACATCTCTTTCTCTCAGGTTAGTAATTTCGAGGACGAAATTTTTTTTTTAGGGGGGTAGTATTGTAAAGCCCATTAGCAAAAGCCTAGCCCATCAATTATCTTAGCCCAGCCCTTAAGTCATTTTTTTTCAATTTTTCATGCAATTATATAAAGCAATAATTAGGAATTATTAGAAACAAAAAAAAAGAAAAATCCAGAAGAGAAGACAGAGGGGGGGAACGTGAGACAAGGGGGGAGAAAGCAAGAGAAAATTTTGATTTTTTCTAAGGAATTTGAAGATTTTAAGGTAATTTCTTCATCTCTTCATTTAATTAGATTATATAATTTCAATCCTATCTCTAGATTAATATTAGGAGGAGGTTATTTGATATTTGGAGATGTAATAGAGAGAGAAACTAGAGAGAGAAATGAGATTTCCATGCTTATATAAGCTTCAATTTCTTGTATTTTGAAGAAATTGAAGTTTTGATGATAATTATGGGAAATTAGGGATTCTGTGAACAGTACAAATTTCGAAAATTATAGCAGTCTGTTGGATTTGAATTTAATTCTGAAATTTATATATGTTAAAATAGACATCTTAAGGAATTGTTTAAAGTTGGATTCACTGAAAAATGTGGAGTATGCAATTTATTATGAATTTTCGAAGTTTACTGTTCACCACTAGAAATTCAGTTTTTCTGCAGAAAATCAGTATTGGGCAAGTTAATTAAGGTATCTAGAGGTCTTCAAAAATTATGAAATTTGGGATATGAGTTTGTATGTATGTCTAGTTTAAATCTGGAAAGTTTAGTGATTTTATGAATTTAGTACAAATTATCATGTATTTTGGAATAGGGAGAGGTCAGATTTGGAAGGGAATTTACAGAATTTATGTATCTGGAAAAATGAAGGATTTGAGGGATCAAATGAACACAGAATGCTATGCAATTTGATATGATATTAGGTATGTATGTGTAGAAGACCTTTATAAAATATTAGACCATTTGGATGAGTGAATTAATTATTAAAAATCGGAGAACCAGAATTGGTCAGTTTAAGAAGTGTGAAAATGGAAGTAATTAAGAGAATTAGTATGTTATTGGTGAGATTGTGGTTTTGTGCAATTAAAGAACTTTATTTGGCTTTTCCTTTAGGTGAGACTACGGTTCCTAATCCATACCGGGATCCGATCGCGGAAGACGTTGCCACACAAGTTAATCCACAAGATTGTGAGTGGGAAAAACATACATTTTTACCAATAATTGAATTATAATTTATAAATTTCTATTTTTATTATAATTGTTAGCGAAACTTTATTATATTAGTAAACAGATATTCCTTTATTCTTGTATGAAGTATATTTCATGGTTTATCAAATTTTATCTATGTTGTTATTAGAAAGAATTGTTTAATGTTTTAGAGATTTAAAAGTACAGAATTGAATTTTTATGTTTTACTAAGCTAGTACCCAATTCATTCAGATAGTGAAAGTATAGAGGTCTTTGGGACCCATTCAGGCACACATAGAGGCTTTGGGCCGTGTGATCTGGATGTTTAGCCCTTTGGGGGCAGCTCTGCGCATGCGTAGGATCAGTATAGAGATATCTTGGCCTGAGCGATCCTAGCCCCGCCAGGTCATGATCAGTCAGATTAGTTTGGGTACTTGATTAGTGAAACTGTAATGATTTAGAAATTTTAAAATGCGAAATGAGTTTTACGGGAATTAGAACCTTAATACGGTTATCAAATTGAATTTTGAATACAAGTGGAAATGCCTTAGAATATTTTTATATCAAAAATTTGATTTTTGTGAAAGGCATATGGATTATTTAAAGATTAGCTCGTTTTTGTATCTTTTAGAAGCAGTTTTCTAATCAATGCTAGTAAAGCAGAATTTTTAGTTAATTACTTGTTATGATGTATTATTTTATCTTATGCAAATTTTTATCTATTTTAATGACTCTATCCCACTCACTGAGTTTATACTCACCCTATTTTTTTTAAAAACCATTTTTCCCAGGAGATTGCAGTGTTCAGTCGGAACGCCAGTAGCTGCTTGAGGTTGGCCATTTGATGATGTTTTGAGAGCTTTCTTTTTTTTATATCTTATTGTATTATCGTAGATGGTTTTCTTGCATATGTAAATATTTGATATCGTATATGTATCAAAGATTTGTTTTAGTTTCTTTCAGACATTTTTGTTTATTCAATCATGTTTGAGTTTTTAAACTTATATTTAAAATTTTGGTTGTAAACTTTTTGAATCGAAATTAATCATATTTGAGGCCGGAGGCCATATTTTCTTCTAAAGACTGTTTTGGAGATACAATTATTTTAATAGATGGACTTAAGGTCCCGAAAAGGAAGTTAGTGGTTATATAAATATTTTGGAAGTGTTGAAATTTGTGTACTTGGCAGGGGGATTAGTCTAAAATACAGGGGAAACTCTGCCAAATTTTTTCATAAATTAGCATATTTTAAAAAGTCAGATTTTCTTAGTACAGTTTTAGGCACGATTCGCCCGTGTTAGCTAGGGGCGGGTCGTGTCAACTTGGTATCAGAGCATGGTTTTTAAGATTTTGTTAAGTTTTTCACGGTTGCATAAACATAGTTTTGTAATGATAAAAGAAGCATTATATTTTGTAGGCATCATCATGAGCCAACATACAGGCAGACCTCGCACTAGAGCCAGGGGCGGACTGAACCAAACTGCAAATTCTCCACCACCACCTGAAGGTGAAGGGGAAAATGAACATAGTCGTGGAGAGGAAAGACAGTCAAATGCGAGAGGAAATGAGAATAGGAATCACCGTGACCCTCCTATCATTATACACTCAGTAGATGCACTAGCCCAGCTCGTTGCTACTGTTACTCAAAATCAAGGGCGTGTTAGGGAAGAGAATACTATTGAGCGGGTTAGGATGTTGGGTGGTCAAAGCTTTGATGGTAATGTTGATCCTCCTAGTGCAGAGGCTTGGTTAAGCAAGCTAGAGCGTATCTTTGGAGTTATGGGGTGTATTGATGAGCAGAAATTGCTTTTTGCTACATTTTTATTAGAGGGTGGAGCATATCACTGGTGGGAGTCAGTTCAGCGTCGTTATCCATCACAGGAAGTTATTACTTGGGCTTTGTTCAAAAAGGAGTTCTTTGATCACTACTTTCCTGCTGTGTACAAAGATATCAAGCGTAGTGAGTTCTTGAGACTGGTTCAAGGGTCCAGATCAGTGGAGGAGTATGAGAAGAAATTTTTAGAGCTCTCTAGATTTGCTCCTTCTATTGTGGCTGATGAGGAGGAAAGGTGTAAAAAGTTTGAAGAAGGATTACGTAGAGAAATCAGAGTTGTACTTGCTGCCAACAATTATGATGACTTTGGTAAGTTAGTCCAAGCTGCTATGAAAGTTGAGAGAAATTTGGGAGAGGCTAACCGAGCTGATTCAAGCTATAAACGTCAGCAGAGTTGGCCAGTTGATAGTACTAGCCACCGACCAAGCAAGAGAGGGGGCAGTTATTCAGCTTATTCTGATAGTTATAAGAGTACTCAGAGACAGGGTCCACCAGAGGGGCAAAAACAAAGTTCTAGACAGGGAGCTATGCAACAATCTGTGGGAAGTAATTCTAGAGATCAGCGGATTAGTAGAAAGGGGAGCAGACAACATGATGACAGATCCAGAATGACTCCGTACTCATTATGTGAGACTTGTGGCAAGCTTCATGAGGGAGAGTGTCGGTTTGGTAGACCTGGTTGTTATCATTGTGGTCAGACAGGGCATATTAAGAAATTTTGTCCTACTTTAACTCAAGGTAGCAGCCTTGTTCAGAAAGATAGAGGATCAGGGAGGCTTCAAACCGGGACATCTACTTCTTCAGCTAGAAACCAAATGAATACCTCAAGAAATAGTAATAATCAACAGGGTAGTCAGCCAGTTCGACAGGCACGAGTTTTTGCCATGACTCAGCAGCAGGCACAGGCTACCCCAGAGGTGGTTACTGGTACGTTGACTATCTTTGGTCGTAAGGCCCACATTTTGATTGATCCTGGATCCACCCATTCCTTTGTTTCATGTATGTTTGCTATGTATGCTGATAGAGATTTGAAACCATTGGAGTGTACTTTAGCAGTAGCCACACCTATTGGGGATTCCATCTTGGTAGGAAATGTTCTTAAGGATTGCATTGTGAAGGTGGGTAATCATGATCTATTAGCAAACTTGATTCCTTTAGATATCCGAGACTTCGATGTGATATTGGGAATGGATTGGCTTGCAACTCACCATGCATCTGTAGATTGCTTCAAGAAGGAGGTGGTGTTTAGAAAACCTGAAACACCTGAATTTATTTTCTATGGAGATCGACGAATCCTCTCTACTTGCATAATATCTGCTCTTGAAGCTAAACGATTATTTGAAAAGGGATGTTCGGCCTATCTAGCTCATGTCATTGATACTTCAATAGGTGAAGCAAAGATAGAAGACATTCCTATTGTACAAGATTTCCCGGATGTGTTTCCAGAAGATTTACCCGGTTTACCACCAGATAGGGAGGTTGAATTCACAATTGACTTAGCTCCTGGTACAACTCCTATTTCCATGGCACCATACAGAATGGCTCCAGCAGAGTTAAAGGAGTTAAAAGTGCAACTGCAAGAGTTGGTTGATAAGGGGTTTATTAGACCCAGTGTTTCACCATGGGGAGCACCGGTCTTGTTTGTTAAAAAGAAGGATGGAACAATGCGGTTATGTATAGACTACCGACAGTTGAACAAGGTGACAATACGTAACAAGTATCCTCTTCCTCGTATTGATGATTTGTTTGATCAGTTGCAAGGTGCAAGGGTTTTCTCCAAGATAGATTTGCGCTCGGGTTACCATCAACTCAAAATTAGAGAGGCCGATGTACCTAAGACTGCTTTCAGAACTCGTTATGGGCACTATGAATTTCTTGTAATGCCGTTTGGGTTGACTAATGCTCCAGCAGTTTTTATGGACCTGATGAATCGAGTATTTCATCCTTATTTGGATCGCTTTGTTATTGTGTTTATTGATGACATATTGGTGTATTCGCGAGACAAGGAGGAGCATGCAGAACATTTGAAGATAGTTTTGCAGACTTTGAGGGAGAAACAACTTTATGCCAAATTCAGCAAATGCCAGTTTTGGCTGGACAAAGTTGTGTTTTTAGGACATGTGATATCAGCTGAAGGGGTGTATGTAGATCCTCAGAAGATAGAAGCTATTATTAAATGGGAGAGACCCACTAATGTAACAGAAGTCAGAAGTTTTCTTGGCTTGGCAGGTTATTATAGGAGATTTATTGAGAATTTTTCCAGAATTGTTGTTCCATTAACACAGTTGACTCGTAAGGAAGTGAAGTTTGAGTGGACTGATGCTTGTGAGCAGTGTTTTCAAGAGCTCAAAACACGATTAACTTCTGCACCCATACTTACTCTTCCATCCAGTAATGACGGGTTCGTGATTTACAGTGATGCCTCTAGACAGGGGTTAGGTTGTGTTTTGATGCAACACGGGAAGGTGATAGCTTATGCTTCAAGACAACTAAAGAAGCATGAACAAAATTATCCTACCCATGACTTAGAATTGGCAGCAATTGTATTTGCACTCAAGACTTGGCGACATTACTTGTATGGGGCAACATGTCAAATTTACACAGATCACAAGAGCCTCAAGTATTTATTCACTCAAAAAGAATTGAATCTTAGGCAGAGAAGATGGATTGAGCTTATCAAAGATTATGACTGCACAATTGACTATCACCCAGGTAAAGCAAATATAGTAGCAGATGCACTCAGCCGAAAGTCCTCGAGCTCTATAGCCTATTTGAGGGTGACATATCTACCTTTATTGATTGAATTGAGGTCCTTTGGGAATTGAGTTAACAATTAATGACTCAAGTGTGCTACTAGCCAATTTTCATGTTAGACCTACTTTAATTAATAAAGTTAGAGATGCACAAATACAAGATCCTCAGTTAATGAAACTGATAGAAGAGGTGAAGAAAGGCTTACGATCAGACTTTGCGGTTAGAGATGATGGAGCCTTAGTTATGGGAAATAGACTTTGTGTGCCCAACATTGAAGAATTAAAGAAAGAGATTATGGAAGAAGCTCACTTTCCAGCCTATGTAATGCATCCAGGAAGTACTAAGATGTATCGTAATTTGAGAGAACATTATTGGTGGCAAGGTATGAAGCGAGAAATTGCAGAATTTGTGTCTCGGTGTTTAGTTTGCCAACAAATCAAAGCTGAGCACCAGAAACCTGCGGGACTCTCTCAACCACTTCCTATCCCTGAATGGAAATGGGAACATATTACTATGGATTTTGTGGTAGGACTTCCACGTACTATGGCTGGTCATGATGGTATTTGGGTAGTGGTAGATCGTCTTACAAAATCTGCCCACTTTTTACCTATCAAGGCTACTTATTCATTGAATAGGCTAGCTAGTATTTATGTAGCAGAGATAGTCCGTCTTCATGGTGCACCTGTTTCAATCATCTCAGATAGAGATCCACGTTTCACTTCCAGATTTTGGCCTAGCTTACAAAAAGCTTTAGGCACAAAATTGAATTTCAGCACAGCTTTTCACCCACAAACAGATGGTCAATCTGAGCGTACCATTCAAACTCTTGAAGATATGCTTAGAGCTTGTGTATTGGAGTTTAAAGGAAATTGGGATGTTTATTTGCCTCTTATGGAATTTGCTTATAATAATAGTTACCAATCCAGTATTGAAATGGCACCTTATGAGGCTCTATATGGAAGAAAATGTAGAACACCAATATGTTGGGATGAAGTGGGTGAGAGGAGACTATTAGGACCAGAACTGGTACAGGATACGAATGAAAAGATAGTTATTATTAGAAACAAGATGAAGGCAGCACAAGATCGACAGAAGAGTTATACTGATAAGCGTAGAAGAGATCTGGAGTTTCAGGTGGGAGATAAAGTATTTTTGAAGATATCTCCTTGGAAAGGTGTGCTTCGTTTTGGTAAACGTGGGAAACTAAGTCCACGTTATATTGGGCCTTACGAGATCATAGAGCGTGTGGGCACAGTTGCTTACCGTTTAGCTTTGCCTCCAGAGTTGTCGAAAATACATAATGTGTTTCATGTCTCTATGCTCCGCAAGTACGTGTATGATCCAAGCCATATCCTTCAACAGCAGCCAATTCAATTAAAAGAAGACTTGACTTTTGAAGAAGAACCATTAGAGATCATAGAATGGAAACAGCAAGTACTTCGTGCCAAGACTATTCCCTTGGTTAAGATATGGTGGCGAAATCACTCGAAAGAAGAAGCTACGTGGGAGCGAGAAGACGTTATGCGAGCTCAGTATCCACATCTCTTTCTCTCAGGTTAGTAATTTCGAGGACGAAATTTTTTTTTAGGGGGGTAGTATTGTAAAGCCCATTAGCAAAAGCCTAGCCCATCAATTATCTTAGCCCAGCCCTTAAGTCATTTTTTTTCAATTTTTCATGCAATTATATAAAGCAATAATTAGGAATTATTAGAAACAAAAAAAAAGAAAAATCCAGAAGAGAAGACAGAGGGGGGGAACGTGAGACAAGGGGGGAGAAAGCAAGAGAAAATTTTGATTTTTTCTAAGGAATTTGAAGATTTTAAGGTAATTTCTTCATCTCTTCATTTAATTAGATTATATAATTTCAATCCTATCTCTAGATTAATATTAGGAGGAGGTTATTTGATATTTGGAGATGTAATAGAGAGAGAAACTAGAGAGAGAAATGAGATTTCCATGCTTATATAAGCTTCAATTTCTTGTATTTTGAAGAAATTGAAGTTTTGATGATAATTATGGGAAATTAGGGATTCTGTGAACAGTACAAATTTCGAAAATTATAGCAGTCTGTTGGATTTGAATTTAATTCTGAAATTTATATATGTTAAAATAGACATCTTAAGGAATTGTTTAAAGTTGGATTCACTGAAAAATGTGGAGTATGCAATTTATTATGAATTTTCGAAGTTTACTGTTCACCACTAGAAATTCAGTTTTTCTGCAGAAAATCAGTATTGGGCAAGTTAATTAAGGTATCTAGAGGTCTTCAAAAATTATGAAATTTGGGATATGAGTTTGTATGTATGTCTAGTTTAAATCTGGAAAGTTTAGTGATTTTATGAATTTAGTACAAATTATCATGTATTTTGGAATAGGGAGAGGTCAGATTTGGAAGGGAATTTACAGAATTTATGTATCTGGAAAAATGAAGGATTTGAGGAATCAAATGAACACAGAATGCTATGCAATTTGATATGATATTAGGTATGTATGTGTAGAAGACCTTTATAAAATATTAGACCATTTGGATGAGTGAATTAATTATTAAAAATCGGAGAACCAGAATTGGTCAGTTTAAGAAGTGTGAAAATGGAAGTAATTAAGAGAATTAGTATGTTATTGGTGAGATTGTGGTTTTGTGCAATTAAAGAACTTTATTTGGCTTTTCCTTTAGGTGAGACTACGGTTCCTAATCCATACCGGGATCCGATCGCGGAAGACGTTGCCACACAAGTTAATCCACAAGATTGTGAGTGGGAAAAACATACATTTTTATCAATAATTGAATTATAATTTATAAATTTCTATTTTTATTATAATTGTTAGCGAAACTTTATTATATTAGTAAACAGATATTCCTTTATTCTTGTATGAAGTATATTTCATGGTTTATCAAATTTTATCTATGTTGTTATTAGAAAGAATTGTTTAATGTTTTAGAGATTTAAAAGTACAGAATTGAATTTTTATGTTTTACTAAGCTAGTACCCAATTCATTCAGATAGTGAAAGTATAGAGGTCTTTGGGACCCATTCAGGCACACATAGAGGCTTTGGGCCGTGTGATCTGGATGTTTAGCCCTTTGGGGGCAGCTCTGCGCATGCGTAGGATCAGTATAGAGATATCTTGGCCTGAGCGATCCTAGCCCCGCCAGGTCATGATCAGTCAGATTAGTTTGGGTACTTGATTAGTGAAACTGTAATGATTTAGAAATTTTAAAATGCGAAATGAGTTTTACGGGAATTAGAACCTTAATACGGTTATCAAATTGAATTTTGAATACAAGTGGAAATGCCTTAGAATATTTTTATATCAAAATTTTGATTTTTGTGAAAGGCATATGGATTATTTAAAGATTAGCTCGTTTTTGTATCTTTTAGAAGCAGTTTTCTAATCAATGTTAGTAAAGCAGAATTTTTAGTTAATTACTTGTTATGATGTATTATTTTATCTTATGCAAATTTTTATCTATTTTAATGACTCTATCCCACTCACTGAGTTTATACTCACCCTATTTTTTTTAAAAACCATTTTTCCCAGGAGATTGCAGTGTTCAGTCGGAACGCCAGTAGCTGCTTGAGGTTGGCCATTTGATGATGTTTTGAGAGCTTTCTTTTTTATATCTTATTGTATTATCGTAGATGGTTTTCTTGCATATGTAAATATTTGATATCGTATATGTATCAAAGATTTGTTTTAGTTTCTTTCAGACATTTTTGTTTATTCAATCATGTTTGAGTTTTTAAACTTATATTTAAAATTTTGGTTGTAAACTTTTTGAATCGAAATTAATCATATTTGAGGCCGGAGGCCATATTTTCTTCTAAAGACTGTTTTGGAGATACAATTATTTTAATAGATGGACTTAAGGTCCCGAAAAGGAAGTTAGTGGTTATATAAATATTTTGGAAGTGTTGAATTTTGTGTACTTGGCAGGGGGATTAGTCTAAAATACAGGGAAACTCTGCCAAATTTTTCATAAATTAGCATATTTTAAAAAGTCAGATTTTCTTAGTACAGTTTTAGGCACGATTCGCCCGTGTTAGCTAGGGGCGGGTCGTGTCAACTTGGTATCAGAGCATGGTTTTTAAGATTTTGTTAAGTTTTTCACGGTTGCATAAACATAGTTTTGTAATGATAAAAGAAGCATTATATTTTGTAGGCATCATCATGAGCCAACATACAGGCAGACCTCGCACTAGAGCCAGGGGCGGACTGAACCAAACTGCAAATTCTCCACCACCACCTGAAGGTGAAGGGGAAAATGAACATAGTCGTGGAGAGGAAAGACAGTCAAATGCGAGAGGAAATGAGAATAGGAATCACCGTGACCCTCCTATCATTATACACTCAGTAGATGCACTAGCCCAGCTCGTTGCTACTGTTACTCAAAATCAAGGGCGTGTTAGGGAAGAGAATACTATTGAGCGGGTTAGGATGTTGGGTGGTCAAAGCTTTGATGGTAATGTTGATCCTCCTAGTGCAGAGGCTTGGTTAAGCAAGCTAGAGCGTATCTTTGGAGTTATGGGGTGTATTGATGAGCAGAAATTGCTTTTTGCTACATTTTTAATAGAGGGTGGAGCATATCACTGGTGGGAGTCAGTTCAGCGTCGTTATCCATCACAGGAAGTTATTACTTGGGCTTTGTTCAAAAAGGAGTTCTTTGATCACTACTTTCCTGCTGTGTACAAAGATATCAAGCGTAGTGAGTTCTTGAGACTGGTTCAAGGGTCCAGATCAGTGGAGGAGTATGAGAAGAAATTTTTAGAGCTCTCCAGATTTGCTCCTTCTATTGTGGCTGATGAGGAGGAAAGGTGTAAAAAGTTTGAAGAAGGATTACGTAGAGAAATCAGAGTTGTACTTACTGCCAACAATTATGATGACTTTGGTAAGTTAGTCCAAGCTGCTATGAAAGTTGAGAGAAATTTGGGAGAGGCTAACCGAGCTGATTCAAGCTATAAACGTCAGCAGAGTTGGCCAGTTGATAGTACTAGCCACCGACCAAGTAAGAGAGGGGACAGTTATTCAGCTTATTCTAATAGTTATAAGAGCACTCAAAGACGGGGAACTATGCAACAATCTATGGGAAGTACTTCTGGAGATCAGTGGGTTGGTAGTAAGGGGAGCAGACAACATGATGACAGATCCAGAATGACTCCGTACTCATTATGTGAGACTTGTGGCAAGCTTCATGAGGGAGAGTGTCGGTTTGGTAGACCTGGTTGTTATCATTGTGGTCAGACAGGGCATATTAAGAAATTTTGTCCTACTTTAACTCAAGGTAGCAGCCTTGTTTAGAAAGATAGAGGATCAGGGAGGCTTCAAACCGGGACATCTACTTCTTCAGCTAGAAACCAAATGAATACCTCAAGAAATAGTAATAATCAACAGGGTAGTCAGCCAGTTCGACAGGCACGAGTTTTTGCCATGACTCAGCAGCAGGCACAGGCTACCCCAGAGGTGGTTACTGGTACGTTGACTATCTTTGGTCGTAAGGCCCACATTTTGATTGATCCTGGATCCACCCATTCCTTTGTTTCATGTATGTTTGCTATGTATGCTGATAGAGATTTGAAACCATTGGAGTGTACTTTAGCAGTAGCCACACCTATTTGGGATTCCATCTTGGTAGGAAATGTTCTTAAGGATTGCATTGTGAAGGTGGGTAATCATGATCTATTAGCAAACTTGATTCCTTTAGATATCCGAGACTTCGATGTGATATTGGGAATGGATTGGCTTGCAACTCACCATGCATCTGTCGATTGCTTCAAGAAGGAGGTGGTGTTTAGAAAACCTGAAACACCTGAATTTATTTTCTATGGAGATCGACGAATCCTCTCTACTTGCATAATATCTGCTCTTGAAGCTAAACGATTATTTGAAAAGGGATGTTCGGCCTATCTAGCTCATGTCATTGATACTTCAATAGGTGAAGCAAAGATAGAAGACATTCCTATTGTACAAGATTTTCCGGATGTGTTTCCAGAAGATTTACCCGGTTTACCACCAGATAGGGAGGTTGAATTCACAATTGACTTAGCTCCTGGTACAACTCCTATTTCCATGGCACCATACAGAATGGCTCCAGCAGAGTTAAAGGAGTTAAAAGTGCAACTGCAAGAGTTGGTTGATAAGGGGTTTATTAGACCCAGTGTTTCACCATGGGGAGCACCGGTCTTGTTTGTTAAAAAGAAGGATGGAAGAATGCGGTTATGTATAGACTACCGACAGTTGAACAAGGTGACAATACGTAACAAGTATCCTCTTCCTCGTATTGATGATTTGTTTGATCAGTTGCTAGGTGCAAGGGTTTTCTCCAAGATAGATTTGCGCTCGGGTTACCATCAACTCAAGATTAGAGAGGCCGATGTACCTAAGACTGCTTTCAGAACTCGTTATGGGCACTATGAATTTCTTGTAATGCCGTTTAAGTTGACTAATACTCCAGCAGCTTTTATTGACCTGATGAATCGAGTATTTCATCCCTATTTGGATCGCTTTGTTATTGTGTTTATTGATGACATATTGGTGTATTCGCGAGACAAGGAGGAGCATGCAGAACATTTGAAGATAGTTTTGCAGACCTTGAGGGAGAAACAACTTTATGCCAAAATCAGCAAATGCCAGTTTTGGCTGGACAAAGTTGTGTTTTTAGGACATGTGATATCAGCTGAAGGGGTGTATGTAGATCCTCAGAAGATAGAAGCTATTATTAAATGGGAGAGACCCACTAATGTAACAGAAGTCAGAAGTTTTCTTGGCTTGGCAGGTTATTATAGGAGATTTATTGAGAATTTTTCCAGAATTGTTGTTCCATTAACACAGTTGACTCGTAAGGAAGTGAAGTTTGAGTGGACTGATGCTTGTGAGCAGTGTTTTCAAGAGCTCAAAACACGATTAACTTCTGCACCCATACTTACTCTTCCATCCAGTAATGACGGGTTCGTGATTTACAGTGATGCCTCTAGACAGGGGTTAGGTTGTGTTTTGATGCAACACGGAAAGGTGATAGCTTATGCTTCAAGACAACTAAAGAAGCATGAACAAAATTATCCTACCCATGACTTAGAATTGGCAGCAATTGTATTTGCACTCAAGACTTGGCGACATTACTTGTATGGGGCAACATGTCAAATTTACACAGATCACAAGAGCCTTAAGTATTTATTCACTCAAAAAGAATTGAATCTTAGGCAGAGGAGATGGATGGAGCTTATCAAGGATTATGACTGCACAATTGACTATCACCCAGGTAAAGCAAATATAGTAGCAGATGCACTCAGCCGAAAGTCCTCGAGCTCTATAGCCTATTTGAGGGTGACATATCTACCTGTATTGATTGAATTGAGGTCCTTGGGAATTGAGTTAACAATTAATGACTCAAGTGTGCTACTAGCCAATTTTCATGTTAGACCTACTTTAATTAATAAAGTTAGAGATGCACAAATACAAGATCCTCAGTTAATGAAAATGATAGAAGAGGTGAAGAAAGGCTTACGATCAGACTTTGCGGTTAGAGATGATGGAGCCTTAGTTATGGGAAATAGACTTTGTTTGCCCAACATTGAAGAATTAAAGAAAGAGATTATGGAAGAAGCTCACTTTCCAGCCTATGTAATGCATCCAGGAAGTACTAAGATGTATTGTAATTTGAGAGAACATTATTGGTGGCAAGGTATGAAGCGAGAAATTGCAGAATTTGTGTCTCGGTGTTTAGTTTGCCAACAAATCAAAGCTGAGCACCAGAAACCTGCGGGACTCTCTCAACTACTTCCTATCCCTGAATGGAAATGGGAACATATTACTATGGATTTTGTGGTAGGACTTCCACGTACTATGGCTGGTCATGATGGTATTTGGGTAGTGGTAGATCGTCTTACAAAATCTGCCCACTTTTTACCTATCAAGGCTACTTATTCATTGAATAGGCTAGCTAGTATTTATGTAGCAGAGATAGTCCGTCTTCATGGTGCACCTGTTTCAATCATATCAGATAGAGATCCACGTTTCACTTCCAGATTTTGGCCTAGCTTACAAAAAGCTTTAGGCACAAAATTGAATTTCGGCACAGCTTTTCACCCACAAACAGATGGTCAATCTGAGCGTACCATTCAAACTCTTGAAGATATGCTTAGAGCTTGTGTATTGGAGTTTAAAGGAAATTGGGATGTTTATTTACCTCTTATGGAATTTGCTTATAATAATAGTTACCAATCCAGTATTGAAATGGCACCTTATGAGGCTCTATATGGAAGAAAATGTAGAACACCAATATGTTGGGATGAAGTGGGTGAGAGAAGACTATTAGGACCAGAACTGGTACAGGATACGAATGAAAAGATAGTTATTATTAGAAACAAGATGAAGGCAGCACAAGATCGACAGAAGAGTTATACTGATAAGCGTAGAAGAGATCTGGAGTTTCAGGTGGGAGATAAAGTATTTTTGAAGATATCTCCTTGGAAAGGTGTGCTTCGTTTTGGTAAACGTGGAAAACTAAGTCCACGTTATATTGGGCCTTACGAGATCATAGAGCGTGTGGGCACAGTTGCTTACCGTTTAGCTTTGCCTCCAGAATTGTCGAAAATACATAATGTGTTTCATGTCTCTATGCTCCGCAAGTACGTGTATGATCCAAGCCATATCCTTCAACAGCAGCCAATTCAATTAAAAGAAGACTTGACTTTTGAAGAAGAACCATTAGAGATCATAGAATGGAAACAGCAAGTACTTCGTGCCAAGATTATTCCCTTGGTTAAGATATGGTGGCGAAATCACTCGAAAGAAGAAGCTACGTGGGAGCGAGAAGACGTTATGCGAGCTCAGTATCCACATCTCTTTCTCTCAGGTTAGTAATTTCGAGGACAAAATTTTTTTTTTAGGGGGGTAGTATTGTAAAGCCCATTAGCAAAAGCCTAGCCCATCAATTATCTTAGCCCAGCCCTTAAGTCATTTTTTTTCAATTTTTCATGCAATTATATAAAGCAATAATTAGGAATTATTAGAAACAAAAAAAAAGAAAAATCCAGAAGAGAAGACAGAGGGGGGGAACGTGAGACAAGGGGGGAGAAAGCAAGAGAAAATTTTGATTTTTTCTAAGGAATTTGAAGATTTTAAGGTAATTTCTTCATCTCTTCATTTAATTAGATTATATAATTTCAATCCTATCTCTAGATTAAGATTAGGAGGAGGTTATTTGATATTTGGAGATGTAATAGAGAGAGAAACTAGAGAGAGAAATGAGATTTCCATGCTTATTTAAGCTTCAATTTCTTGTATTTTGAAGAAATTGAAGTTTTAATGATAATTATGGGAAATTAGGGATTCTGTGAACAGTACAAATTTCGAAAATTATAGCAGTCTGGTGGATTTGAATTTAATTCTGAAATTTATATATGTTAAAATAGACATCTTAAGGAATTGTTTAAAGTTGATTCACTGAAAAATGTGGAGTATGCAATTTATTATGAATTTTCGAAGTTTACTGTTCACCACTAGAAATTCAGTTTTTCTGCAGACAATCAGTATTGGGCAAGTTAATTAAGGTATCTAGAGGTCTTCAAAAATTATGAAATTTGGGATATGAGTTTGTATGTATGTCTAGTTTAAATCTGGAAAGTTTAGTGATTTTATGAATTTAGTACAAATTATCATGTATTTTGGAATAGGGAGAGGTCAGATTTGGAAGGGAATTTACAGAATTTATGTATCTGGAAAAATGAAGGATTTGAGGGATCAAATGAACACAGACTGCTATGCAATTTGATATGATATTAGGTATGTATGTGTAGAAGACCTTTATAAAATATTAGACCATTTGGATGAGTGAATTAATTATTAAAAATCGGAGAACCAGAATTGGTCAGTTTAAGAAGTGTGAAAATGGAAGTAATTAAGAGAATTAGTATGTTATTGGTGAGATTGTGGTTTTGTGCAATAAAAGAACTTTATTTGGCTTTTCCTTTAGGTGAGACTACGGTTCCTAATCCATACCGGGATCCGATCGCGGAAGACGTTGCCACACAAGTTAATCCACAAGATTGTGAGTGGGAAAATCATACATTTTTATCAATAATTGAATTATAATTTATAAATTTCTATTTTTATTATAATTGTTAGCGAAACTTTATTATATTAGTAAAAAGATATTCCTTTATTCTTGTATGAAGCATATTTCATGGTTTATCAAATTTTATCTATGTTGTTATTAGAAAGAATTGTTTAATGTTTTAGAGATTTAAAAGTACAGAATCGAAATTTTATGTTTTACTAAGCTAGTACCCAATTCATTCAGATAGTGAAAGTATAGAGGTCTTTGGGACCATTCAGGCACACATAGAGGCTTTGGGCCGTGTGATCTAGATGTTTAGCCCTTTGGGGGCAGCTCTGCGCATGCGTAGGATCAGTATAGAGATATCTTGGCCTGAGCGATCCTAGCCACGCCAGGTCGTGATCAGTCAGATTAGTTTGGGTACTTGATTAGTGAAACTGTAATGATTTAGAAATTTAAAATGCGAAATGAGTTTTACGGGATTTAGAACCTTAATACAGTTATCAAATTGAATGTAAGTGGAAATGCCTTAGAATATTTTTATATCAAAATTTGATTTTTGTGAAAGGCATATGGATTATTTAAAGATTAGCTCGTTTTTGTATCTTTTAGAAGCAATTTTCTAATCAATGCTAGTAAAGCAGAATTTTTAGTTAATTACTTGTTATGATGTATTATTTTATCTTATGCAAATTTTTATCTATTTTAATGACTCTATCCCACTCACTGAGTTTATACTCACCCTTTTTTTTTTTAAAAACCATTTTTCCCAGGAGATTGCAGTGTTCAGTCGGAACGCCAGTAGCTGCTTGAGGTTGGCCATTTGATGATGTTTTGAGAGCTTTCTTTTTTATATCTTATTGTATTATCGTAGATGGTTTTTCTTGCATATGTAAATATTTGATATCGTATATGTATCAAAGATTTGTTTTAGTTTCTTTCAGACATTTTTGTTTATTCAATCATGTTTGAGTTTTTAAACTTATATTTAAAATTTTGGTTGTAAACTTTTTGAATCGAAATTAATTATATTTGAGGCCGGAGGCCATATTTTCTTCTAAAGACTGTTTTGGAGATACAATTATTTTAATAGATGGACTTAAGGTCCCGAAAAGGAATTAGTGGTTATATAAATATTTTGGAAGTGTTGAATTTTGTGTACTTGGCAGGGGGATTAGTCTAAAATACAGGGGAAACTCTGCCAAATTTTTTATAAATTAGCATATTTTAAAAAGTCAGATTTTCTTAGTACAGTTTTAGGCACGATTCGCCCGTGTTAGCTAGGGGGGGGTCGTGTCAACTTGGTATCAGAGCATGGTTTTTAAGATTTTGTTAAGTTTTTCACGTTTGCATAAACATAGTTTTGTAATGATAAAAGAAGCGTTATATTTTGTAGGCATCATCATGAGCCAACATACAGGCAGACCTCGCACTAGAGCCAGGGGCGGACTGAACCAAACTGCAAATTCTCCACCACCACCACCTGAAGGTGAAGGGGAAAATGAACATAGTCGGGGAGAGGAAAGACAGTCAAATGCGAGAGGAAATGAGAATAGGAATCACCGTGACCCTCTTATCATTATACACTCAGTAGATGCACTAGCCCAGCTCGTTGCTACTGTTACTCAAAATCAAGGGCGTGTTAGGGAAGAGAATACTATTGAGCGGGTTAGGATGTTGGGTGGTCAAAGCTTTGATGGTAATGTTGATCCTCCTAGTGCAGAGGCTTGGTTAAGCAAGCTAGAGCGTATCTTTGGAGTTATGGGGTGTATGGATGAGCAGAAATTGCTTTTTGCTACATTTTTATTAGAGGGTGGAGCATATCACTGGTGGGAGTCAGTTCAGCGTCGTTATCCATTACAGGAAGTTATTACTTGGGCTTTGTTCAAAAAGGAGTTCTTTGATCACTACTTTCCTGCTGTGTACAAAGATATCAAGCGTAGTGAGTTCTTGAGACTGGTTCAAGTGTCCAGATCAGTGGAGGAGTATGAGAAGAAATTTTTAGAGCTCTCCAGGTTTGCTCCTTCTATTGTAGCTGATGAGGAGGAAAGGTGTAAAAAGTTTGAAGAAGGATTACGTAGAGAAATCAGAGTTGTACTTGCTGCCAACAATTATGATGACTTTGGTAAGTTAGTCCAAGCTGCTATGAAAGTTGAGAGAAATTTGGGAGAGGCTAACCGAGCTGATTCAAGCTATAAACGTCAGCAGAGTTGGCCAGTTGATAGTACTAGCCACCGACCAAGCAAGAGAGGGGGCAGTTATTCAGCTTATTCTGAGAGTTATAAGAGTACTCAGAGACAGGGTCCACCAGAGGGGCAAAAACAAAGTTCTAGACAGGGAGCTATGCAGCAATCTGTGGGAAGTAATTCTAGAGATCAGCGGATTAGTAGAAAGGGGAGCAGACAACATGATGACAGATCCAGAATGACTCCGTACTCATTATGTGAGACTTGTGGCAAGCTTCATGAGGGAGAGTGTCGGTTTGGTAGACCTGGTTGTTATCATTGTGGTCAGACAGGACATATCAAGAAATTCTGTCCTGCTTTAACTCAAGGTAGCAGCCTTGTTCAGAAAGATAGAGGACCAGGGAGGCTTCAAACCGGAACATCTACTTCTTCAGCTAGAAACCAAATGAATACCTCAAGAAATAGTAACAATCAACAGGGTAGTCAGCCGGTTCGACAGGCACGAGTCTTTGTTATGACTCAGCAGCAGGCACAGGCTACGCCAGAGGTGGTTACTGGTACGTTGATTATCTTTGGTCGTGAGGCCCGTATTTTGATTGATCCTGGATCCACCCATTCCTTTGTTTCATGTATGTTTACCATGTATGCTGATAGAGATTTGAAACCATTGGAGTGTACTTTAGCAGTAGCTACACCTATTGGGGATTTCATCTTGGTAGGAAATGTTCTTAAGGATTGCGTTGTGAAGGTAGGGAATCATGATCTATTAGCAAACTTAATTCCTTTAGATATCTGAGACTTTGATGTGATATTGAGAATGGATTGGCTTGCAACTCACCATGCATCTATAGATTGCTTCAAGAAGGAGGTGGTGTTTAGAAAACCTGAAACACCTGAATTTATTTTCTATGGAGATCGACGAATCCTCTCTACTTGCATAATATCTGCTCTTGAAGCTAAATGATTATTTGAAAAGGGATGTTCGGCCTACCTAGCTCATGTCATTGATACTTCAATAGGTGAAGCAAAGATAGAAGACATTCCTATTGTACAAGATTTCCCGGATGTGTTTCCAGAAGATTTACCCGGTTTACCACCAGATAGGGAGGTTGAATTCACAATTGACTTAGCTCCTGGTACAACTCTTATTTCCATGGCACCATACAGAATGGCTCCAGCAGAGTTAAAGGAGTTAAAAGTGCAACTGCAAGAGTTGGTTGATAAGGGGTTTATTAGACCCAGTGTTTCACCATGGGGAGCACCGGTCTTGTTTGTTAAAAAGAAGGATGGAACAATGCGGTTATGCATAGACTACCGACAGTTGAACAAGGTGACAATCCGTAACAAGTATCCTCTTCCTCGTATTGATGATTTGTTTGATCAGTTGCAAGGTGCAAGGGTTTTCTCCAAGATAGATTTGCGCTCGGGTTACCATCAACTCAAAATTAGAGAGGCCGATGTACCTAAGACTGCTTTCAGAACTCGTTATGGGCACTATGAATTTCTTGTAATGCCGTTTGGGTTGACTAATGCTCCATCAGTTTTTATGGACCTGATGAATCGAGTATTTCATCCTTATTTGGATCGCTTTGTTATTGTGTTTATTGATGACCTATTGGTGTATTCGCGAGACAAGGAGGAGCATGCAGAACATTTGAAGATAGTTTTGCAGACTTGGAGGGAGAAACAACTTTATGCCAAATTCAGCAAATGCCAGTTTTGGCTGGACAAAGTTGTGTTTTTAGGACATGTGATATCAGATGAAGGGGTGTATGTAGATCCTCAGAAGATAGAAGCTATTATTAAATGGGAGAGACCCACTAATGTAACAGAAGTCAGAAGTTTTCTTGGCTTGGCAGGTTATTATAGGAGATTCATTGAGAATTTTTCCAGAATTGTTGTTCCATTAACA